>CM017324.1:25072498-25156170 GCA_006937295.1 Carpinus fangiana
CGATCTGGGGTGGCCAAGCCACCCCCATGGCCTAAGGGGTGGCCAGCCACCCCCAATGGGGTGGTTCGGCCACCCCTGTTTTTTTAAAAAAATTATAGATTTATTTTTTAAAATTAAATTAAAAAAATTAATATTTTAATAGGTCAAAAACGGTGCATTTCAAATAAGGTAACATAAGTTAACAAAATTTGACGGATGGATTTTATTGTCGAGTTCGACGTACCCAATGATTCATTTGTCAAAAAAAAAAAGAAAAAGCATTTAATAATTTTGGGCTGTCAACCCATGCCTATCTAATATAAATTTCCTAGTTTAAAAGCACTAGAAAACGCACATTGAGAGAGAAAGGGGATTATCACTAGCTGACACTCAACTTATTTAGCAGTTCTATGATGCCTTTAACCCATCTAATTGCGGGGTTATATATAGCTTCACCCCATTGATAGGGAGGCAATAAGATACCTATGGAGTAGCTAGTGCCTAACACGGCTCTTACTAGCCGTTTGACAATCGGCTGTCGATTGGCTGAACAATGACCAAGTGTTACGTCTGGCATAATGTTTTGCTTCTTGTTACTAAGGGAATGCCCACATGGGCATTCTCAGTTAATACAATTAAGTTCAATTATTTGGTGATTATCATGATAAATACCACATAAAATGCCCATCGGGTCAATTTATAGTAAAAATTGTAACATCATTCGTTTAGTCATAGTTAGACATGCAAGTTATCATCGACAAGCCTTTAAATTCAATGTACGGTAGAAAGTGGTGCATGTTTGTCTAGAAATCTCATTGGTTATACTTCATGATAAACATGGACAAGGCAATTGCTTGGACAAATTGTTTTCTTCAATTCTTCTTGGTCAGTGATTGTTTTTTATATGTTATGCATGTTTGTAAATGCTTTGCCCATTTATAAACATGGACAACGTTTTTTCTCTTCCAATTCATTTTATTGAATTGATATGATCGAGTAATTAATTAAGGATTACATCGTTACGTGATAGTATCCATCAGCTCTTAATTGTATATATATATTTTTTTAACAAGTTTTAATCCAAGAGTTTTTTTTTTTTTTAGGGAAAATTCACTCAATATCATTAATAGAGAGATCAAAGAGCATAAAAACTCTTACAATCACAAAACATATAATCTTGCATGATTATAACCAAAACTAAAAGATTACACGTCATAGAAAACAAAACATTCAAATCTTACAATAAAATTCAAACTACGTCGTCAAACATCCGCTAACTCTGCCCAATATTCAGTTTATAGAATAGATTTGCTAACGCAAACTCCTTCCGGGGCAAAGGAAGCCTATTTCTCAAGTATGAGCAAAAGACTTGCACCCAAACTATTTCCCTCTCGACCCGAAAGCTAGAAGCACTATTCATGTCCTCAGCCCAACAACCAGGACAACAACACAAACATGAAAATACAAGAAAAAAATAAAGCAATAAAAACTCACAAACCAGCTGCACTATGATCAATAATGATTGATCCAAGAGTTGATAGGCACTGTTACAACATCAATCCAGTGAAATGAGGATGTAGTATATATATAGCATTACTCAATTGATATGTTTAAGAACATGTGATTCTTATGTGCATGTTTTATAAAATAACTGAGCATATGATTTTCACACGTATTATTAAAAATGCATGTAACAATCACATATTCTAATGAATTTCTTTAGTCTAATTTGAAGGAAAACTTGGTTAACAATTTTTTATTTTCTCTAAGAGCTCCCTCCTGGACCTCTCCCTTTATTGCTTAGAAAAAAAAAAGGAATTATTTTGTCAAACAAATTAATTGTGAAGAAAATAAAAAATAAGCAAACAAAAGACAAAAACAAAAGGCAAAATGACATGGAACCATTTCACTGCCACCCTTTTTTTCTGGTCTAAAGATTACGATCCAATAATGGAACAGAAAACTGTCCAAATTCAGCTGCATATTTGTTTGTTATCACATATCCTTTAAGGCCATCTTTTTTTCTCGAGAAACAAACAAAAAGCTAAGATCGAATGGGGATCGGAACTCCTTTTGTATAAAAAGGCTTCGTGATAGATAAGGCTTCCAAATATATGCTTTATTAATGCCACCAATATATGACCCAGCAGTTTCATTATTTTTTCCCCATTTTCAGGCTATCGGGTTTTTTTTCTCTACTTTTCAAACTCACTCTCTTTTTCCTTTTGTTTTGGAAAGAAAGATAAAGACAGACGACAACTGTAGTTTCCTATTTAGCTCTTATCTGTCATTACTACGATTTGTCGTTTTGTCCTTCCGATGTTGATTTCAAAACCAAAGCCACCCATCTTGAAAAATTGAATCCAATTAACACATATTCTGAAAGTATAGATGTTTCACATAATATTATGCAGAAATAGACCTAAACTAACAAATAATAATTAACCAAAAATAGATATGCAATGAACAATAAAGAATACAGAGATTTTGGTTACGAAGAGGAAATCAATTAGAGAATTCTCTAATTCTAAAACCTTTCTGGGACAGCCAAACACAGAAAATCAATTAACTCAGTAAAAGAATAAGGATTAAAAGAAGTTCACACTTACAAACCCTTTGTTATTGACATTATCTTGTATAAGACAAGTGACCCACTTGTTTTCTACTGCAGTAGCCATTTCCAGAGACAGTTAGCACAATCTTTCTACGTGATTTCCCTTCACCGGAACTCTGGTTGACTTAACTTCAACAATAACCAAGTTTTGATCAAATAATCACTCTAAGAGAGAGAACAAACGCTCTATATCACAGACTCTCTTAGCACACGACGGCAAATTCTAGATGCATAAATTCGTCTCTCTCTCTTCTATAAAGATGTATTTATAACATCTACAAAACCCTAGACCTAGGCCCACTAAAAACACATATTTGGGCATAATATGATCGGGGTGTCCAGACAGGTTAATGGCATGTTCGGACAAGGCCTTACGGAGGAAGAAAAACATGATTCTAGAACTGTTGTCCAGACAGGTTGTCTTGTCCGGACAGCCTTGGCAGGACGAGATTGCATGTTTCTGGACTTGCTGTCCGAACAGGGAGAGGGCCTATCCAAACAGTGCTGTAATGGGGAAAAATTGCATTCTGGAAATGCTGTTAGGCCATGATCAACAGCTCTGATCGATAAGCGTTTGTAGTCTGATTGAGTTGAAACTTTGTAAGGATGTTCATGACATATGAATCCTCATTGTGCGGTGGAGGTTGAATTATGAGTATTCTATATTAGAGTTTGAGCCCATGGACAGTAGCCTCTGCATTTTGGAACCGAGTTAAGGCAACAAAAATAGTAACACATCTGAAGACGTTGTCATGCACAACTAATGTCGTCAAGGTTCTTTTTTTTAAAGGAAAAATCATTCTAGTCTCATTAATTGATGAATAATACATCACAAAGCAAAAACTCTTAGAAAATCATAGTCAAAACTACAAGGTTCAGTCATAGATACATAAATAACAATCTGACATTCAAGACCGATTTATGACATCAATATCCGCTAACCCATAACTAATCTTTAGTTGTAACAAGAAATCTATTCTAGACAGATTCAACTGAATGCATATGTAGCTCATATTCCTCGGTCCTGGGAACATAAAATCTAATGCTGAAACTCATCCTCTTTATTAACTTGAAAGGCAGGAAACATGATCATATCCACAACCCAAGGGTCTGGACAATCCTTATTCAAACAAGTTAAAAAGAAACTGCAAAAAATAAATTAAAATACAGAAAAAAATACAAAACTAGCAGACAACAACATCGGTGGAGGCGAAGCAACAACCACGCGTGTGGAGCATGTGCAGGAGAGTGAAGTTTCCATGTCGGCTCATGTAGGCCATGCATTGACGCGTGGTGGCAATGTTATGACGAGGAAGGTGGCGACAGGTGGTGGAGAGGCTAGAGAAAGCGGGGGAGAGGTGCGTCGTTGGCCTGGCAAACCTGAAAGGAACATATATAGCTTAGATCAGATCGGATCTAAAACCCCCAAGGCGATCAGAACAAAGGAAAAGGTGACAACCGAATGACGGTGAGTTGACAAGGTGGTGGGGGTGGTGTGGATGATGCTGAAACCAGTGATGGGGACCAAAAATAGAAGACAAAATAGGGAAAAAAAAAAAAAAAAAGTGCATAAAAGCAAAAGAATTGGGGGAGGGAGAGGGAGGAGGGATGGAAAACCATCTAAAGGAACTCACTAGAGAGGAAAAACTAGAGAGATCGTCTAGGGTTAAGTTAATAACCTTAGCCAACTTTACTAATTACTACATTATTATTGGCCATAATTAATGAGAGTTATTGATTTGATTTTTGTTTTTTTCTTTTTTGGCTTTTGACAAGTAATTAGTGGTAATGTCGCATACAATAATTGTCTTAGAACAAAATTTATTCTTTTACCAAGGTTATTGATTTAGAAATTTCAAAACAATGGCTTTTAAATGATTTAATTTGAAGACCGAATAAAGATATATACAAGACACACACACACACACACATATATATATATATATCTCTTCCTGCTTTACGAAAAAAATTGGGAAAAATTCAGTTTAGCCCCCTGAAGTTTCAGGGGATTTTCAATTTGAACCCCAAAGTTTCAAAATTGGCAGTTTACCCCCCCGAAGTTTGAAAAAGTGGCAAAGTGAACCCCCCGTTGACTTTTCCGTCAAACTAGATGGAAAATGATGAAAAGACATAAATGCCCTCAGGCTTTTTTAAAAACAATTTCCGTTTAATTTGACGGAAAAATTAACAAAAGGTTCACTTTGCCACTTTTTGAAACTTCAGGGGGGTAAACTGCCAATTTTGAAACTTTGGGGTTCAAATTGAAAATCCCCTGAAACTTCAGGGGGGGTAAACTGAATTTTCCCAAAAAAATTTATATTTCTTAGTGTTCCTAGAAATACTATATGCACATGAGAACGAGTGGAAGATCTTGTTAAAATATTTATTAAATTAAGCTTTTGGGATCATTTGAAATGGTATTAGAGCATATGTCATGAGTCTGAATTATGGTTCCACAATTTTAGCATCTATTATCATTAAAAATTTAATATATTGAATCTCACTTGTTTATGAAGAGTTTGAGTCCGCACTTTTGCTTTCAACTTATAACTTATTAGTAATCACAAGTCTAGTTGTCAAACCGCGAAAATGACGGTAACAGATTTACATGAATAAAAAGAAGACAACATTTTTTTTTGATTTAATGGTGATTGTCTTGAACTTCTAATTGGATTTACTTTGCTTTAACCCAAACCAACAGATTTATTTATTTATTTCTTAATATTATTTTTTTGTTTTGTTATGTTGGCATGATTTATAAGAATCATTCCCTTGAAACTTTTAAGAAAATGTTTAGGGTATTGCAACTTTTACTATAACTCTATTACGAACTTATATGACAGTCCATATTTTATGAAATAGAAATGGTACATACACTTCCAAGTCCACACTCCTTGACGTGGACTTTGGAGAGTGTGCATTTTGTTAAATATATTGTTGAGAGAGAGAAGAGAGAGAGCGGAAGCATATAATGGACTACATTGTATTAAGTCTTATAATAATAATGAATACATATGCCTCTATTTATATAGACTATGAGTGATGGACAAGTAACTTAGTAGATTAAGGAAAGCCTAAGAGAGTAAATAATCCTACAGATAATATTCTCAACATCCCCCCTCAAACTCAAGGTATAAGCTTGAGTTTGGGTAAAAGAAAGGGAAAGAGAGAGTTGAATTTGCTTGAACAAGCTGCTTGTGCTGAATAAGTTGCCGAAGAAGTCGCCGGAGATGTGACCAGAGTTGGGCAGCTGATGGCGGTAGGCAGTGATTGGCGGCAGAACAGCAGGCAGCAGTACCCGATTCTAACCCGTTGAATTGGGTTGAAAATCTTGGATCCGGGTGATTTCTCAAATTCTCAAATATCCCCCCTCAAACTCAAGGTGTAAGCTTGAGTTTGAGAAAAAGTAGGGATTTTTTTTTTTTTTGTGTGGTTCCACTGGAGGAGAGGTGGCCGGAGTTGGCGGCCGATGGGGGTCGACGGAGGGTGGTGGCAGCTACTTGTGGTTGATGGAGGCAACTGGCCCAAAATGTTGGGCTTAAACTTGGATGAGAGTCTTATAGGCTAGATTGGGCCGGTTACATGGGCCAAGATTTGGCCATAACCCATGGACCATTGAATATGGTTGACCCAAAATAATATGTACCGGGTTGACGAAATTAGACCGGTTTGGATGGCTTGACCTAGTTTGCCTATTCGGCTAAACCGAATTGGAGATACAAACCCGATGACCTGGTTTAGAAACCGGTTTTGGACAGGGTTGAAAGTGGATCTAGGGCTGACATAGCGCGTTGAGAGGCTGTTGGAAAGAGAGACTGGCGCGTGTGGTACATGCGCTAGGGGCTGCGGCAACGTAAAGCGCGTGCAGTGCGCGTGAGGCGCGTGATAATGCACAGATCCTTCTGGGGCCACGTGAGAGTGCATGGAAGCTTAGACGGTTGAGATTTTTTCGGATTTGGACTCGGAGACATATGATCTGTTGTTTGAGAAGGAGTTTGTAGCTCTGGCAATGGCAGCGATAGGGCATGAGGCGCGTGGAAGAGACGATGGAGGTGAGTGGTGGCGCGTTGGAAGGCCGATGGCGGCGGATCTTCCACAAATTTGTAGATCTGTGCCTCACAAGCATGAATCTGGGATTAATTTTCTCATTTGAGGCTGCATGAAGGCGTGAAAGAGATTGTGAGTAGAAAACTGTATTGGGGGCGCGCAGATGACCGGAAAGGGGAGGTCGCCGGAGGGAATGCCGAAAAATATCAAAGACGTTTATTGGAGGCCACAAAAAGGTGGCTCTGATACCATGTTAAATTACTAGTTATCCCAAAAGGTTAAGCTTATAGGAAGAGGTAAATTTAATCATTTAATTATTAGTTTAACACTCATCCTCACGTGTGAGCTCAAACTCCCTTTCAATAGGTACTTAATTAAATGGGAGGTAAATTGATAGGAGTTAAGGTTCAATCTCAGGACCTTTGGCTCTGATATCATGTTAAATATATTGTGGAGAGCGGAAAAATGAGAGAAAGAAGAGAGAGAGTAGAAACATATAATAGACTACATTGTATTGAATCTTATAATGATAATGAATATAGAGGCAGCTATTTATAGATAAACTATGAGTGATAGAAAAGTAACCTAGTAGACTAAAGAAAGTCTAAGGGAGTAAATAACCCTATAGATAATATTCTTAAGACATTTGAGAGCGTAGACATTTGGAGTGTATGTTGCATTTCTCTTTATGAAAATGAGTGACATGTGGACTATCAAGTCAATTTGTAAATGTGGTAAGTGTCGTGTAGACTCCCATGTAATAGTTCACATTTTAGTGAATAACATATGAACTATTATATTAGTTTGTAAAGGAGTTA
Organism: Carpinus fangiana; assembly: GCA_006937295.1. Taxonomy (NCBI): domain Eukaryota; kingdom Viridiplantae; phylum Streptophyta; class Magnoliopsida; order Fagales; family Betulaceae; genus Carpinus; species Carpinus fangiana. Next base: position 25,079,957 of record CM017324.1, read on the forward strand.
TAATAAAAGCTATAATATCATTACCCGTACTCATATCATTAGGATTTAGCTTATGTATTACTCTTTTTAATGGTTTAAATTAATGATTATTTGACCATTAGCACTACTCATATCCTTCATGATCTTGATTTGATGGCCAAACCCAAAACGTATCTCATTAAATGAAAGATGGCTTATAATAAAAGCCATGCAATAAACGTATAGTTGTTTTGCCAAACTTCCTTCTTCTTCTTTTTTGTTTGTTTAGAGTCTTTTTTTTTAAAAAAAAAATATTGATTTCATTAAGGTATAAGTCAAAAGCACGAAGCTTATAAACGCAAAGCAACAAAACTCTGATAAATCTTAACCATAATCAAGACAAAATCATAGCCAAAACTGCGACTTCACCAATCGGCTAACCTATGTGTGACTTTCGATATTAGAATAGATATGCTACAAGTAGAGACTAACAAAACATAAGTGTAGCCCCTAACGAAACCCTCACAACCCAAGGCTAGGGGACTAAACCATCCACAACCCAAAAGGGCAGGATGTCTTATTACAAGAAAAACAAGTAAAGCTAACTCATGTACCAGATCTACATTAAACAGCCAAGATTTAGGACATGAGTAGCCCAAACACAATAACAAAAAACAAAACTTAAAAAACTAAAAAACTTCACAAGTAGCAGTGGAGGAGCCCGGCATCGAAGAGATCCCCAGGAAGACGCACTAAGACTGATGAAGAAAAGCAAATCTAAGAAAGAGAAAACTAGATCTAGAGCAAGATCTAGAAATACAACTTAGATCTGAAACAAACACCCGCTCGAGACGGATACCTGAAGAAACACCGAACACTGCTGCCGTAGAGGGGGAGGAAAGAAAATCTAGATCTAAATTTAGATCTTTCCTCTTCAAGGCTTTTTACTAATTTTGTTACCTTAAGGAAAAGGGAAGAAGTGGTTTCTTTGTTTGTTTAGAATCTTAGAAATGTACAGAAGTAAAACAAAATGTAAATTATATATTAATATTGGTTTAAGGACATATCAAATCAGGCCTTATCAATTTGTAATCTGTTTGGAAAACCAATTGCGCATCTCATTCGATCTTGTCGAGAATCATTGCTAAACGTATCTTGGTGAAATGAACCTTATGACCATGACCCATAAATCCTAGAGAAGCTAGTAAAGGACCAAATGAGTGCTAAGCCAAAAACATCAACAGTTTACGATTGTATGAGCTAGACTTCTGCCATTTTTGGGCCTACATTTCTTTTGTCATGGGGTTAGGTATCATATCAATTAACATTAATGTGTTGTGTTTTCATTTTCTACTTCTATTGATCGTGCTGATTTTTACATGGCCGGATTGACGACGACGACAAGGCTCTTCAAAACAAAGAAAATTGTCGGCCTCCGAGCGAATCAGTGACACTCTAACCGATGCTTAATTTGCATACTCCTTTTTTTTTTTTTTTTTTTTTAAGTCTTAATTTGCATACTACTATGCATGCATGATTCATGCCTTCTGATGGGATAATTGAGTTTATTAGCATAAAGTGTACAACAATCATTGTGCCACATACCCCTATGGGCCCCATTATATATTTTTGATATGGACAGTTTTTGTTACGAACTTAATATTAAGTCTATAGCAGGTAAATTAAGGTAAGTTACGGCATTCATAATGGAAGAGTTAATTTTTTATGTAAAATAGTTTTTTAAAATTCAATTTATCTAGTTTAGCTAATAATTTATTTTTTTAGGACCTCCTACATCCGATTAGTTATATTTTTATCTATATCATTTAATTTTAATTTTTTTGTAATGATTGTATTTTTCTTAAATATCTTATTTTTTAACTTTTGAGAAAAAAGAGATGTGGAGAGAGAAATAATAGGAGAAAATTTAAAAAAAAAATGAGATGCGAAAGAGAAATAGTAGGAGAAAATTTTGGAAAAAGAGAAAACAGGTGAGAGAAACAATAAAAAAAAAAAAACATGGAAAGAAAATTTAGGAAAATAGCTATTTGAATAGTGCAACTACATGTAACTTTTTTTTTTTAGCTTATTTAATAAAATATATATTCTACATTTTTTTTAACTTCTCCAATGTAGAGGGTATTTTATCAATTTAAGGAGCTATTTTAGATAAAAGTGTAATTTAGCTCTTCCATTAAGAATGCTCTTATTAGAGAAAATTTAGGCCTCCTTCAAACATATATTTGAAAAATAAACTTCTCTTTCTTTATCTTTATTCAAACTACTGTTTAAATAAACTTAAATCTAAGAATAATCCCACCTTTTTACATTTTGAAATGTAAAGGTTAGATTTTGCCTGAACCTCATAGGAGTACATAGATTTAACATTTTCCACTTTTTTTTTTTATTTTTTTGGAAAAGGTCCAACCAAAACTGACAGCAAATGATTGTACAAATTGAAGAGTTGCCCCAGTTGAGTTGAAAAAGAAAAGGAGGAAGATAAAAATAGGATTAAAGTTATTTTTATAATTAGATAATGGACTTAGCGCAAAGTCAGTCAAATTAGGGTTAGAATTTATTTTACAATGTCTATTTAAATGCTCTATGTCCTCTATGGAGATCATATTATGATTAATGAAAAATATGTTTTCTTGGAGACATGATTGTTCTCTTCTTCTTGGTGGTAAGACTTTATTAAAACCCCATTGTTATTGTTGACCGGTGAAACTCTGATCAACATGGCTTATCTTATTTCTATTTTTTTTTTTATATATTTTCTATTGTTTTCCTTCCGTCCTGCGTCAATGGGCTTGGCTACGGTTGTTATGTGTGTATATATATATATAAAATTAAAAAATCCAATTTCCTACTTGATTACTAACCGGATTTTTAAATGTGTATTTGTAACCGCAACCAAATAACCTCCTAAGCCGGTTGCAATTAGCCGTTATCTAATTGCAATTATTTTTAGTTATTCAATTATTCATTATATGTGATTATTTACGATTAGCAGTTAATAACCATCTTACTTATACACCCGTCCTAAATTAAAAAAATCCAATTTCCTACTTGATTATTAACCGAATTTTTAATTGCATATTTGTAACCGCAACCAAATAACCTCCTAAGCCGGTTGCAATTATCTGCTTAGGCCGTTATCTAATTGCAATTATTTTTAATTATTTTTAATTATTCATTATATGTGATTATTTACGATTAGCGGTTAATAACCGTCCCACTTATATACCCGTCCTTCAACTTTATTAAACAAGGGAGAGAACAATTCTTTTTTTTTTTTTTTTTGACATGTCCACGCAAGGGTAGGGGGAGGGAGGATTCGAACTTATGACCTCCGCTTCATAAGGCATGGTTCATAGCCGATTGAGCTACCTCTTAGAGACGAGAACAATTCATTATTTATCTTTCAATTTCCATATGATTATTTTCAACAGGGATATAAATATACATTCTCTCCCACTTTTAAGTAACGTTAATTCGTGGCCATGATTGAGCTGTCATTGCTAAAGTGACAAGGCCAATCGACCTAGCCGCCGCAAATACATTCACACGTGGGCCATCAAGTTCGCACGTGAGTCAATGCCTTTCACGTTTTGAAACCGACCCACTAGGCTTGACCGCACTTGCAAAAACTTCGACACCTTTCTCTGATCATGTATGAAATTCCCAAAATGACCTTCGAGTGACCAATATATCCTTCTTTGTTGCTATGTATTAGCCCCTCAAATGCACACAATTTACTGTTATTTACCCTTAAGCGCTTGCCTTTCTACTAAATATCTTAATACTTTCATTTAGAGGAATAATGATCTCATGTACGCGTGCATGCATGGATTGGGATCCCGGCAATACCCATTAATTTTTTTTTGAAATCCTACCATCCATTTTCATCAAACACTACGGTTACCAACCCACAACGTGTCTCAATCAATATAAAATAAAATAATAAAAAATAAAATAAATTATTAAAAAATATTGTGTGGCCGGCCGCCCCAGCTCAGCCTAGGGGGTGGCTTGGCCACACCCTAGGGCCAAACGCCAAAAAAAATTGATTTATGGGTTTGGTCCTAGGGGGTGGCCAAACCACCTCCAGTTAGTCTGAAGCCACCCCCAACCGGTCTTTGAGGGTGGCTTCGGACCCCAGGGGTGGTTCGGCCACCCCTATGGTTGAGCTAGGGTGGCCAGCCACCCCCTATGGGGAAAATGGGGTGACCAAACCACCAGTGGTGGACGTAGGATTTTTCCTACGTAGAGGCATTTTTTTAAATTAATAAAATAATAAAATTAATTAAATATAAAAAATGAATTTTTGGTCTCCTTTTTTGCTTTGCTGTATTTTTTGAATAAATACAAAAATAAATTTGAATAAAAATATAACAAACCGAACAAGTGAATAATTCAACAAAATTTTTAATTATGTTTTAAAACATATAAATAAAACTTACAATTTGTTTTGTCACGACTAGCGGCTAGCGCTAATTCAATTGTCCTCAACAAGTCTTCATACCTTGGAATCAGTGCATGATTTCTTAATTACTGATAGTCTTGAATATGTATTTTTCAACGTACGTAATTAAACAATCATTCATTCATTAATCTCTCATTCGATTATGTAAACGATTTTTAACAATATTTATTGTTGAAATTGCTCTCTCAATATTCATTTTTTAACAATAACAATATTTAACAAGATTCATTGATCTTCCTTTCTTTTTTTTCTTTTTTTCTTTTTTTAAGCTTACACAACAGGTGTACCCCCATATTTGCTTACATTCCCTTTTTTCTTTTTTCTTTTTCACATTTGTGGCTCCCATTTAGGCATATTTTCAAATTTTCTTTTAATTTTTGTTATTTATTTATTTTTGTCTTGATTGTCCAGCTCCTAGGCTCCATCCTATCCCCAAATCCCAATCAATATTCTCACATGGCCACAAAAGAAAACGCACCGTTTAGACTCTAGGGTACTATTCATCGTCTTCTTCTTTCCATTTGTTTGAAACACTTAGTTTTTAATTTTTTTTAAAATTTCATTTTACTAAGAGGCATAATATATGGCTAAAACATGAAGAATGAGGCATAGTCATGGTTGAAGTATGCATAATCATAATATAAAAAATAAAAAATAAAAATATTTAGAAGGGTAAGCAAGGGCGATTTTGGGGAGTTGAGTGAGGGCATATGCCCCCACTCAACCCTCCTGGATCCGCCCTTGCAAACTAGCCCATGTTTTTTAATAATTTAATTTAATTTAATTTTATATTTATTTTTTAAATGTAACTAATATATGATTATTTTATATTGAGTGAGATACGTGGAGGGTTGGTAGCTGTTGGATAAAAATAGATGGTCAGGATTTAAAAAATAAAAAATAAAAAATTGATGGTCAATTTTCTCACTATTGTCAGAATCCCAATCCTGCACGCATGTGTATACTCATTATTTATCACCAATTTACAATTACAATTTTTGGTCAAATATATGTGATATTTTCTATTGCATAGTATGTCTTCATATCATAAGTATGATTCCATTCTCTTTCTAGTAAAAAAGGTAGAGGAGAGTTAAAAAAAAAAAAAAAAAGGTTCAAATCACCATGAATTAAAAAAAAAAAAAAATTCAATGAGTGACGGCCAAACTAGCACGAAAATTGTTGCATGTTATGGCAGTATAGTTATTAGCCATATGGAAGAATTGTCACCGTTGGTTAAGGCATCGAAGTGGATTGCGTTTGGGAATGTGTTTGTAGCGGAGATGGAAAAGAAAAGAAAATTACTGTCTAGTTGAGAAAGTTCATACAGACCAGGCTCAGACGGATTGGATAGTGGCTAAGGACGTGATTTGCTTGAATATGCTGCAAATTTGAAAATTGATTAAGACAGTGACATTCAAAGAGTTAAATAAAGCATAAATCAAATTTGGATGGAATTTTTTTTTTATTGTATCTATGTTGTTTTGTTAGAGCAATATGCTCTATTTTTATGAAATGAATAAAAAAGAAGCATTGTTATTAATATATATAAAAAGTTATGTTGTATTCAAGTCGACTTGGTTTCTCTATCGTAGGTTTTCCATCGTGGAATAACATAATTTTAAAATGACAGAAATTTCTTCCAAATCGGTTTGAATGAAATTTTGTTCAACCCACATAAAATGGTGTCAAATGTCTAAGCATTTAATACGTACATTAAATATTAAAGGTCATTAATAGTAGTTTACTAACTAAGGTTAACCTTTTTATTTTTGAAATAAAAAATTCAAAATGTTAAATAACTCTTTGTTAATTTAACTAAATAGAGATTAAAATTAATCAAAATACTATTCAAAACACGAAGACTCAATTGTTAAAATATCAAGAAGAGTACCTTAATATGATAGCAGTTTTCACTTATATAGCAAAAAATCATGATCACATATGTCCTTTTCTCCTAAAGTAACAATATTTCAGCCGCATACACAGAGAACTTGAGAAACAAGAGAATGGAGAAAAATGTGTGATTTTGATATAACTCATCAACTTCACCTTGTTTAGGGTTACTAAAATTTTCTAACCTTGTTAAGATGTGATTTTTTTTTTTTTTTTCTAAGCCAACGTTAGCTTCTTCAAGGTTAGTTCTAACCCTTTTTGTCTTTGGGTTTTTAATCAAATTTGACGTTAGGTCTTTCATTTTTAAGGTTAGTTTTAACCTTGGTGAAAAAACAAATCGTTAGTCCAACGTTTAACCAAAAAAAAAAAAGTTAACCTTAGTTAGTAAACTGCTATTAATTACCTTTAATATGGACATAGTTTTCCTCTAAACTGGGTTGGAGGAACTTTCTTCAACCCAATCTATAAAAATAATAGGTGTCCATTTTTTTAATAGCATGTGAGATACATATGAGTTTTTAATATTATTTATTCCAACTTTGTCTCCGCTATAAACGTTAGATCAAATACAATTTCTCTCTGAGTTTTCTCGCTAGGTTTTCTTTGATTTAGCAGCCCCCCTACAAATCGCCGTCACTCCTGGGGAGGAGGGATGGCCTTTCCGCATGTCCCTTTTGCACCGAACTCTAATTATTTACTTGATGCCCTAGTCCCGGTGCCCCTCCCTTTCCTTTTCCTTTTCCCCGGCCTCCTCCTTGTACGACGGTCTCTCCACCTCTAGGGTCTAGCGATTTACCTGATGATCTAGCCTCGACTGGGCTCCCTTTCGCCAATTTCTTCCCTAGCCGCCCCTCCTGCAGCAATTTTTCTCCTTTGGGTCGGGTCTAGTGTGGGATCAGGCTCCGTCTCCTACCTGGATCCGTCGTCGCCTGCCCACCCCTTCTCTACTGGATCTGTTTGTGCCCACCCCATCCTTTGCACTAGATCTGTTTGTGCCGCTTGGGGTTGAGATTGGTTTTCTCTCTGGTTTTTTTGTTTTCTTTTCTTCGGTTTTTTGTTTTCTCTGGCTTTCCTTTCTTTTTTCAGTTGTTTTTGGGGCTCTTTGTGCCCCTATTTGGGTCTTTTGGCTTTCGGCATTTCACAGCCTTCCACTTGAGGCAGGTCCTCTATGCACCCCCACTGCGTCATTCTCCCATCGCCACCTTCCACAGCGGTGTTCCGGCCAAATTGCACCCAAGCCTTCTCCGGTTGATCGTTTTTTTTTTTTTTTTTTTTTTTTTTTTTTTTTTTTTTTTTTTTGTTTTTCTTTGGTTTCCCTGTATTTTGTTTCCTTTCTATTATTTTTGTTTTGATTTTCCTTTGTATTTTGTTTTTGCTGGGTTTCCCTGTATTTGCTTTAGTATTTCCCTGTATTACTCCTCTCTGTTTGTTTTGTGTGTTTTTTGGTTTTTACAGTTCTGCCGATCTTCTCTGCGCTTATTTTGCTACTCTCCGTCCACTGTCGGGCCTTTTTTCGCGCCCCACCACGTCGAGCTTTCAACGCGTCTTTCAATGTACGGGGTCTGCTTGCACGCGATCGGTTTTATTTCCCTGTATTTTTTTTTTTTGCTTGTAATAAGTCCTGTCTTGATCAGTCTGCTTTTGGGTGCGATGCTTGGCCTAGATCTTTGGGTTATGGATGTGAACATTATCCTAGCTTTCAGGTCGAGGAGGACAAGTGTTTGCTTAGGGTTCTCAGCCTTCAGTGTCAAGGAATAATTACTACCTATGCATTAGTTGGTTCTGTCTAGTACAGATTTGTATTTCATTTGTTGATTAGTCATAGGTTAGTGGATCTGTTTTGAGAGTCTGAATTGTAATACGTCTTGTATGACGTTAGTATCTTTGTAGTTTAGTTACGGATACTTCAAGGCTTACCCTGTATTGTAAGAGCTTTGTTCTTAATCTTTCATGAATGAGACTATGATGAATTTCTTTTCAAAAAAAAAAAAAAAACTTTGTCTCCGCTATTTAAAATACATGTGCATCTCACATGTTCAAATGACACATGTCATTTTTATAGACTTAGTTGGAAGAAGTTCTTTCAACACAGTTTGGAAGAAAACTCTGTCCTTTTAATATTTAATGTGCATATTAAATACTTAGACATTTGGTACCATTTTATGTGGGTTTGACAAAATTTCATCCAAATCGGTTTGAAGGAAATTTCTATCCATTTTGAAATGTTATTACCTCTAAAAAAAGGTAATTAATTATAAAAGTATGATTTAAGGTAAATAATATTTATTGTGGTTATATTTCAAACAACAATCCAACTTGAATACCAAGTAGGAGAAAGAAGGAACTTGTCAATGTAATGCAAATACTTTCACTTTCATGATTTGGCACAAAATAAATCATTGCTTTTTTCTTCTTCTCATAAGTGGTTTAATTTAGATAGTTTTTTCCATTTTATATCTAATTTTGGGAGAGAGGGTAGCTTAACCCGACTGAATACAATGTACTTGAAATTACCTCTAACTCCTAACAGGTCAAACCTAGCTATTTGGTTTGGGAAAAAAAAAAGAAAAAAAGAGTTTGACAAGTGATAAAAGTCANACCTCTAACTCCTAACAGGTCAAACCTAGCTATTTGGTTTGGAAAAAAAAAAAAAAAAAGAGTTTGACTAGTGATAAAAGTCAAACTCATTTTTTTCCCCATTCAAACCCATATATTATTGAATGTCAATTCAAAAAAATCCATGTATGATTAATCTCCCTACACAAAAAAGTATGATTAATCTAGCTATTATATATATTTCTCAAGCATCTTTCAAGCTTATTCAAAGCAATTGAGTTGACAATTTTGGTCTAGAAGAGTAATGGTTATTGCATATTAGCTCTTACAAAACAATTCTCTTCAAACTGGTGTTATATATAGTTTACGGTGTATTGCAAAAGTCAAACATTTTTTTTTTTTTAATTAGAGAACATAATCTGCCTTGATTCGAGAGTTGTGGCAAGATATATGCATGGTGGTGACGGCATTGAATTGGTGGTTATAATTAGAACATCAAAATCAATGGATGTAGTAGGAGACCAGGGGAGGGGTGTAGCATGATCTTTTTTTCCTTTTCTTTGGGCACAACCAAAAATAAAAAAATTTAAGGAGGGGGGTTGACATCACTAATGAAAACATCAACAATCATGGGAGGGAAGCAGTAGCGGACGCAGGATTTTTTCTACGTGGGGACATTTTTTTAAAATTAATAAAATAATTAAAATAATTAAATATAAAAAATGAATTTTTGATCTCCTTTTTTGCTTTGCTGTATTTTTTGAATAAATACAAAAATAAAGTTGAATAAAAATATAACAAACCGAACAAGTGAATAATTCAACAAATTTTTTAATTATGTTTTAAAACATATAAATAAAACTTACAATTTGTTTTGTCACAACTAGCGGCTAGTACTAATTCAATTGTCCTCGACAAGTCTACATACTTTGGAATCACTGCATGATTTCTTAATTACTGATAGTCTTGATTCTTGAATATGTCTTTTTCAATGTACGTAATTAAACAATCATTCATCCAGTAATCTCTCATTCGGTTACGTAAACGATTTTTAACAATATTTATTACTGAAATTGCTCTCTCAATATTCATTTTTTAACAATAACAATATTTAACAATATTCATTGATTTTCCTTTTTTTTTTTTAACTTACACAACAGGTATACCCCCATTTGCTTACATTCTTTAATTTTTTATTTATTCATTTTTTACATTTGTGGCAGGCTTGCAACACGCTAGCTCCCATTTAGGCATATTTTCAAAGTTTCTTTTAGTTTTTGTTATTTATTTATTTTTGTCTTGATTGTCCACCTCCTAGGCTCCAGCCTATCCCCAAATCCCAATCAATATTCTCACATGGCCACAAAAGAAAATGCACCGTTTAGACTTTAGGGTACTATTCATCGTCTTCTTCCTTCCATTCGTCTAAAACACTTCGTTTTTAAATTTTTTTCAAATTTCATTTTACTAAGGGGCATAATATATGGCTAAAACATGAGGAAGGGGGCATAGTCATAATTGAAGGAGGCATAATCATAATACAAAAATAAAAAATAAAAAATAGAAGGGTTAGCAGGGGCAATTTTGGGGAGTTGAGTGAGGGCATATGCCCCCACTCGACCCCCCTGGATCCGCCCTTGGAGGGAAGAAATGGAAATGCTTGCTCTCTGGCCAGTGGAAGTGGCTCATTAAGCGAATTATACGCAGACCAGTTAGCACTGCATTAAACTTAATTTTCAAAATGTTATTAGACTAAAATAAGATTGAAATAAACAATTCCAGTTGCCAATTAAGCACAATCTCTTGGTGTAGCATGCTCGCTGCAATAAATTTTTGGGAAAAATTCACTTTAGTCTCCTGAAATTTGAAGTGTTTTTCAATTTGAATCCCAATATTTAAAAATTTGCAATATACCACCCTAATGTTTCAAAAATTTGTAATTAATACTTTCTGTTACTAATTGCCATCTAATTAGACGGAAATGACATCGCGTGGGTCTCACGTGAGATTTTTATGCTATGTCTTCCAATTTTACACCTAACCTAACTAGTAAAATGACGTAATTGCTCCTCATTAAAACCTAACACCTGTTTTGATTTTTTTCTCCTCAACCCCATTTGAACCTCTTTTGGATGTCGTGTGGATGTTGGAGTGAAAAAGAAAATGAGCAAATGCCTCTCACCTGCTCCTATGCCAGCAATTAGTAAGGAAGCGTATTAATTATAAATTTTTGAAACATTGAGGTTCAAAACACCTCAAACTTCAAGTAGATAAAGTGAACTTTCTCCTAAACTTTTCGAAATAATCATATTTTGATATAAGATTCAGAAGTTAGCAGATGTCATAAATAGATAGACAAATTCCAGTTGCCAATTGAGTGAAAGCTCCTGGAGTAGCATGCTCACTACAACAAACTTTTTGAAATGATCAAACTGAAATAAGATTCAGAAGCTAGCAGGTGTCATAGATAAACAATTCCAATTGCCAATCCAGCGGAAGCTCTTGGTGTGGCATGCTAATATGTAAAAGTGACGTATCATCACCCTAAGAAGAATGTCAACACAAATGTTTTAATTATTCTTAATGATGTTTTTTAAAGACAAATTACACGTTGACTTTTAATTAAGCCAAATAACTTTTAAAAAACTAATATGTTCAAGTTAATGTAGTACATTGGTAATCTCGTATTTATATATAGAGGGTCAAATGTCAAATCTTCACTTTGGACATAAAAAATAAAAAAATAAAAAAAGTGTTACTTTGTTGTAAGAGCACTGATTAATTAGTTTATAATTAATCCAATTATTTATCTTTTACATTTTTTATTGTTAGACTTCCAATTAAAATTATATTTTTATACTTGGGCAGATTCTACATTACTTCATGGTGCCTTGATTTAAGACACGTACACCCATTCTCCAAATTATATATTTTCTTTCTCTCATGGAGTACTCAGATCTCTTATCTATATTAATATTTCTATCAACTATTTTATATTTTAAATCTACCCTAATGTCAAAAAGATTTATATTGTTAATATAAATGGTATTTGAAAATTAATTTTTCTCTGCATGATTGGATTATCTATCTTCAAACACTAAAAATATGAGGCATCATTACTTAAAGTATTATATTATTATGAAAATATTTTTTTTAATGCTTGTGTTTCCCACATCACATTAAGAATTATACTGAGTTTGAAAACCAATAATTTGATGCTTTGACATATTAATAATTAAGTGAAATGGAAATTTTAATTCTAGTTCAACTTATTAAACTGGCAGTTTAAAATATGTTATTTTTCACATGTAATTCTAGTATAAATTGACAATTATCTTTAGAATATGTTATTTTCACATGCAATTCTTGTATAAACTAACGTTTGTCCTTACATCAAACGAATGTAAAGATTAAGCACATGCACTAAGAACATATATCAATTTAATAAACTTCGAAATGAAACTTTGTGGTTAAGATAAATATAAAGTAATCTCACTTCTTGCCTTAATCACTAAGTATATAGTAATGTTATAAGGCTTTTTAGAATCTTCCTAGAGTAATCCTAAATGTGATGTGACTTTTAAAATTACCGTTAAATTTGAGATGTGATTTATTAACTTTTGATCTATATGTGATTTTAAAAACCACATTACATTTGGGATAACTCTATGAAGAATCTAGGAAGCCTTATAGCATTACTCCTAAGTCCTAAGTATATATTAATTTTTTTTTTATGAAGTTTCATTTTCTTTTTTTACTAACCACAAAAGGCTTTGCAAAAACCATAATAATATACAATTTAAGAATATTCGCTATATTTTTATGCGACAAATTTTCGGTTTTAGAAAACCCTCTAAGATATAGAAGTCGTTTTATTTAATTTATGTTGTACTCATTTATTTTGAGTAGACTAACATAGTCATTTTGTTTTGTTTTAGGTCTATAATGGACTGAGCCCCCTTTTTTTTTTTTTTTGACATGTCCACACAAGGGAAGGGGGAGGGAGATTCGAACTAATGACCTCCGTTTCTTGAGGCGTAATTCACAGCCGATTGAACTACTTCTTAAGAACAACTGGGCTGATTTTTGTTAATACATGAAAAGCACGTACACTCGAAAAAGCAAAAGATTTACCTCCTAAAATATTCTCCTTTTTATTTTTTATTTTTTTTATAGCATATATTTCTTTCTTCCTTTTTTATTTTATCAATAATAAACTAATCATATATATATAAAAGCCGAATCACTTTTTAAAGGTAGTCTAGATTTGCGACATGTAGCGTGAACCATTTTTAAAAAAAGCCTAAACCCATTTTTTAAGAGTGAACCGGTTTTTACTTAAAAAATCCGTCATTAATTAGTGTAATTAATTACATTAAGGGTTAAATACCTAATTACCCTCTAGGGTTTCACTTCTTTAATTTTTCCTCCCTAAGGTTTGATTTTTATCATAAGAGGTCCTTATGGTTTTGATAAATGACCAAATTGGTCCTTCCGTCCGTTGACCGTTAGTTGACTAAACGAAAAGACATGTGGGCCAATTAAATCTTGCCACGTGTTATGTAATTTATTTTTTATTTTTATTTTAAAAAAATTAAAAAAATATATATTTTTTCAAAAAGAAAAGAAAAAAAAAAATTGGGTTGGCTCCAAGTGGGTGGCCGAGCCACCCCAAGGGGCTTTCCGTGTGCTACTTCACACTCTGTTTCCACCTGCAGATTTTTGTATCTCACTTCCACAGTGGGCAATTTTACACCAACTCTGCAAAACAAGTTGTATATGCATGGAAAGANAAGTGTTACTTTGTTGTAAGAGCACTGATTAATTAGTTTATAATTAATCCAATTATTTATCTTTTACATTTTTTATTGTTAGACTTCCAATTAAAATTATATTTTTATACTTGGGCAGATTCTACATTACTTCATGGTGCCTTGATTTAAGACACGTACACCCATTCTCCAAATTATATATTTTCTTTCTCTCATGGAGTACTCAGATCTCTTATCTATATTAATATTTCTATCAACTATTTTATATTTTAAATCTACCCTAATGTCAAAAAGATTTATATTGTTAATATAAATGGTATTTGAAAATTAATTTTTCTCTGCATGATTGGATTATCTATCTTCAAACACTAAAAATATGAGGCATCATTACTTCAAGTATTATATTATTATGAAAATATTTTTTTTAATGCTTGTGTTTCCCACATCACATTAAGAATTATACTGAGTTTGAAAACCAATAATTTGATGATTTGACATATTAATAATTAAGTGAAATGGAAATTTTAATTCTAGTTCAACTTATTAAACTGACAGTTTAAAATATGTTATTTTTCACATGTAATTCTAGTATAAATTGACAATTATCTTTAGAATATGTTATTTTCACATGCAATTCTTGTATAAACAAACGTTTGTCCTTACATCAAACAAATGTAAAGATTAAGCACATGCACTAAGAACATATATCAATTTAATAAACTTCGAAATGAAACTAAGAACATATATCAATTTAATAAACTTCGAAATGAAACTTTATGGTTAAGATAAATATAAAGTAATCTCACTTCTTGCCTTAATCACTAAGTGTAGAGTAATGTTATAAGGCTTTTTAGAGTCTTCATAGAGTAATCCTAAATGTGATGTGACTTTTAAAATTACCGTTAAATTTAAGATGTGATTTATTGATTTTTGATCTATTTGTGATTTTAAAAGCCACATTACATTTGGGATAACTCTATGAAAAATCTAAGAAGTAGCATTACTCCCAAGTCCTAAGTATATATTAATTTTTTTTTATCAAGTTTCATTTTCTTTTTTTACTAACCACAAAAGGCTTTGCAAAAACCATAATAATATACAATTTAAGAATATTTGCTATATTTTTATGCGACAAATTTTCGGTTTTAGATAACCCTCTAAGATATAGAAGTCGTTTTATTTAATTTATGTTGTACTCATTTATTTTGAGTAGACTAACATAGTAATTTTGTTTTGTTTTAGGTATATAATGGACTAAGCCCTTTTTTTTTTTTTTTTTTGACATGTCCACACAAGGGAAGGGGGAGGGGGATTCGAACTAGTGACTTCTGTTTCTTAAGGCGTAATTCACAGCCGATTGAACTACTTCTTAAGAACAACTAGACTGATTTTTGTTAATACATGAAAAGCACGTACTCTCGAAAAAGCAAAAGATTTACCTCCTAAAATATTCATTTTTTTTATAGCATATATTTCTTTCTTCCTTTTTTATTTTATCAATAATAAACTAATCATATATATATAAAAGCCGAATTACTTTTTAAAAGTAGTCTAGATTTGCAACATGTAGCGTGGATCCTTTTTAAAAAAAGCCTAAACCGATTTTTTAAAAGTGAACCAGTTTTTACTTAAAAAATCCATCATTAATTAGTGTAATTAATTACATTAAGGGTTAAATACCTAATTACCCTCTAGGGTTTCACTTCTTTAATTTTTCCTCCCTAAGGTTTGATTTTTATCATAAGAGGTCTTTGTGGTTTTGATAAAGGACCAAATTGGTCCTTCCGTCCGTTGACCGTTAGTTGATTAAACGAAAAGACATGTGGACCAATTAAATCTTGCCACGTGTTATGTAATTTATTTATTTTTTAAAAAAAACAAAATTAAATTTTTTTTTTTTTTTTTCAAAAAGAAAAGAAAAAAAAAATTGGGTTGGCTCCAAGGGGCTTTCCGTGTGCTACTTCACACTCTGCTTCCACCCGTAGATTTTTGTATCTCACTTCCACAGTGGGCAATTTTACACCAATTCTGCAAAACAAGTTGTATATGCATGGAAAGAAGCAATTCGTTCTAAAGCTCCAAGCTTGGTAACATCGATCACCTTTTTTCCATTATTATCAGTAGCACCAGTATCGTCGTCATCCTTATCAAATAAAGATGATCTCAGGCGGTCATATGTCGGCAATCTCACAATTGCAGCCCACTGTAAAGCATATTGATCAATGTCGGCATCACCATCGATACCCCTTGCAGAGCTCAATCCCGAACTACTTCAGAAACTTGAGTTCCGATGCTGGAAAGATGATGTAGTGGTTCGGAAACTTGAGTTCTGATGCTGGAAAGATGTCTTGGGGGTGGTTTCGGCCACCCCCTTGGATCAATGGCCATCCCCAATTTTTTTTTCTTTTTTTAAAAAAAATATATATATTTTTTAATTTTTTTTTAAAAAATAAAAAATAAAAATAAATTACATGGCATGTGGCAAGATTTAATTAGCCCACATGTCTTTCCGTTAAGTCAACTAGCGGTCAACAGATGGAAGGACCAATTTGGTCATTTATCAAAACTACAAGGACCTCCTATGATAAAAATTAAATCCTAGGGAGGAAAAAAATAAAGAAATGAAACCCTATGGGGTAATTAGGTATTTAGCCCTTACATTATTATATTTCAAGAGTTTTCTATATATAAATTATTCAATAAATTAAGTATTATTAATGTCCGAATCAAATAAGGAAACAAATAATATAAATAAAATTATTATCTATTAATTTAATCAATTTAATATGTATATTAGTAGGTTTAGGATTCTAAGAAAGAAAAAACAAAAAAGAGGTGCGCAATTTTTTTTCTCTCCAAGTATTTCACACACTATCTCTCTCTCTCCACTATCGAACATTAGCCTCTCTCCTTTTTTTTCTCTCTAGCCTAAAAATTCAAATAGGAGGTAACTTTTTTTAAAAAAAAAAAAATTTACACCGACAATATTTTTTTAAATTTTTAAATTTTTTTACTCATTATTTTTAATAATTGAACCGCGCAAATATTGAAAGGGTTTTTCCTTTTTTTTTAAATGAATTAAGTGTTTTAATGCATTAACATCTCCACCTTTATTAAAGCACAACTTTTCCTTAATTAATGCCTCGATATATCCTCTTTTTTTTTTTTTTTTTGAAAGGGGATTCGAAAATCTAATTACTGAAAAAACCAAGCTCGAAAGCTACAAAATCCCATTACAGAGGAGGAAAACAATCCTGCCTAAACCGGTCCTCATCATAGGATAGTGCCATTTGAGCAAGCCGATGTGCTTAGAAATTGGAAAAGGATTACCAAAGTGTTGATATGTTTTTTTCAAATATCATACTAAAAGTATTAAATATTCTTACTAATTTTGTATATTATAATTTATGCATTCTTCTTCCTTTTATTTTATTTTATACTTTTCATTTGAAATCATAAATACTATTTTTTTTTTTTTAAAGAAAATCATAAATACTTATACGAACAAAGCTTTAAAGGTTAAATATGTTTTAATGTATATGAATTAAAATAAAATAAAGGCTCTTATGTTCTATGGGATTTTCTGTTTTATTTATATGATTTAGTCGATTTTAACCATTTGTGAAAAGTGTTTTTATGCTTTTGAAAGCAAACCACTACAAAAAAAATCAAGTTTAATGGCATTAGAATAATGGCATTTGATCAATTACTTGGTTGTTAGCTAGAAATCAACATATTGTAGGGTGGAGGTTTAGTGACATTTTTTTAAAAATGTCACTAATCAAATGTCATTAAACCTGATTTTTTTTGTAGTGAACAAGGCAAACATGTATTTGATTAATAAGCTTAAATCGAACATAAATACTTTCAAAACACCAAATAAATATTAAGAATTGCACATTATGCGACAATTGATTTGATTGCGTTAAATGTTTATTGAAAGATTTTGTTTTATTTTATATTCATAAAAAAAATTAGTTTGCTTTGTTTTTTTTTCTTTTTTTGCGAAAAGATACTGATCTCATTAAGGTAAAAGTAAAAAACACGAAGCTTATATAACGTAGAGCAACCAAACTCTGACAAATCTCAACTATAGCCAAGACAAAATCATAGTCAAAACTGTGACTTTACCAATCGGATAACCTATATGTGACTTTTGATACTATAACATATCTGCAACAAGTAGAGACCAACAAAACATAAGTGTAGCCCCTAACGAAACCCCCACAACCCAAGGCCAGGGGACTAAACCATCCACAACCTAAAAGGCCAGGATGCGTTATTACAAGAAAAATAACTAAAGTTAACTCATGTACCATATCTGCATCAAATAGCCAAGACCTAGGACATGAGTAGCCCAAACACAACAACAAAAAAACAAAACTTAAAAAACTTAAAAACTCCACAAGCAGCAGTGGAGGAGCTCGACATCAAAGAGATCCTCAGAAAGACACACCAAGGCTGATAAAGAAAAGCAGATCTAAGAAAGAGAAAACTAGATCTGAAGCAAGATCTAGAAATGCAACTTATATGCCCGAAACAGAGACCGGAGGAAACACCGAGCACTACTACCGTAGAGGGGAGAGGAGGAAAAATCTAGATCTTTCCTCCTCAAAGCTTTTTATTAGTTTTGTTGTTTGAAGGAAGAGGGAATGAGTGGTTTTTAAAGAGAAGGTAGAGTCTCTCTTTCTAGAAACCCTAGCTATCAGATTGTGCAGCGCTCTCTGTTTGCTTTGTATTTTTTTAGAATGTTTTGAATGATATGAATTTTAATTTTCATTGAAATATAATAGGTATCAGACCAATAATATTAAAAACTAATGCTTTGATAATCAAAATTCACATGTTTTCTTCTTGCTAATATTTTCATTTAAAACTACTCACATGAGAACAAATATTTTAACGTTTTTTTTTTTAATTATATAGAATAAATTAAAATTTATTTGGGGCGGAATTAAAACTTTTTTTTTTTTTTTTTACATATCCGCACAAGAGGAGGGAGGAGATTCGAACTAGTGACATCCGCTTCATTAGGCTTGATCCCAACTAATTGAGCTATCTCTTGGAGACAAGAATTAGAACTTTTAGCTTGGGGCAAAAATCAATTTTTAATGATTAATTATTTTATAAAAAATACATATATTTTAAAAGAATTTATTTTTTGGATGACCACCTTAAGCCTTGTGGGGCCAAGCCCCCAAGACATAAGGTGGTTCCGCCCGTCTTTTTTTTTTTAATTATATAGAATAAATTAAAATTTATTTGGGGTGGAACTAAAACTTTTTTTTTTTTGACATATCCGCACAAGAGGAGGGAGGAGATTCGAACTAGTGACATCCGCTTCATTAGGCGTGGTCCCAGCTGATTGAGCTATCTCTTGAAGACAAGAACTAGAACTTTTAGCTTGGGGCAAAAATCAATTTTTAATGATTAATTATTGGGAAAAATACTATTTAGCCCCCTCAACTACCAGCAGTTTACTATTTAGCCCCTTCAACTATCAAAAGTTGTTAAATAGCCCCCCAACTACCAAACAGTTTTGTTCTAGCCCCCTCCGTTAGTCTTTGCCGTGAAAGTGGATGGAAACATCAAAACGACATAGTTTTGATAAGGCCAAGTTACGAAAATACCCTCCCAACTAATCCCTCGTTGAACTCTGCATCATCCGCCATAGCCAGCAACGTCTCAGGCGAGAGGCAAGCTTCAAAATCAATACTTCCTTCTTTTGGCCCGGGAAACACCGTTAACTTCCCATCGAACTTGTTCCCAACACCGCTCCGCACTGCGAGGGGTCTTCCCCAACCGAAGTCATTACCGTACACATTGAACTGTGGTGAGCTTCCTGTGGCCAATTTATTACCAATTAGTAGGTCACTGACTGTTAGAAACTTAGGAGTTTTTATCCAATCTGCCACGTACTTTTTTATTTCTTCTGCTTTTTGAGAAGCAATCATCTCGTTTATCTGCCAAGCCGCCCAGCCTAGTCTGTGCTCAAGAAGATCCCCTGCAGTGGTCGTTACATTCCCTGCTAGAATCGTGTTTCCTAGATACTCCTCCGGCAACAGTGGTTGTAATCTTTTCCTCATTCCCACAAGTAGGCAGTAACTAACCTCTTCATCAGCATTGAGACGCCGGCTGCGAACCACAGATCGCCAAAGATGAGCCAGAACCGCTTGAAGGGACGAGATCTTGTTAGTGCTCATTTCAGCATTTGCTTTTGCTTTAAGTTGTTGGATTTTCTCCTTTGAAAAATGAAAAACTCTCTGTTTTAGGGGTGGACAAGTGTTGGACCTCTCCTCCTCATGAATTTCAATATTGCGCTAGAATTGAAAAGGAATGCGAATGGGTAGATTGATAATACCATCAAGAAAACCCGATCCGATGATTGGAGGAGATTGTGAAGTGGGATCAGAAGAACCCGTAGAGATCCCAGACCAAGTATTGAAGAAACGCCAAAAGGAGGTGCCATCCACAACGCTGTGGTTTAAAGTACAACCGATGAAGATGCCATCAACGAGCTCAGTCACTTGCACCGCTAGTAGTGGCTTGGAAACACCTTCGCAGTTCAATACCCTGTTCATCAAAAAGAAGGAGTTGACAATATCGGGAATGTGGGGCTTAAGGATATCGGCCACGATGACGCCATCTGCCACTGCATGAACAAACTCTGCTCCTCCAAGGTTATTGTAGTCGACGAAGAAAGAGGTGGTCTTATCATCGTCGTTTTCAGCCTTGACTAGGCGGCCGGCGAGAGGATAGAAAATATCCAACGTGCGGGATAGAGAGGTCTTTAGGTGATCGATGACACTGCCTTTCAGTTTATTTTCTTGGGAGGGTGTAGGTTTAAGGAAGAGGAGACCCTTTTGGATGTGATCAACTTCGAGGAGTTGAAGATCCCATGGAGTCAGCTCAATCCTCAGGGTTGACTCACTGGGGCTCTCTGTCGGCCGGATGGTGGTAGTGGATAAGAAGCGAATGTTTGTCATCTTAATTTGCTTTCTACAAGACGAGCAAATTAAACCATTCAAGACTCTGGCTGCAAATTAAACATCAAAATACCCTCGCTGAGAGGGTATTTTCGTAACTTGGCCTTATCAAAACTACGTCGTTTTGATGTTTCCATCCACTTTCACGGCAAAGACTAACGGAGGGGGCTAAAACAAAACTATTTGATAGTTGGGGGGGCCATTTAACAATTTTTTATAGTTGAGGGGGCTAAATAGTAAACCACTGGTAGTTGAGGGGGCTAAATAGTATTTTTCCCTTAATTATTTTATAAAAAATACATATATTTTAAAAGAATTTATTTTTTGGGTGACCACCTTAAGCCTTGTGGGGCCAAGCCCCCAAGACATAAGGTGGTTCCGCCAATCTTCGGATCTTTTTTTTTTTTTTGAAAAGGTTGGCTTTGGATCTCTATGTTTTCACTTTTCATAATAAGGTTATTATTATAATGTCAAAAAAATTATATTTTCCTAACTGTTGGTACTAAAATAACAAATATTATTATTATTATTATTTTTGACATGTCCACACAAGAAGGAGGAAAGGGATTCAAACTAATGACATTCGCTTAATTAGGCGTGGTCCCAGCCGATTGAGTTATCTCTTAGGGACAACAAATATTATTTTTGATACAACATTGAATACATGAAACTATCTCTTGTAATGCAATTTCATTCTATTTATTTTAATTTTTGTATTTACATGAAAAAATTATTAACTTTTTGTGCCTTTGTTTTCTTAAAGCTTTTTCTTTCTCCTCCTCCTCCTTCTTCTTCTTTTTTCAAAACAAAAATACTAACAAACAACCTAAAACAAAAAATACTCACAAAACAATCAAAATTGTTTACATCATACCATTTTTTTTCAAACAAATAAAAAATAAAAAAAAACCCTCCTAAAGGCGGCATTAATTAACAAACAGAGTATGTATTCGTTAAATTTTCACTGCTTCTCATAGAGTATTTCAACTTTTAACAAATCGAAAACTATATATCATTCATTAGGTCATGTATTTTTGTAACGCGGCTAAAATTTCTCAACAAATTTGAGAAAATAACTCTCGCATTAATCAAAAATTCTATTTGAGAACCAACCCTAGAACTAATGAAAAGATTCTCAAACAAAATTTAGCTTCTCAAATCAATTTCTCAGTTTAGGTCAGGTTTCATATATATATATATATATATATAGATATATATACTTATTGCAGCTTCTCAATTCGATCTGTCTGCTTTACCAGCTAGAAACAGCTTTCACATTGATGAAAATATGCAACTCCACTTAATTTGCTCTTACCTTGAAAATAAATAATCTCATGACATGGCATAATTAATGTTTACTATTTATTTTATTTCTTAATAATTAAGGACTTTTATTTTTCTTCATCCTAAAAATTCTTTTCACCAACCACATGCATGAACCGTAACTAATTTTGTATTCATTTTAGTTCTTTGTATTGTGCTTAATTAATTGGGGTATTAGTGGTATTAAAATTTCAAATCCACCCCTTTCTTTTCTCTCTAAGTGCTCTAGGGTTTCATCGCCTAGAGCCCCCCAGAGCGCCGCACTCTCAGGGGAGGAGGGACAGCCGTCAACTACCTCCCTCCTGACGACTGTCCCTCGTCCCCCTCGCATTGGGCACTAGCTATTTACCTGATGCCCTAGTCCCAGTGCCCCTCCCTCCCCCTTCCAATGCCTCTCCGTTGTGAGGCACTTCTCTCCACCCCGGGTGTTTGTTATTTACATGATGTCCAAGCCTCGACCGCCTCTCCCTTCCATCTAGTTTTTCCTCCAGTTTGCTTCTGTTTTTCCCCGAGCCGCCCCTTTTGCGGCGGTTTTGCTCCTTTGGGTCGGATCTGGTGCAGGATCGGTTGGCCTTTGGACCGGTTCTTCGTTTTTCCTGCCAATCTCCATTTGGGTTTTGAGTTACAGCCTTCGTCGGTTTCATTCTGTTTCTTTTCTTTTCTGGGCATTTTTGTCTTCCTTTGTGGGGTTTCTTTGGCCTCTTTTTTGTTTCTCCGAGGGAGTTGCCTCCACCTCCCACCACCCGTTGTAGGTCTTTTACGCGCCCCCTCCGTGTCGTGCTACCATTGCCACCCTCCTCGGCGGCTCCCGGCCAGCTCGCGTTTGGGCCTCCCCCTGGTTATTTATGTTTTTGTTTTGTTTCCATGTTTTAGATTTATATTTGTTTTCTTGTTTTTATGTTTCTGCAGCTCAGCCAATCTCCTCAGCGCCTGTTTCGCCGCCCTCCGTCCACTACTAGGCCTTTCCTCGCGACTACCGCGACGAGCCCCCAACGCCCCCTGCACTAGTTGGCTTTGGCTTACACGCAATTGGCTTTTTCCCTGTATTGTTGGTTTTTTTTTCTGATTGTATTTTGTTGCTTTTTATTTTTATTTTTGCTTGTAATAAGTCATGTCTCAATCAGCCTGCTTTATGTGTGATGCTTGGTCCAGATCTTTGAGTTGTGGATATGAACATTATCCTGACTTTCGGGTTGAGGAGGACAAGTGTTGGCCTAGGGTTCTCAGCCCTCAGTGTCAAGGAATGATTGCTACCTATGCATTACTTGGTTATATCTGGTACATATTTGTATTTTATTTGTTGATTAGTCATAGGTTAGCGAATTTGTTTTGAGAATCTAAATTGTAATACGTCTTGTGTGACGTTGGTATCTTTGTAATTTAGCTACGGATACTTCAATATTTGCCCTGTATTGTAAGAGTTATGCTCTTAATGTTTAATGAATGAGACTAAGATGATTTTTTTAAAAAAAATTAATTAATGAATTGGGGTATTCAAGGGTTAAAAAATGTTATCAATCGATTTTCTTTCTTAACAATCAAGGGAATTATTTCTTATATATGGTATATATGGAAAATATGGAAAATATTTCGCAAACCAAATATATCACAATTTACAAGTGCATTCATTTTATTTCTCTCATGTGCTTTTTTTTTTTTTTTTTAATTAAAAGAGCAGGAGGAGGCAACCAACTGTGGTTACTCTACTTAGGTGTGACCACCACTACTCACTCTTTAATGTGGCTTTTTTTTTCTTTTTTTTTGAAATGTAATGTGACTATTAAAATCACTCTTTAATTAAAATCTAATAATGATCAATCACAAGTTAAATAGTGATTTTAATAGCCACATCATTTTTAGTAGGACATTATTATGACACAAGTAGGCCTTCTAGAATTATTCTTACTCAAGAAGAGCCTAGACCGTGAAAACCGTAGGTGTTCCCTCAAGACTAAACCCAGCTCCACTAGGGCATTTGGTTCCCAAGACGGTTAATATTAATGAGGCTTGTATGAGTTATACTCTATTACGGAGAGTTGAACCCATATCTTAGTACATGTCCAACTTCATTGAGATTCTTTGTTGTGCCTAGTTGAATTCAAGGGTTAAATATTATCTTCAATCAATTTGCTGGCTTAATTAGGAACTAATTATTTATTCACAACCTTAACACTAAAATCCTTGGAAAATGATCATTTCTATTTCAAAATCCTTTCATTTCCTCAAGTTAGTGTATTTTGAAGGGTAATGCATTTGATGCACTTCTCTTATTAAAACTTTTGGACAATACTACCCTTCAAAATGTACTAAATTGAGAAAATTGAGAGATTTTGAAATGGAGAAGATCCTAATCCAAAATCCTTTTACGGCCAAATAAATAATAGCAAATTTATAAGGTGAAAACTAAATCACAATTTAAAATCGACAAAGTTTTCTTTCAAATTCAGTTAAAAAAATTTATTCCAACTTTATCTGTTTTTGGAGCACATGATTTTCCAATGATTGTTTTTATTAATCTCTTAATAGAATTTTAAAAAAATACGATCATTTTATTTCCTTGTTCTAAGGTGTATTTAACAGTATTTCCAATGGAGGAGTCAAATGACACTTTTATCTAAAATGGATCCTTAAATTTGTAAAATACCTCTTGCATTGGAAAAAAAAAAAGAAAGTAAAATGGTATTTTATTAGATTAGCAAAAAAAAAAAAAAAACTACATGTAGCGGCACTTTATTCTTTTTTTTTATTGTTTCTCACCAATTTTCTCCTGCTATTTCTCTTCCACATCTCCCATTTTTCCAAAAGTGTATCCTACTATTTCTTTCTCCCTATCTCTTTTTTTTTTTCAAAAAATTGAAAAATAAGACATTTAAGAAAAATACAATCCTTATAACAAAATAAAAAATAATAATATTTAAACGATATAAATAAAAATATAACTAATCAATATAGAAGATATTTAAAAATTTAAAAATTAATTAACTAAAATAAATTTTAAAAAGTCATTTTTTATAAAAAAAAATAATAATAATAATAATAAAAATAATAATTAATCGACTACTTTATTGGGAATGCTCAAGGAGTCGAAACAAACATAATCTCTGCCTCTCAATTTTTTTCGAATTTCCATTATTACCCTTAAGGAAAAGACTAAAACACCCCGGATTACGCATCTGCTACGTCAGCCGCCTGAAGACGATTCAATTGCTACTCGAATAAAACCGCCTGAAAACGATTCATTGTTATTTGTTACTCGAATCCCACCGCCTGAAGGGAGAAACACACACACGCACAAAAAAAAAAAAAAAAAAAAGATCGACAACCATATAAACGGACTCCCGCTACTTCTGCCTTTCTCCAGAGTTGTGCCCACACCCAGAGTCCCAGACCATCTCTTCTCTCTCTCTCTCTCTCTTTCTCTCTCTCTCTCACGCAAAAACACACATTCATTCCGTTTAGTTCCGTTCATGGATTCCTCTTCTCGCTCCTCTGTCATCGTCATCGGTGCCGGTGTCTCCGGTAAATAGGCATCTCCACCGTCGATTCCGCATACTTTTTTGATTTGGTCTTTTTTTTTTTTTTTTTCTCATTTCTGTTTTCGGGTTTTTTTTTTTTTCTTTTTTTTTTTTGGGGTTGGGAAGGGATTTCGGCGGCGAAGGTGTTAGCGGAGAACGGAGTAGAGGACCTGGTGATTCTCGAGGCGTCGGACCGTATCGGCGGGAGGATCCGGAAGGAGGCTTTCGGCGGCGTGTCGGTGGAGCTCGGCGCCGGCTGGATCGCGGGCGTCGGCGGAAAAGAATCTAACCCCGTCTGGGAGCTCGCCAACCAGTCCGGCCTCCGCACCTGTTTCTCCGACTACAGCAATGCTCGCTACAACATCTATGACAGCAAGTACATCCTCTAATATCCGTACCAACAACACACGTCACCTTTTTTTTATTAACTTCGTCGGGGCTTCCGAATCATTTCGTAGAAAATTTTTGCCCGGCGCTTAATATGATTGTTATATGCATTTCACGTGCTTATTTTTACAATTTGTTTGTTTGTTGGGGATGTAGTGGGAAGATTTTTCCGAGTGGAGTGGCGGCGGACTCGTACAAAAAGGCGGTGGACTCGGCGATTGAGAAGCTAAGTCAGGAGGCGAACCGGGGTGGTGGATGCGGCGATTTAACCGAACCGGCTTCGTAAGTCCAAAGTTCATCTGCTTAATATTTGCTTATTATATGAAGAGATTCTGAATATGTTTTCTTATACTTATCCATAAGATTTTGTCATTATTGTCGTATCTATTTACTTTTTTCTTTTTCTTTTGTTTTTTTATTTAATTAATTTATTTTTTGTTGTTGGGTGCTTGTTTAGTACGCCGAAGACGCCAATAGAGCTCGCCATTGACTTCATTCTACATGATTTTGAGATGGCAGGTGAGTTTTATAGCTTCTATGACTCCGTTTGGTTAGTCAGAAAATAATGAAAAGATAATAAGGAAAGCGAAGATTTTGATTTTTTATTCAATGCGCGCCTTGATCTCTGCTTATGCAAGTGATGCACTCAGCTCAAAAAAGTCAAATAGTTTTATATTAGATTGACTTTTTTTTATTGTATTTTGCCTAATAATTCTTTTTTTATGTTGTTTATTTATTTTTCTTTAAACATTTTATTTAAAAAAAAAAAGTTGAATAGGGGTTCATGTTATTCAACATTTTAACATAAAGTTTATTGAGTGCCTAAAAAAAAAAAACCCCAAATCAACTAAACTAAGTTGAAGCGTTTTTTAAATGCAAGATTTTTTTAAAAGAAAAAAAAATTGTGATTCTTTTATTCTTTTCTTTTTCTTTTTCTCTTTCTTTTTCTTTTGAAGTGCAAAAAGAATGAAATTGAGAATATGTGTTTTGGGTACAGAGGTTGAGCCAATATCAACTTACGTAGATTTTGGGGAACGAGAATTTTTAGTTGCAGATCAGAGAGGGTATGAGTATTTACTGTACAAAATGGCTCAAGATTTTCTTTTCACCTCTGAGGGTAAAATCTTGGGCAGTCGTCTCAAACTAAACAAGGTAGAACAATCTCATTCTTTTTTTTACTTCTTTCTGTTGTTTTATGCTTTGTTTGGCTTGCAAGTTATGAGAAAATTCCGAATTTCTTTTTTGGTTTTGCATGTGCTACTTTCCATTTGGTGTAGAGATTCATTGACCCACTTCTGGAATTTGCAGATAATGACGTTTTATTATTTTTTATTATTTTATTATTTTTTTTATTTTATTTTTTTTTTCTGGGGGTGTGGAGTCAACTCATATTTTTGTTTTCTTTCTTTTTAGTGTGTTTTTTTAACAGAGGAGAATCTTTTAACCTCGGTGCCATCTTCTCACTCACAAATAAAATACTCTAATCAATTAAGAAGGTTAATGGGAATTTTACCTGATGTTTACTGGTCTTTGACCATCGTGTAATCGTGTCTGCAATTTTTTTTTTTTTTTTTTTTTTCTGGTTGAAATTCTTGATTTATGTCTTTAATTTAGTTTGTCATAGTCAGTTATATATATATATTTATTTGATAATCAGGATTATAAAATAAGTAATCACTATCATAAAACATCTCACGCAATGGATAACTTACTATACAATCAACTGAAGAATGAATCGGATACATTGATTGCACCACTTAACAAATGGGAAACAGATTTTTAGAAACAGTAAAAAGTTACCTTTTTACCTTCTGTGTTAGAAGTGGGAGATGAACAATGTTTGAAGGCACACACACTCAAATGAACAAAGATTTTTTTGGTATGCTTTTTTGATATGATATTAATTAAGATGTATGGCTATATATATATTGGATTCCTTTCTTCGTCATTCTTATGCTCTTTACTTTGACCATTTCTCCCCCATTTCCAAGGCTTACTTACAACAAAGCTAGAAAACAAAAACACTTTATGAGCTTTATGAGATGAGGACCCCAACTCACAGCCAAAATTTGACCCATCAACAATATATAGCTTTGATTTCAATCATATTGCCATGAATTGGGATGGTGCTCGAAACCATTAAAGCCCTTTTTACCACTCATAAATTCGTAGGCCCCAAACTTTCAAATTTCCATCACCCTGCACAGTGTAAATTATGACCGAGAACAATACCCTATGAGGTGAGATGTCATATCAACTCACGTAAAGAACATGAAAGTATGGGGTGTTGTCATTTTCTCCATTTATTGTGCTCTTGTCTATGCTACCTCAAACGCTCAAAAGAGTCACATTATATATATCAATGTAATAATTGACAGTGGTTTTTTACTGTTTACATAAGATCCCATAAAATTGTTTTAATGGGTGTCTGTACCTCAACTCTGCACAGATTCTTCCTCAATAAATCTTTCCCATTTCCCCCTTTTTTTTTTTTTTTTTTTTATTCCTTTTTTTTTTTTTTTATATTTAATCCATCCCCAGTTGCACACAATTTTTGGTTTGACTTCTTGCCTTGGACTTTGTTTTCCATCTATTTTTCTTGCTTAAATTATGCCTCTCACATTAATGGGTGTCGTGTTATTTGTGCATGGATTTTGGGGCAGGTTGTTCGGGAATTACAGCACTCGAGAAATGGCATCACGGTAATAACCGAGGATGGTTGCTTCTACGAAGCCAATTACGTGATTTTGTCCGTCAGCATTGGCGTTCTTCAAAGCGACCTCATCTCCTTCCGACCCCCCTTGCCCGTACGTCTCTTCTTTCATTTTTTTTTTTTAAAAAAAAATTTCTTTTTCAATCTTTTTTAATCTTTATTTGCTCATCAACAATTAATTTTCACCATCACGTTATTATATTATTCGTGTGAAAACGGTAAATAAGTAAGAAAGTTTAGTAAATGCTATGCTTTGAGGTAATTAGTGGAATCCAATATGGGATTACTGTTTCTGTGACAATTAATCACATCTGTTGGGGCTCGAGGAGGATTATTTTTTTCCTCCAAGCCCGCTAGAATGATTGACAAGAACCCTTATGGAGATAAAAAAAGAAAAAGAGAAAGAAAAAGAAAAAGAACGTCTAGCTAGGATGCACATACATTATTGGTCCACCATAGGGGAATCTATAGAGATAAGGGTCTAGGAGGGAACGGTGCTCCCTATATGTTTAGTTGATGCGTAGGGTGTGACCCACAAATTAAATACGCCTTCAACTTGGAAGAGGTCAGAATTTAATGGGTTTGTATTAAATAAAAGCTCACTGCTTGATGACGCTACCCACAGATTCTCGAGCTGCAAAATATGGGTTGCATGATACACACTACACCTCACACCCAAACAAACCCTATTGGACTCTCTCTATGATATTTTTGAGTTAGACGAGAGTTTGTTCGTTGACCACAGGTACGGTGTACGGGAGGGTATTGCCTTTGCCTTTGCCTTTGCCTTTGCCGCCCATCTGTATATCTATATCTATATATATATACAAGAATAATCCAGCGGTATTGGTGCTCCACCACTAATCTTCACCTTTGATCTAATCATGAAATCTGGCTCTTGATTGGTTTGTCATGGGGTTATATAAGATACAAAAATGGGATTTGTATATCGTGGGTGGTAGGTTGGTTGTACTTGTACTACTACTACTACTTTGTATTCTTGTCAAACAAGATCTAGAGTCTAGACAATATATATATAATTGGTTGCATATATTATATAGTATATACTTGCTGGAAAAAATGCATACAAACGCTTCAAAATCGAACAAAATTTTTTTCTAAACTGGGTTGAAATAATGTCTTTCAACTTCGACTTGTATTTTAATAGAGGAATGAAGGAAAACTATAT
Organism: Carpinus fangiana; assembly: GCA_006937295.1. NCBI lineage: Eukaryota > Viridiplantae > Streptophyta > Magnoliopsida > Fagales > Betulaceae > Carpinus > Carpinus fangiana. Next base: position 25,109,738 of record CM017324.1, read on the forward strand.
CGAGGAACGGAGGAAGATGTGTGTTCAAAATATTTAGCTAAAATGATGAGCGGGATGTTAGTGCTTTGCAAAAGTAGGTAGTTAAAATAAAAATAAAAAATGTATTCTTTAGCTAAATATTTTGCTGAATCGGATGTGAATGCTCTTATTTGGTTCAATGCATTGAATGAGAAAGGTGTGCAAATTTATAATTTCCAACTCAGGGGTTGCTTGCCTAGAGATTCTTGGCTGATTGAACGGTAAAATGATAGATAATGCACATGATCTGATATTTACAGATAATTGCAATTTGATAATGATCTTTTATTTTTTTTTGATAAGTCAAATTTGATTGGGACTCACTCAGAATAATAAATAAATAAATAAATTATATATAATAAAAAAAATGGTGGTAGTTGGTCATGTATGTTTGTGGTCCCTCAGCCTATATTTTGCTGCCGTGAAGTTCCAATTTCATATTATAATTTGTGGGATTAAGTAATAACATAATGATTAAAATAATGAAACAGAGGTGGAAAACGGAGGCCATTGAGACATGTGACGTGATGGTGTATACAAAGATCTTCTTAAAATTTCCTCACAAGTTCTGGCCATGTGGACCTGGAAAAGAGTTCTTTATATATGCCCACGAGAGGAGGGGATACTACACGTTCTGGCAGGTTTGTAAAATCCATTTTTCTGTTCTTTTCATTTTTATTGTTGCCAACTAATATTCAAATGTATAGTCTTTAGTGGCATTTGAGCTAATTCCTAATGATTTGGTGGGTGGAACATCCTAGAGTCAAATCATGAAACCGGAAGCGCTTGGGATTATTTCCTGACCACCAGCTTAGATGTCGCTAGCAATGTCTTCGGTGGGGTTGGGTTAGGCTATCGTTTTTTACTGTTTAAACTCTTCCTGTCATTGGTTTCCAATGGACGGGTACTATTATAGTCGTCCTCAAAAGAACATTTGATTATTGCTGACACTTATCACTTGTTAGGGGGGGTTCATAGTTGGTAGCTGCTTTAGGTCAAAGACTCAAATGTGAAGACAAATGCATCGTATCTTTGATGTGCACCTTATACTATTTCGACCTCAACAAAATTATTAATTGGATGGATATCTTATAATTGAGGTATAGGTATAATAGCTTATTGGTTTTGTTATTATGATATATATATGTCATGTACATGTGGGGTACATGCATCTTGGACTTGGATATGCATTACCAGCGCCCACTGTTTTCTTGTTTTCTAATATGTTAAATTGCGTCATTACCGAATCATTAACCTATTATCACATGATTAATGCATTGATAACGATTAGGCTCTATGATTGCATCAAAGGCTTCACATGATTTAGGATTTATATGTACTGCTAATGAGCCTATGAACAAACCCATTTCTTCTTATTCAATTGTGTAGTTTGGTGAACTGCTTCTGTTGGTCATATGATTCAGCTGGCTATCATAGGGTCTTGAGTACATCATTATTTTGAAATGCAAAATCAGGAACAATAATTGGTGTAAACAATTAATTTGTTTGTCTGATATCAAAAGATAGACTGTTATACAACTGCCGGAGAATTAAGATGATGTGGCATTGAAAATCAGTATTTAGATCAACAAGTGTTAATTTTCACTTCCATGCCATCTTAGTTATGTAACAGTCGTTTATCAGTCTACTAAACAGCATTTCGCTCTAAGATAATTTTGATACTCTTGTATTATGTTGACCTTTCCAACTATGTTTACATGTTTTTAATGGTTGTCTTCCATTTATGATTTGATAAGAAATATTATTTTCTTATAGGGATAACAAAATAAAATTAAAATCCTTGCATCATTAGTTTTGAATGATTCTTCCTTTTGTGATGCAAATGATGTTTATGTCACTCTCATAGAGCTGGCAATATAAGCTGCACAATGGGAACCAACCTTGATTTTAATTTTTCTCTTTTTATTTCCCTCTTTTCTAAACCCCTACATTTTAAAATTAAATCATCCACCTGATTAGCAGAAGATTTAATTATTTAAAGGACTACGTGTCCTCTTGTGGAGGCAATGCAAGATCTCATGTCTCGATCATTTTCAATCTTTTATGTGGTATAAATAGATTCTAATTTATATATATTATAACCAATAAAGTATGTCAAATTTTTAAACAAATTATCTTTTAATATTGGTGTGGGATTAGATCATCCATTAATTCATCCTTAATTAATCATTGAATTATCCAACTTTCTTGCTGATCTGTTGCTACGTCATCAGCACATGGAGAATGCATTCCCTGGTTCAAATATCCTGGTGGTGACATTGACTAATGGAGAATCAAAACGTGTGGAAGCTCAGTCAGATGAAGAAACATTGAAAGAAGCCATGGGGGTGCTTAGGGACATGTTTGGACCCAACATACCTAATGCCACTGATATACTTGTTCCACGCTGGTGGAATAACAGGTTCCAGCGTGGCAGCTACAGCAATTACCCCATCATCTCTAATCTTCAAGTTGTTCAAAATATTAAGGTACTCTGTCTTGCTTACACTCCATGACTTCATCTTAATGATAAACATAAAATATGAGATGAACATATGAATTGTTAAAAGCATTTTTGAAAGGGCTAATTTACATCTACGACATGTGGAAGGTGCACTTTGCACGGGGTCTGGGATTTGCCTGATAGGCGAAGTGGCATTACCTTGCCTTGGAGGGTTTCCAGTCATCCAAAAATAAATAAAAAATCTGAGCTTCTACATTTTATTTTTAAAGCATAAAAAACTATAAGTTACAAGTGATTTTCCATTTGAAAAGGGTGGGAGGTGGGGTATGCATTTTATTGGTATCTAATGATGTACTTTATTTGCAATGTGAAGAGAAAAAGCAAAATGTGGTGGAGGAATAATGAAATTCTTAATCATGTCTCTTTTGATTTCTGCATATCAACTTTATCAAAATTGTTCCATTATGATTTTGTATTGAAACTTGTTTATGTTCTGATAAGGCCCCAGTCGGACGGATCTTCTTTACTGGTGAACACACGAGCGAAAGATTCAGCGGTTACGTCCATGGTGGATACCTAGCAGGTGAGCAGATGATGTATCTTAGTATTTTTTAGTTATAAAACAATATGTCAATGTCTCTCTAGTAAACCAAATTCATTGTTTAATAGCTTACATCTTATTGGGGCCATGTTTTTGTAATGATCAACTTGACAGGTATTGATACCGGAAAAGCTTTAGTAGATGAAATAAGGAAGGAAAGAAAAAGCGAGAGTCAAAATCATTTGCTAGAACCCTTGTTAGCATTGACTGGGTCATTAACTTTGACACAGACAGATGCAGTCTCAAGTCTACACAAATGTGAGATTCATACACAATTATATCTTAGCGGCAAGCTTGGCATTCCAGAAGCTATATTATGACTATATGGACCTATAGAGACACCTCACTTAGTTGATGACGATGACGACAACGACCACCACAACGATGAAAATATGCTTAACGAGACTAATGGCTGGATGGATTTGAATCTAAACTCGGTTCGAGCCCTCGATTCCGTCCATAAGGTAGAGTAAAGTTAGATACAAATAGCGGGAAAATGGGAAGGTGTGCGATCAGACGCACAGGGTTGATTCTCCTTCTGTGTAGCTGGTAGATTAATGGGGGTGCCAAGTTTTGGATTCTTGAAGGGAATTGGTTTTGGGGCATACATATAAAAAGATTGTTCATTGTACCAAGAACTGACATTAAGGATAGGAAAGGCCATACTTCAATTCTAATCTGACCTGTACCTCTTCACACATGAAAGAACTCTTTCCATTTCTTGTATTTGAATAATGATTATGCAAAGATTTCTAATTCTTCCTATCCTATCCAATCATCTTCATTACTTACATGTACCAGCTAAGATAATTAATAGGCCCTTCATAGGAATGAAGTGGTTGCTTCTTGTGAAATTTGGAATGCATTATATGAAGGCTATTGGCCCTATTGGCCACCCTGGGGTTTCTTTTTTCATCATTTGAAATAAAAAGCAAACAAAAAAAAAAGAAAGAAAGGTGGAAGGCAACACTTTGTCCCTCAAACAGTCGAACCCACTTTCCTGCTCTATCATACCTTAACTGACCAATAGCAGTAATAATTGCACATCATCCAGGTTTGCCTAGACAAATTTTTTGGCATCCATAGGAAACTTCATGCAGTACTTGCAACTTTGAACAATGTCCATTACGTTCAAGTAACAAATTGGATGACAATTGGAAGTTTATTAGTAAAGCCCAAATTTTTTGACGGGCTCAGAGTAACATCATTAAAGAGAAAAGAAAATCTAGAACAAGTATCATTACTTAACATCATACTTTCTTCCTCTTTGAATTCATAAAGAATTACCCACATGCATAATTGACACAATTTTCATACAAGGCTTTAGAAATGCTAAGGGCAACCAAGTAGCACCCGTTTGCCACCGATTTGAAATTCACACTTATTCTCTTTCCTCTTGCCAAAATATTTCTCATACAAGGCTTTAGAAATAGTGAGTGCATCCCCTTCGGCCTTCACCGGGTAAAGCTCGATACCTGCTTGCCATTGGTTCGAAAACAAAATCCATTCTCTTCTCCATTCCTTCAACTTGAAGCTTTCATTTTCTTGCAAGCTTTTCAATAAATATTGAAAATAGCTTGAAGCCCGTGGTAGATAGTAGCCTTCAAGTAGCCCACTCCAAAACTTGTTTGCTGGTTAGAGCCAACCAAAATGTTATGTTACAAAAGAGATGTAGCTTCAAGAAGTAAAAAATTGGAAGAATAAAAGTAGTAATATATTATGCAAGACAAAGATTACCATAATCATGAAGGTTGCTCTGTTGGGTTTTTGTGTTATCAAACCACATTGTTACTTGAGTTCTTGCATTCCACTCATACTGAAGGAGAACATTAAGAAGTACATCCCATCAATCAAATAACATCTTATATATGCGTTAGTGTTCTAAATATGTTAAAATTACTAGATATGAGACCCGTCCAGTTCACTATTAGTCAAACAAATCCACCCAAAGAGAGACTCTCAGGTGCCTGAAATTGGCCAAGATCCTTAATGTGCTGTCACTATGATGGACCTTGAATGCCACGTTAGTTGACGGGGCTTTCCGGATTAGGAAAATACAGTATGCATGCAAGAAACATGAGATAGCCTTTAACTTAACCAAATATGTGGAAACGGATATGGTAAAAGGAATATCTGTAGCTGACCACAATACTTGGAACAGGGCTTCCCGAGGTTACTATGTTTGAAGTATTGACAAGTTGAGTCATGTCACTCCCAATTGAATTCTCATATGCTCAAACTAAGTCATATGCCAGTGAGGAAAATATCTTTGCTCACCTGCCTCAACTCATGAGAATTCTTCGCTAGCCTGTTTGCACTTTTGAGCCAGGTTCCAAGTAAAAAATTCTCATCAGAAGCAAGAAGTACATCAATATCCTTTATGAGCTGAATAAATGTTTGGCTGTGAAGATTTAAAGCTTTTACATCCTTCTGTCGAAAAGCTGTCATAGCATCCAAATACACTTGGTTTGCTAGCTTTGACAGTACTTGCCGTGTCAAGTCTACCAAGTCATACCTGTCAAAATGACATGGATAATTAGAAAGGATTCCATGCTTTGTTTTATCTCTTTCTTATGCTCCATTTCTCTTTGCAGATCAAGAGTTGGCCTGCGAGTCATCAGAGTCAACTTGAAGAATCCTACCACAGTTATATTATGCATACAAACAATCATTAATATTTAACAATCATTGTTTTTATAATGCTAGAATACGATACTGATTCTTAAATGGCAATGGAATTTTATTTTCCAAACCAGTTGAAGTTCAAATGATTTAGAAGATGATAAGTATTTTTAGAAGAACAAAGAGAAATAGGGGAGCCTTAACAGCAACTCCAAATGCAGTAAGATCCATGTAATTAAACCACAAAATGTATTAGAATGGCATAATCAAGTGGCACCTGAATTTAGCACAAAACACTCAAGCTCAATGGGGGCTATAAAAAAATAGCTTAAGATGGATGGAAGATCAATTATATATTTACAGGATTCTAGATTAGGCTGCTTAGTTTTGTGTAATAGATTTATTTTCTGTCGGACTCATGTTTGTTTATGGGTTTTTGGAGGCTGCTTTGGTTTGTAATTGTATAGACTACCATAAATAACTTTGGCTATGCCCTAAATGAGAAAATTCATTTTCTGGGGTTCTATGCCTAAGATTGAGAAATACTGAGCAGTTTTGTCAAGGTTTACTGATACCATCAATGTGCATATACCGGCTCAAATGTGCAAAGCACTTGTTAGTGGCTTAGAATTTCAGATTTAAGCAATAATTTTGCATCATAGCTCATTTATTTTGCTAATTTCTTCGCTCTTCAATTTTATTTTATTTTTAATTTAGTGGGGAGGTTGCTCTTTCACAAGTTGTGCAATGAAGTTTGCATGGTCACCTAGCATTTCATTTTTTATAAGCATGTAACATAATAAATAAAGAGCCAATCTAACTGAAACAGATCCCAAATATGGCATGTTATCAAACTTTGAAAGCAAAAGAAAAGAAAAAAGTTCGCTGTATGCAGCATCATAGTCATCATGCCGGGGAAAATGAAGAAAATTATTGTAATGTATATATATTAGCTTTTCCATTTTACCTATATGTAAGGCTTCCAGCTAGATTATTTCCAGCTTCAAGGAAGAGTTGAAAGGCATTGATCACCTTCTGAGTGGAATACCATAAATGTGCCTGAGGCAAAGCAGAGCTTGTATTTGACGGATCCCAATCAGGAAATTTGACTATGAAATCGATGTTATGATCCTGCAATGAGTTAAAATGTCATATAACTAAATATTTAATCAAGATATTCCTCGAACAACAAGAGCCAAACAGTTATAAACACCCATCTTATATCGTGAATGTAATTTATTTAAGTTGGAATGTTGAATAAATCTCAAATATAGCAAACCTTCATCTAATCAAATAATACTTCGAATGAACATGTCAAAAAATGACTATATGGACTCTAAAGTCTCAAGCAGCTCAAAAGTTGTCACTACATTCACGTCATCAAATAATACTTTAAATGTTGGTTAACATAGCAACATTAGCATTTCTATTTTTGTTAGAGTTTCTTAATTGCACACCATAAGCATACAAGCAATCAACCACTTACACACAAAACTATAATAAGTCGTAGAGAAAGTTTGATTAAAGAAATTAACCTTCAATCGTTCAGCATGTTGAAATTTCAAAATTATTTATAGGAATAACCAAGAAGTATCAGCCTCAGATTGCTCCTTTATATACAGTTCTCGATTTTATTTTATTTATTCTTAAAATCGTTTCTTCAAAAGGAGTGGATAAGTGCTTTCTTGGTGCTCGATTATTTGAGACAGGTAGATTATAGAGTCTCTTCCAGCAAAAATAATAACAGTATATTTCTTGGTATAGGATAAATTTGTTTGTATAAATTTAATCCAACTCACAATCAAAAATCAGACGTAACTCATAGCGAAACCTCTATTAGATCGAAAGGTATGATAAGTATTTGCTGAAAGAGAAAATAACATGTTAGATAAGGCCCTGACAGGAGTAGAAATTAGCAGTAATAGACAAAGTTTCAATGATTGCAAATCAAATTAACTTGGGAATGACCAGCACAAAAAGGTCGCCATTGTATGCTGGTACTCATTTCTTGATAGGAAACAAAAACTACACAATAAGAAAACACACTAAGAAAGACCTTTCAAACAAGCAAAAGCCACACCCATTACAAAACAAGCAAAAGAAAATGAAATGATGAAGCTCGTCTAGCTAATCAACCATATGATCTACAACAAATGGTTACTGATTAGTGCCCCCTTTTCCCACAGGCAAAGTGACCTCTTAATTAACAATCTGTGGCCATTTTCCATTTGTACTGCTTTCTACTAACACTGTTCCCCCAGGTCTTTTTACTGCTGTGCTGTTTGGTATTCCTCCCCATATTATATTTTGTTTCTCATACTTAATGTTATCATTTTCTTGCCCAGAAAAAAATTACAGTTTAATTACATCAAACATGAAACACAAATAAATCGTGTCAAACATCAAAAGACTGAAGAAAACCACTCTATGAACAGTAATATTGTTTTCCTTTCTAGTTGGTTCTTTTTCCAAATTATTTTTAATGGAAATAAAATGACATTAAGATATTGTAGCCAATAGATTGAATAAAACACATACTGCTATTCCATCTGTGCAATTGTAAACTGTGTGATAAAGAATTTCCCAAGCTGCCTCAACTTGGTGAACTGCTTTACCATAGCGGCTGCGGGAATAGGACTTCAACCACTCCTACAATAGTGATAAAGTTATATCCAAACCATACAGCAAAAATGTCAGTTATCATCAACAACCATCATAGAAGTATTTTTTATCTCATCTCAAATATAGAATGCGGGTTCTTATGCCCACGTGTGTCTGTGTGTGTGTTAAAAATAAAAAATGCTATCAAGCAGGTAGATAAGGGGAGAGAGGCAGAGAGTGCCTTCCATATATAGAGAAAATGTCAAGACAGATCATATAGGACGTAGAAAAGAAAAGTAACAAATCCTTGTTCTATAACTGTTACAAGGTGGTATGCTTGATAAAGAATTCCAGCTTACTTCCTAACAAGGAAGCTGTGAGATTGATTGAACCAACTTGGTAATTGACCTTCGTTAGTCTCTTTGGTCTTGTATACAACTTTTAGTCTCCCAATTTATGATTATTTGTTTTGACTGAACGTGCAAGGACAACAAACAGTTGAGGTTTATTAAATGGACCTGCAAGTGCAGGAGGGTGTTAGTGTGTGGCATGTATGATGCACATTTTTGGCTCACTTCCTAATGGCTTAAGCTTTTGGAATTGATGATGATCCAACCAGGACCAACATCATCCAATACCACCACACATAGATTATTTCAAAGTAAGAAGAATGGAAATAACATTAGAGTAACAGACAGAAAGAACGTGCAATTAAGAGAGAGAACGGGGATATAAGAATGCAGAAACCTTTTTAGTACACGCACACACGTGTCTTTAAAGAGCTTCTGCACCCTTCCATACTTCAAGTAGTGAATAGTTCTGACCAGAAAAATGATATTGAATAGCAGTTATAAATTGATAATTACCAGAACTTGAACTTTTTCGCTGCGAAATGCCATTTCAGACATCAACTCATAAACAACTGGATTGTGCTCTATTCCTTCCATGCACATGCCAACACCGACCTATTACAATAAGTTACAGAGTCAGCCTGCTCTAGCCTGCTCTAGTAAAATCACGAAACTGTAGTGACATAAGATAAAAGTACAAATGTTCTTAATTTTCACATCCAAAGTTCTTTTAGGTTGATGTAAATGCAGAGGAATCTAGAAGATAGTAAAAAATTTTCAGTCAGATAATCTGGTGTGTGCAATATAAACTGTAGCAATTGAATTGCTCATCCAAATCTACCATAATGTTAGAAAGTCTAGAGTAACAAAACATGTCTTGCAGTTTAGGCTTACAAGTTATAAAATGATTGACATATCATTCTGACTTTTACAGTAATAGAATGCCTACAAACAAGACATTTGGCATACCATGGTTGAATTTTCACTGGTGCGGGCATCAACTGGACCTGAAGAGATCGCGTCCAAGATGCCATACATTTCAATATTTCCACCAAAGTTATGCAGCATACACCTGATGCATATTAAAGTTGATAAAGTAGTATGCATATTTCCTGTAAAATTGGAATCTCACTACAGAAAAAAAGGACAGTAATGAGTGAGTTATCATAGAGATGTCTTAAAGAGTAAACATCTACTATGAGATTTAAATAACACACCGTTAAGATAAGGAGCTACTTACCAGACAAAAGGAGTACCATAAAATTGAGATGAATTTTTCCATATTGGTTTGGCCTCAGCAAATAGATCAAGAACTATCATTTTCCCAAATGGAACGGAATGTAAAAGTGCCTGCAGATACCAAGTTGAAGGTTAATTTTTTTTTTTTTTTTTTTTAAGAAAAAACTATCATATGCATTGCAGCAAAATCCTCAACAATAAGTGTACTACAAACAGACTGATTAAGAAAACTAGCTTAGAGCCGGCTTTTTTTTTCTTTTTCTTTTTTAATTTTTTATATATATATAATTAAGTCAAAAAGTCTTTAAAATATTATCAACAACAAATTTTATTTTATTTTTCTCTTAATTAACAAATTAGCTACAAAAAATGACAAATGTTCTTAAGATCATTTTAAACCGTAGTTTTACTTAATAGCATAAACCCACATATCTAATAAATTTAAAAATTCATAAATTTTAGTTCGTATAAATTGAAACGTGTTAAATATTTGTTCTCATATATGTAGTTTAAAATGAAATATAAAGGAAAAAAATTCAAAATAAAAACCTAGAATAATCAATTATAGAAAATGATTGATTTATCATTATATTCCAACAATAATACCACTTCTCCTCCACTACACAATCAATTATGATAAACTTTTGTCTTTCAGAAGTTGAACTTTCTACTCGTAAACAATTTTTTTGAGCAATTTTACTATTACATTGACAAAAATAAAGAAGTGTTCTAAAATATATGAGCATGTTCATATCTGATTACAGTTATGTTTACTAATTTTGCAAACAAAAGAATATTGGTAGTTTAATTTTTCTTTTAAAAAAAAAGAGATAAAAAACAGCGGGCAGGAATATTGGAATACCCAAAACTCGGCTTATATATATATATGATAATATAAAGAGAAAGCAAGAAAAGATTAAAAGAAGAATAAAGAGAGATAATTTGTAAATCCTTTTATTTTCTTCATTAAGACAATTAAACATAAAGTAAGAGAAGATGAAAAGAAAATTAGATAAAGAGAGAGAAAGAGACAATTTGAAAACCTTGTGTTTTCTTCGTTAAGAAAATTCAATGCATTACAAATAAAACCCTTATGTTTTAATTGTCTCACTAAAAGGCTATCTAAACATACATTTGTATTAAAAAACATGGACATGTGTCGCAATTCTAAGCACTCTCTACGTCAAACTCGGCTTTTATACATATATGATGAGTTATACCACAAATATCATCTTGATTGGAGATCACAAGCGTGAAGTAGAAATCAAAGAAGCTTGAGCAACAAATATATCTCAGAAAATGAAGGGAATTTAATTCATCTTATATACATGCATATACCTCCATTTGACGTGGCTTCCAGAAAGCAGAGTCTGAGTAGAAGAGCCAACCCTGCACATATTTACAACTGTCAACTGTAAATACTTGATGTATAATAGAATGTGAACAGGCATAATCATGCAAAACCAACAGTTTGCAAACTAGATTACAAGTAGGAAAATTAATGACAAACAAGTCTTGGCTATCCAGTGACACCTGAAAAACGATGAATAAAACTATACATCAAAAACTTAATCTTCTTATTGATGACCAATTTCAAGGGAAGATTCATGGGTTAGGAAATCAGGGTTAGGGTTTTGTAAAAGAGCTGGGAATTGGTGAAATTGGTTGGGGATTCGCCAGTCAAGAATAGCGCAAATCCTCTTGGGATCCGCTTCAACACCATAAGAGAAAAAAAGGAACATACCCAATTCTCTCTTAACACTTCAATAGGACAAATAACTTTTTTGATAAGTAAATCAATCTTAATAAAAGCGCAAATAGATGCAACTCAAGTACACATGGAGTCTACAAGAGAAACACCCACTTAGGGAAAAAAAGATGAACACAAATCCAAAAATTCTAGGAAGTTAGAAAAGCGAGCACAGTTGATAGCAACCATCCACCTATAAAACATCATAAACATTATATCTTTTAAATCTACCACCGTTCTCTCACAATCTTCAAAGTTTTGGAAATTGCGTTCTCTCCATCACGCAATGAAAAGCCATCCTTCATGCTTCTAAATTACAGTGACTACCAAACTAGCCTCTCCAACTAGCTATTAACTCCACCACCTGAAACCATGCCTCCACTAGGACAAATATTAAATGAAGTAACCCACACAGACAACATGATAGGAAAAGAATGTAGCCATCACAATCACTAGGCAGTCTAAACTTGTTACATAAATGGAAATATGAATATCCTTCCGAGGTTTTGAATATTAACCAAGTAAATGACTGAATATGACAGCAACTATTTGAATTGTCACATAAATAATCACATAACTTATTCTAACAAAAAATCCTAATATGACCATTTTTTTTCTTTTGTGTGATGGGGGGGAATAGTAACTTGACGTGCTTACTTGCATTAACCACACAGCATCCTTGTCACCTTTGGACATGGCTTTGTAGACAGAAGCTCCAAGTGATGAGATATAAGTTGTATCATTTGTAGGTGGGGTATTTTCATTGAATGTATCACTGCATCAAACATGGCAACACGTATGTCAACGACCCACATTTGCAAGTAAACTATGCTAGATGACTCTCTCTACCACCCCCCCCACACCCCCCNCCCCCCCCCCCCCAAAAAAAAAAAAAAGGGAAAAAACAGCTATATCGCAACAGGTCAACGAAGCCTAAGGAAGAAAAAGGATGCATAATCATAGCCTACAAACAATAACAAGATAATGATCTAGATAAGAGGCCCACAGCAAAAAAGATCTAAATCCAATGCATCAAAACTTTGGAGGAACATAAAGTCAAATAAAATTTCGAAATGAATTTAAATTGTTCAAGTTTCATTAAAAGCATAAGCGCTTGAAAATAATGTTTTTTAATATACTTAGGTATTTATTTGTTGGGCAAAATAGGGAAAGAAAAAAAGAAGGGTAAGCACATTTAGCCAGTAGGGTTGGTTTATCTCTTCTGAATTGAAAATTTAGCTATGCCCATTTAGAAGAACCATAGAATAACACAAATGCCTGCAGATGAAATGATGACCATCGGAATGACTAAAGTCCAGGTATCACAGGCTATCATTTATTAGGGGCATAATGCTGCATTGAAATTCTCTGACTTGAAAAAACCTACTTATCACACAATGTCTTTATGTTCCAAGGATTGGTCACAACATCTGTTTACGGATTGTAGGTTTGCACTTCTGACAAAGTTCAATAGCAAGTAAGAATGCTAAAGACACATCCGAGGAAGAGGCGAAACATAATCAACTTGAATTCGGGACAGTTATTCGAAATCTTAGTGAAAGACTGGATTTGTTACCTCATGTTTGCTTTTCGTGAAAAAATACCAAAAAAAAAAATTTAAGAAAAAAATCAATGAAATTTCTTAAAAAAAAAAAAAAAGACAAGGAAACTTGATGCAAAAAGGTTAAGCAACTTACAAAAACCATGTTATATTATACACCCGAAATGTAAAGTAATATTCAATTAAAATGCAAGTGAGAACAATTACCAGCTGTAGATGTCGGTCACATCCCCATATTCTGTAATCAATGCATACAAAACGTGAACCAAAAAAATTAGTGACAAAATCAAAAAGTAAAAAGACAGACATTGTACATAGTCCATACAAGACATCTTCAAAGAGCATATACAACGGAGACAAAAAAAATTTATGTCATTGGTCAAACAATAAAACATATGGAATCTGGATGGGAAAAGAGAAAAAACTTACTCCACCATCAAACTTAGGCAACTAAAACAAATTTCAAACCAGCATTATACTCATTTACTCATAGGTGGATAAGTATTCTTGGTATCAATGACACTGAAACTGGAGCCCACTTCCAGGTTTCTACAGATAATCATTATGCCCATAATACTTTGGTCCTATTCCCAGGTCTCCATAACCACTAAGATGTTATGGAAAATGCCATGGTTTGGAAATCTCTGCAAATTCGTTTCTGTGCTTTTTGGCAGTGAAAAGTGCATTAGCTCATCATCTACTGATTGTCCACTAAGTCACCAAGAAGGCTAGAAATCTTGGTGACTAGAAATGGGACTGAATTTGAAAGTCATAGAGCTTCCATAAAATTCTAATTAGGGCTAGTAAGTTACACACTCAGACACACGCAGACTCACAGAGGCACACTGCACACATGTAACTTGTGCACAAACATGTGTGTTATTCTATATCAACAACATGATTACATACACCTAATTTTCTGGACAAAAAATGCACTTTAATCATAAAGCATTTAGTTTTGAAAGGAAAATGTTGGCACAAAGTACAGGCGCGTACGCACACACCTAATTTGCTGGACAAAAAATGCACTTTATTTACAAAGCATTTAGTTTCGAAAGGAAAATGTTAGTACAAAATAGAGGCGCACACACACACAGGGAAACATTTGCAGACAAAGGAGTTAAGGTAACAAACAAGATTCACACACACAACACACGCACCCAAGGAAACATTTGCAGACAAACACACACACAGAGGGAAACATTTGCAAACAAAGGAGCTAAGGTAATATAGAAAAATGTGGAAAATTTTGTTAACACTACATTGGGAAGAATAGTGCCATTCCAAGTAAACAATCAACAGACAAAAGATGCACCTTTGACTTGTCGTCTAATAAAAGCCTCCCCAATTTCAACAAATAAAGGATCAGAGGGGTTGAGAAGGTAAGTACAGCACCAACGAAGATTATCATCAACAGAGTTCCTAATGACAAGAAATGGAAAACCTCAAAATACAGAATAATAGGACTTTTTCCCACTTCAAATCGGCTGGAAAAAAAGAAAGCCCAAATATCATTTATCTAATTTATATTATCTATATGAAGTAATTCAAAATCTCAGATAATAGGAATTCATAGACCACTACAATTCAAACGAAGGTATGCTATCTGGAGTCCATATATTATGGCATGATAGTATGACTTCTCATATCAAAGAACAAGAAACGTGAACTACCAGCTCCCTAGTCTAGTTATGTTTGCTGAAGGAAAAATCTTCTTCAAAGCTGCTGGAACGTTCCCAGAGAATGATGGCAGCACTGAAAAACGGAGGCATTACATGTGAGCAGAGACATCCTCAATTAAGAAGGAAAATAGTCACTTAAAGAAAACTTTTATCCTATACATATTCTGAAGAGAGATGTAAAACATATTTCACTGGATTCTTTCATCAAGCATAAGTTGACATGGGACACATATGAAACTTAACAATACCTGGAGTCATGCCTAGTTCTAGCATCCGGGATAGTATCAGTTTCTGTAGAGCTAATTGTTGATCCAACCAATTTTGAGATAAAGGCCCACCCCATCTGTGATTGAATAAATGTTAGGTTCTACAATCTAAAAGCATGTAAATTTCCCAATATCACCTTTACCTACCCATGTAAATTTCCCATGCGAGCCCAAGCAAGGAAAGCAGGTCCACCAAAGAAATCATTCAAATCTTCCTTGCTAATATTAAAATCCTATGTCCAAAAATACTAGTCAAATGATACAAATCAGAAGTTCAAGTTGAAAAATATATCTGGAACCAATATATTCCAATCAGTATAACAACTCATGATATTTAACAGTAGTCTAAACTCACTAATCCATCATTTACAGATAGAGACACAAGCTTTATATATTGAAAGCACGAAGAGAAGACAAGACCAGATCTACAAGGCTAAGGTGCTTATATAATAAGAAAGATAAAGGGTTGTATTCATAACTTAAAAATCTTAACAGAATATGCAATTGATTCTCAGTTCGATGACATACTCGAAGCTTATTCATATAACATTTCTCACAATATTAGAAATTGAACATGAGTAATGATTATCCACATCATAAAAGCAAAGGATCATATTTATCAAAGCTATATAGTTGAGTATAGCTTTCTTTCAGAAACAAATCTCTGTGCACGCTATATGCTGGAATATCCAACTCATAGTTCCATAACAAAGATCTTATTTTGGATAAACAGAATTTTACTCAATTTTTTTGGCAGCCTTCTTAGCAGATGCTTCTAAGGGTTCATTCAAAGAACTTTCATCGTACAGATGCAACATGCACAATTTTCCAGTAGATAAAGTTAAATAGGTACAATTTAAAACCTTTGATGTTGGTAATGTTTTCCTTGGTTGTTGAGCTCTAATCACTAGTGTAGGATAACTATGGTGTATACTAACCACTTTTTACATTACATAATAAATGAATAACTTATACTCTTAATAATCAAGCTGCACCACATATATAAGTTTTCTCTACAAGTTACAACACATGAGAGACTTATGATGTGGCACAAAACATATTGGTGAACACGTTGAGACATATAATGATGTATGTAATTGGTCACCATGAAAACTTTCTGCCAAATGGTTTCTTGGCCTGTAAATGCTAAAGGCAGGTTAATCCCATGAAGAGCCATCCAATCTATCTCTTTCTCCCATCTTTCCCAATCCCACCAAACATAGGAATCTGCAAAGATAAATGAGAAATTACCCAAGCTATTTTCGACAGCAAACATTAGCCAAGGCCAAAAAAATTTCGTCTCAACTAAGATAAAATTGTGCACTACATCTCATCTTTCTGAAGAGCAAAAATGTGATATTTTTTTAATATCTATTAATATTTCATCTACGTTATGGCTCTTTCTCCTCTCAGTCTTAGAGCTGCAGCATTGAAACATTTAGTTAAAAAAAATTCGTAGAAGCGCAAAGGGAAACAAAGATTGCAGTACTCACAACTAGATGTAACAACATTTTGATAATAGTTCCATGGGACTGGCCGCTGAATCATCACCCCCTCAGCTTTTACAAGAGGCAGTGATCCAGGCTTAGGGATGGAATCTATTTGAATGCCACCAGTCTTGTCCCACGAGACATGCGCACCACACCAATACTTTACGTACCAATAGAGACCAGATGCAATTTCTACTGCTGTGCTTCCTTTAATCCTGAAAGAGAAATGCAAATTTTTAAAATCACAACAAACTTTTGGTTTCTCTTTTTCTTTTTCTTGTGGGGGGGAGGGAATGAAAGACCACCAGAGTCTTTCAGATACCTACCCTTTAAAATTTTACAAGAAAATCCGTGTTGTATATTATCCGGAAACTGTTTCAAATTGCAACATGTTCCCACGCACAAAACAGTAAAAGAAAAAGCTTATAATTTTTAATTTAAATCAGACAACTGAATGAACATATTTTGGTGTTCCATTAGAATTCAAGGGCTCCATTATAGTGTGTAGAAATCCATCATCATGAATAGGACCATTAAAGAAAATGACAACCACCTGGCAAATGATGGTGAAAAATAATGGTCACATTAGGAATACCTTGACAATATGTTTCGGCAATATGTTTTTAGCTTCATATCATGTAATCAGTACAACGAGCCAACCAACTCCTGGTTTGTCGAAACAATTCCTCAAGGAGTCTACAATGATTCTAAAGTCCAAGTAAAATCCAACTATTGAAGCTCTTATCTTTGTGATTGCTCTTGTGAGAGGGTGGAAGTCTCCTAACTGCTAATTTTTCTTCCTTATTGGATTTTCTGGATTTAAGTAATCTTAGGCCTTAATGTTTGGGTGTGTCCAATATACAACTTGTGTACTAGAGGAACACATTTCTTCTTCTCTTTAATGAATTTTACTTAATAGAAAAGGTCCAACATAAAATCTAATCATCCATGTAGAAATGGAAATAGTTTGTGTTACATGTTAACAAGTCCAAGTTCAATAGTTGAATTTGAGATGAAGCAGACAGAAATTAGCCATAACATTCTTTAAGATGAAACTTTCCAGTTATGGATGCATAAGATCCTTAATAGAAAACAACCAAAAAATGGAAAGAAAATTAATTAGGTAATCATGCCCAAAAAGTCTGTACTTAGATTTGAAACTGAAAAGAAAAACCATGCAACTATAATCTCTAGCAAGAATGAAATCCAACGTACACTATCTCAGGCCCACTCTTGCTTAGGGGGCTGTAGTTGCTTATCAAAAAGCAACTTTTTCCACCACAAACATCCTGGTATTTGGAATTGAAACTGTCAGCAAAATAGTTAAGATGAATCAAATATATGAATAGAGTCCTCGTGAATACAAGCAACAAATAAAGATATGATGATACTTTGCCGACCAAGAACTCAAAGACAGTCATGCATGAGAACATAAAGCAGTGTAAAGGACAGCTAGTCACTGGCGCTTCTAACAAAAATTGACAGCTAATAGTAAAAGAGTTGAGATAAAATCCTCCAAACTGGCCAATTGGACTTGATGACAAATTTTTAAGCCCAAATTTGTTATACCATTTCCTTTAGGTTATGAAAAAGAAAAGGGGGGGACTGAAGGAGACAGCTTTGACCAATAATACATCATCTAAGATAACCAGAGCATTAAAAGGAAAACCCAGAGACCCAGATGAAGAAAAGCAACAATCAAACCTTACATGAGAGTCTGATTGAAAAATAAGTATACCAAGAGCTTGATAACATAACTATTTCGCCTAAATTCTCATCTTTGGGAACCAAAAACAACATGAAACATCATTCACATTTCAAATTCCGTTCTTTTCCCATCTTTTCTCAGCCTGAGCACCCAGTTGAAATAAACCAGTGATTAAACAGCAAAGCGGGTCAAACCCAAAATTCAACACAATTAAAAAAATTCACAGTACATTGGAGACGATCTTGAACTTGAAACTGAAAACATATCCAGGAAGCAATCTCTTCAGAACAGCTTCAGCTGCAGCTTCTTGAACTGAAGAAGATGGCCGCTTTGAGTCCAAACGTTTGAGCAAAGCATTTATGGCTTCTGGCTCTGATAAAGCTATTGGTAAAAGTGTTGCAGTGAGAATCAAAATCAGAAACTTGGAGTTGAAATTAGACATGGTTGATGTCATTGGTTCTTCAGGGGATTAGAGTATGTTGAAAAACGAGCTCAGTTTTGTTGCAAGTCCATGTTGAATGGAAGAACCCAAATGATTTTTCTGCACTGGTTATCTGGTTCTTTGGGTACGATGTGGATGCTGATGATGCTGACTTGGACCTTGGTTTATAATCCCGTTGAAATAATTGACATGAAAGTACGGCGTAATTAACATCTAAGATTAAAAAATAATAATAAATAACATTTAAGATTAAAGTAGTGTTATTTGATCCGGTAGGTCAATCGGTTGGAACCACATTTAATGAAGTTGAGGTCACTAGTTCGAATCTCCCTCCCTCGTCTTGTGTCGACATGTCAAAAAAAAAAAAAAAAAGTAGCGTTATTTGATGATAAACCATATCATAAGTTTCTTTAAATATATAATTTCTTATCAAAATTTTAGCTCAACAATTTATTTTCATTTTTTTTATTAGTATAAAATGAAATATAAATATACATTAAATATTTATATTAAACAGTTATTTATTTTCAGTTTTAAATTTAATATATTGATCAAATGAAAAAGTGTTAGAATAGTAATTAAATAATTAATTTATTGTTTAAATTTAAAATGATTAAAGTTCATCCTTTTATAAGGTAGATAAAAGAAAAATGATAAAACTTAATTCATCTATATGTCATTTTCAAAAGAGTTGGCCTGTTCTTCTTTAAAAATACATATCTATATGACATGCCAATAATTGATTTCAAAGAAATATATTTTTGTTTGCTTGTTTTTTCTTTAAAAATTCCTCTCTCATCAGTTTTTTTTTTTTTTTTTTTTTAATAACAAGGAACCCCTCAAAATACAAGGCTATAAGTCAACTTCGAATTCGTGTAAAGCGCTTATTCTACACGAATCAGGTAATATTTTGACTTTATCGGAGACTGAACCCAAAAAATTGTTTGCACTCAAAATAATTTGAACTTTAAACCTTGTGAATTACCGCAAAGATCACGACTCTTACAATCTTACCACTTGAGCCAACCCTTTGAGCTTGGGGTTTCTCTCTCTAAGCCATAGTAATCAATCTCTTCTTGTTATTATTTTCTAATCAATAATCTTGACACTGAAAATTAATCACTAAATTCTAAAAATGAAATCAGAATCTCTTATATATCTATAGGACCAAAAATATTTGTCCTTATTATTTTACACATCAAATAAAGATGATAAATCAAACTACCTTGATATTTATCGAGCCTCATTAGCTTAATAATTTTCAGTTTCTATTTTACAAATTTATGCACATTTACTCACTAAAATTATATATATATAAGAATTACAACTTTCACAGTGACCACAATTAAGTTTAATTGTTTATAGATGATGTGCTATGAATTGCAAATTGACTTAGCAATTTTTTTATACATAATTTTTCTTATTAGAGCAATTTTGTTATATAATTTAAATGGGTAACTTTACTTAGCCCTTGAAATGTTGTGTTTTTTGCAAACACATTTTCAATGTTTAAAGTCTCCTACTTTGGTGTATTAAATTTTCATTTCATTCCAGTTACTTCCTTCAGATATGATTTTCTGTTAAATTTTAATTTAGGGGTGCAAAATTTTAGGAATATAAAGGTCTTTTTACCATTTATTCCGTCTCATTTAACCCCAATATCTAACAAATGGGGGTAACTACAATGAAATGAAAATTTAATACATCAAAATAAGAGATTTTAGTTTCCGAGAGGTGGCTTAATCGGTTGGGACCACACTTTATGAAATGGAGGTTACTAATTTAAATCTCTCTCCTACCGACATGTAAAAAAAAATTAAAAAAAAAATGAAAGACTTTAAATGATGTATAAATTTACTTGTACTCGCAATAGTACGAACCGTTGTTCGTATAGCATTTGCGCAAGTACGTATTCGTATCCACAGAAAAGCGTGCGTGTTTAAAATTAACTTTAATTTTAGACTAATGTTATTTTAACCTAGCTCCAAGTTGTGTGATTGTGTGTAACATAAACGTAAACAAGATGAAGTTGCTGTAAAATAAACAAAGAAGGTGACTAAAGCTAAAGAATCCACCTCACCTCACTAAAGTACACATGTTAACACATTAAATTCACTCTCTGTCTATTGAATGCGCTCAACGCTTACCCTATAGTCTTTAGTGAAGCTAGTCGAACAGTACAATGTGTTTACCGTATAAAGAGTCACGAAGGATGTTGGTTCAAGATCGAGTCATCTACTGTATTATTGATCACAGTGGATATCTCGTCTCAACCAACCATCCGACGTACCTCCGGATTGGAACACAAAGACGTTGGACATCGGCGCATCACAAACGACTATCAATGTGACTTAGTCACGAAATCAAATTGAAACGACTAAGCGGTATGTAAATAACGGAAATAAATTGAAGAACATAATGTAAAACATGCATAAATTGGAGGAGAGGCTTCATCTTCAATCTTAGTTGAAAATTAGCCTCCCATATTAAAGAGAGACGGAATATAACAACAACTAAGCATTTAATAAAAGGAAATGTAAATGGTGATGTCTAAAGAGTTTCAGCAGAGCCAAACAATGGTCTCTGCTGTGCATATGCGCTCAAAAAAATGTAACATCCGAAAATATTACACAAATGTCTTATTTATAAAAAACTAAGGTGCTGCCAGGTCATAGGGATGCGCTTGATCGCAGGCAATGCGCTCGAGCGCAGACATGTATGCGATCAATCGTAGAAAGCGCGCTCGATCGCTCGTAACTGCTCAGAATTTCCACGGTGCAAGGCGAGAAGTGATGGCGGTTAGGGCAACGCGTGAGACGCGGGTTGACGAGGCATACGCTTGATCGTGCTCCTTGGGCTTGATCGCTCCTAGGAAACATATCAACACTTCTTTTGCCCTTTTTCACCATTGTAACCATAGTTTGAATGTAATGATCTGCAACACCATAAGACACTAAAACAAATTAAAACATTATAAATTAACTAAGTTAATAACCCAACAAATATAAATTAAGGAGTTTAAATGTACAACAACATACACTCATCGTTAACCATTGAAAGATTGTTTGAAAAAAATACAATATTTTTTTTAGTCGACATCCTCCCCCATAAAAGCCGAACCCAACCCCAAATCCCAAAAACCCTAAAACCCTTCTAACTCTAAAACCCTACCCCCCCTAAACCTCGCAATCACGACCCCAAACCTTCAATTCCACATACACACACACACACATCGAATTGAAGCAAATCAATGGAGGCGGAAGAGGAGCAGAGACAGACGATGTCGAGCAACAAAGTAATGTGCCTTTTGACCGACCCAGATGGAACGCCTCTGGGAGGTCCCATGTACCTCCCCCAAGACGCTGGGCCTCAGCAGCTCCAGCAAATGGTCAATAAGCTTCTCAACAATGTAAGCTTTCTCGCTTTTGTTTTTTGTTTTGGTTGCTTGTGTTGTGCTCGGTTTGGTTGCTGAGGAAGTGTAGGAAAAGAAAATTGAATTGTTGAACGAAGCCTAATATTGTTTGTTCGTTAAATTATCAAGCTTGGAAAGTTTTTGTCCTCGAAGTGCTCCGTTTGGTTGTTGAGAAATTGTAGCAGAAGAAAAAATTAGAACTTTTGAAAATATCTTTTGAATAAGTTAAGTTTCAATGGAAGAATTACAATTAAAAAACGAAAAATTTCAGCCACAAGCATATTTTTCTTCTATAAAAGTTTATTCTTTTTCGGCAAATCTTTTCTTAGATTTTGTTTATTTCTAGTGATTTTTTTCCCAAACTCCGGGCTAACTAGTAAAATGTTGTAGCTGTTGCATTTTGCAAATATTGTAGAATTGTATGACCCATTTATGTTAGCATCATCATCTCCCGATTTCAATACCTGGGTACGGTATTCGTGGCAGTTTGTTTGGACTTGTGTGGAACCCATGTAGACTCTTTAAATTATGTAGGTTCTAGGTCTTCACATATTTAGGAAGTTTAGGGACTAACACTGCAGGAGATATGGTCATGGAATTCTATATATGGTAGGAAGACATTTGATCAGATTATTAGGATTGGTCTTGCTTATGGAAAAAGCTAATGGGGTCATGCTTGTGCTTTGATGTATTAAATAGCAATGAGTTATTTTACATTTTTTTTCAGGAGGAGAAGTTGCCGTATACTTTCTATATTTCTGATCTGGAGCTTCTTGTGTCGCTTGGCTCTTATTTAGAGAAGAATAAAGGTTAGTCAAATGGAAATGTTAGTTGAAATTTGCTGTTTTGGCTTTTGCAATTGTTTTTTTTTAACCTTTTTTTTTTGAATGAGGCATTTGGAGGTTTTTTTTGGGGATTTGCTAGGGGTTGTTTATTCAATAATCATTTTGCATGGACAAATTTGCAGTTTCTGTGGAGAAGGTACTCTCAATAGTTTATCAACCACAAGCTCTTTTCCGAATTCGTCCGGTTAATCGTTGTTCAGCAACAATTGCTGGTATGAGATTTTGCATGGGCTAATTTTAAATGATTGATGCAATTTTAAAGTCTCTCTATCTCTCTCTCATGTTTAAATCCAACTAATAAGATTTATTTTGGAACATCTCCAATTGGGTGTTTGTCATCCTGATCTCAATTTCTGGCTCCTGTAGTGAGCTAATGATATTCAATTTGTGTGGTCAACCTTTCTTAGATTTGAATTTTATATGCAGTATCTGTACCGGCATGCAAATTAGTATCATTTTATTGATTTTGTTATATCTACATCGGTGCAGGTCACACAGAAGCTGTACTTTCAGTTGCCTTTAGTCCTGATGGGCGACATTTGGCAAGTGGTTCAGGTGATACCACTGTCCGAATTTGGGATCTTAATACCCAGACACCGCTATTCACCTGCACAGGTTTGAAATCTAAGACTCTTATCAATTCTTAGACCTTTAAACCTACTATTGATGTCCAAACAACGAAAAGGAAAATGGGTGGGAAAGAGAAAAAGAATAAAATGAAAAACTGAACTTATATAACTTGCAGAAGCTTGAAATATTATATATTAAATATACATTATTTTTTGATGGATTATTGTAGTCTCTGGAAGTATATCTTATGTTTATTTTAAAAATCCAATATAAGCGCAATGTTACAATTTTGAGAATTTTGTTATTATAAAAAAAAAAAAAAATCTCAAAATTGTAACTTGTGCTCTTATTGGATTTTTACGCTCACTGTTGAATGCTGCGTATTATTTTAGAATAAAATTATTTGATCTTTCTTTCTCTTCTGCAATATATTATAGAGCTGGGTTTTCAGTTAATGTAATTTCTAATGGACGGTCACTCTTTATTGTCCTCCTTATATCTGTTGTATTAATAGTGAGCCTTCTTCTTATATGCAGGACACAAAAATTGGGTTCTTTGTATTGCTTGGTCACCAGATGGTAAGTATCTCGTAAGTGGGAGCAAGGCTGGAGAACTTCAATGCTGGGACCCTCAAACAGGGAAGCCATCTGGCAATCCACTTACTGTAAAGTCTTTTACTTGAACTATTGATCATTGCTTTTATTCACTGGCTGGTTAATTGTTAAACTAATTTTCTTTGAATCATGTGGAGAGCAAGCTCTCCTACTTGGAAGTTTTAGATTCTCTAGTGAGACGGGCCTCACGGCAATTCATTTATATGTTAAATATACCAGGGAGAGCATCTTTATTCCCCTTTTGACTGTGGATGCTTTGTATGTGCTTTTGGAAAGAAAAAAAAAAATACACTTTTTTATTAAAAATTTTGGGGAAAACCGTCGGTCAGTGACATTAAGGAACAACTAATGTATCTTCCCCTTTGATCTGTTTATGCTTCCATGTTCTTCAAATGTGTACCTTCTCAATATTCTGTTCTATTGTAAATTATAATTTTATATGAGTTTTTGAATTCTGAACTTTTATTTTGTTGTAAAGCACCTTGTAGTTTATTCAAGAGGGTTTCTAATGGTATAATTGGGTTCTCAAAGTCATTATCTGGCCATTGACCTTCTTTAACAGACCTTGAAGCGTCTAACTCTGCTGCTCACTGAGTTAGATACTTGTTTTATCTCTTCAACTGCTCAAACATCAGCAGCACTAGGATTGGGATCAACCAGCTGTGGAGTAGGCTGCCTACTGTTTCCTTGATCAGCCATAACCACTAAAATCACTTTAATCAATCCCACTAGCTCTGCCAGATGCTGTGGTCCATGGCTGCAAAAGGATGGCTGGAGCTGATTTGGAGCAGACAAAGAGGGAAGTAGGAGTAGATGAATAGACAGGAACAAAAGGTAGGGTTGTATAGAACAATTTTTAGGAATAGATATATTTAATCAGCAGAAGATGAGTCACATTAGCCCTGGACCTGAGTTACATAGCTATGTTCTTGGCAGACAACTTGCGTAGCATATAGTTCGTAGTTCCAAGAGCATTCAGTCAAAGTCTAAGAAGACTTGTGGAGTGACATAAATACTTATTCACTGACCTAAATTCAGCTCAAACTAAAAGACTAAATAGAATAACTGTCCCAAAACAAGGCTAAATGATAATCTGCCTAGAACTTATGGAATTTTAAAACACCATTCTTTTCCACATTTAGTTGGCTGCATCAAATTCCTTCTAAACTTTAACTAGAATGATCCAACTTCTGTGAGATACTATTTAGGTAAAACGAGGAATTCTAAATGGTGCCCCTTTGTTTGAGAAACCTTAAATCTATTCTTACTTAAAAAAATATAATTATCTTAAGACTTTTTTGACAAATGTTGGTTGTTTCCAGAATGTAATCATTGTTGCTAGTGCTAATTTGTTTGTTTTTATTTGGCTTGTTAAATTAGTGGGCTTACTAATACATTCTCTAGACATTAATATTTGGAATCTGCTATGCCCCAGGGTCACAAGAAATGGATTACTGGTATCTCTTGGGAACCAGTCCACCTAAATGCTCCATGTCGTCGGTTTGTAAGTGCTAGTAAAGATGGTGATGCACGCATATGGGACATCTCAACAAGGAAAAGTGTTATTTGTCTTAGTGGCCACACACTTGCAGTAACTTGTGTGAAATGGGGTGGTGATGGAGTTATTTATACAGGGTACAATTTTATCTTAAGTTAAACTTTTTCCTTAAGTTCTTACAGTTTTGATGCAGTGCTATCAGCATAGCCCTATAATTGAAGGCTTCCTTTTTGGTTGACTTGTAAGATTGTATCTACTTAAAAAAAACCTATGAAACTTATTTTCCATCTTTTGTACATAATTTTTTATTAGTTTCAGTTGATTAATGACCTTAGTCTTACACACAAGTGCTTCACTGTCTTTTCAGCCTTGAAACAGTGTGGCTGTTCTGCCAATTACCTTTGTGTATTTTTTGTTTGCTGGGAGCAAGTCTGCTTTTTTTTTTTTGATAAGTAATAAGTATATTATCAAACACGCAGAGGGGCGCAACACATGTATACAAGAAGTATATAGGAAAACCCCTACAAATTAGAAAAAGATTTACAAAGCTCTAAGAAATCAAAAAAGGTGGATTCATGTGAGTTCGACCAAATACCACTCCAAGAGAACAAAGTATGTAATGCCAACTTCCTCAACTCAATCATGCCACTCTCATTATCCTCAAAGCTGCGTGCATTCTGTTCTCGTCATAAACACCACATCACACATAATGGGATGAGCCTCCATATATGAAAAGCATGCCTATTACCCAATTGACCCCTCCAACTTTCCAAGATGTCACTCACCTTTCACGGCATAACCCAATTCACTCCAAAGAGTTGAAAGAATACATTCCATACCTCAGTTGCAGCCTCAAAATGAAGGAGTAGATGGTCAATGGACTCTCCACAGTGTTTACACATATAACACCACTCCACCATAACATTCCTTTTCTGTAAATTGTCCAACATGAGGATTTTTCCTACCGTCGCTGTCCATACAAAGAAAGCCACTCTCGAGGTAGATGGTGAATGGACTCTTCACAGTGTTTACACATATAACACCACTCCACCATAACATTCATTTTCTGTAAATTGTCCAACGTGAGGATTTTTCCTATTGTCACCGTCCATACAAAGAAAGCCACTCTCGAGGGAGCCTTCACCTTCCAAATACTCTTCCACTGAGCAAATGCATGTGCTGGTGTAGAGAGCAAGTCTGCTTTTAAAGTTGAAAGAAGAAAAAGGATTCGTTTGTTCTTTTTAAAGGGTGCTTTTTGTTTGAAAAAGTGTTCTAATGTGACATAAAGGTGAAAATAGTTTTGAGTGATTTGTGTTTTGGGTTGTTTGTTAATGTTTTTGTTTTGAAAAGAGAACACAAAAGGGTTAAGAAAAGAGTGTTATGAATCAAAGCCAAAATCAGTTTGATTCTACTTCTACTTATAGACAATCTTCCTAGAATAAAGTATTATTAAGCTTTGCTGGCCTAAAAGCCACAATCCATGCTTTAGTGTGCTCTGGATTTATAATTACATCCTCTCAACCATTGCAGCTCTCAGGACTGTACTATCAAAGTTTGGGAAACTACACAAGGGAAGCTAATTAGGGAATTGAAGGTAACTAGATGATTCTTTTAGAGCCATGATTTCCTATGGTTCTATTCCTTCTTTCCTTGGCATTATCAAAATGCTAATTGCTTATGTAAATCTTCTTGTTACATTTTATTATTACTATTACTATTATTATTATTTTCTTTCAAACCCTCTCCAGCTAGTAGTTTAGTGTAATTGCATTTCTTTAGTGACTATTTAATGTTATCTTTATTGTGTGTGTGGTCAACTTTGTTGCTGCAATGTTGCCTATGGAAGTTCTGACCATATTTTGATAAAATGAAAGCAAATTCTTATTTTTGAAGGCATCCTCTTCACATCTCCCCCTTCTTACGGATGGTAAAAAAGAAACAGAGCGATTACTTATGTAGAAGTGTTACATTAAAACAATATACTTTTGTTTTCTGATTTTGTTCAAAACAAAACATTCTTTTTTAGATTGTTTTTAAATACTTTAAAAAATTCACGTAAGTTTGATCTTTGTATAAAGAGATGATTCTAATAGGCAAAAACTGTTAATTCTTTCCTGATTCTATTAATTTGCTTAATTTTAGATTGTAATACTCGGAGATCTTGTTGTATACCTATTTGTTTCTCGGTTTTTAATAAATTTATTACTTGTCAAGAAAGAAATGTTCTTCTTAGACATATTCTGTTATGTCCTAAGAAATACCTCAATTGAGTGCCCAAAAGTCCCCTTTTGATTCTCTTGTCTCTTTGATATTTGTAATGTCTATCAAATTTGAGATTGTATTCTAATTGTACTACAGAAGTGAACTTTTTTCCTTGAGCACTATGCAACAATTCCTGTTCTTGGATTATTGGAGAAAATGAAATTATAAAATTTGTTCGAGTATGATGTTTGCCTATGATGGATTTCTTTTGAGTTCTGAACATGGATAAGTTGCTTCAATTGTATGGTATATTGTTATTATTATTGTCCAACTGTTATGGTTACTCATCTGTTGTCGATTGTGTCTTGGTATCCTACCTGTGGAGAGTGGAGTCATGATCTTGAAATCCAATTGTTGATGCTATTTGCCTTTTCCTCTACTTTCTCCTTTTTTACCAACTTTTTCTTTGTATATATGATATTTGTTTCAGGGTCATGGGCATTGGGTTAACTCTCTTGCATTGAGTACTGAATATGTTCTTCGCACTGGGGCTTTTGACCATACAGGCAAGCAATACTCTTCTCCAGAGGAAATGAAGAACGTAAGTTTCTGTTGGTTGCAAGTTAATTTTCGTAGTATCCCTTGCATGTCTTTTTCTGTTTCTTTAAATTTACTTGTTTGCTTTTTGTCACTTACACTGCACATTAATTCATCAAATCTTTGACACCTTTGTCTATGCAGTGATTTGAGTTTTAGGTTTCACAACCTGAATCCTGTGACACATTAAATTTATCTACTCAAGTCAGTGCTGAAAAAATGCAATTCAATTTTATCACCTTGACGTAGATTCTTTGGATATGCATATATAGGGATTTGTTGTATCTCTCTTTGGTATATCATATGTCTTCTGCATTTTATTCAGCAACTTAGTTTCTGATCTTTTGTCCTCTCGCCTCTTGTTGTAAATGTTGTTTGGTTCTGTTCTAAGTTGATGAGACTTGTCACATGATGTCTTCCTTCGGTTAAAATTGAGAATCCCCTCTATTGCCATACCGTGTCTTTGTGTACTTTATTTTGGTTAAAGTAACTGAGTAGATAATAAATGTATAGTTTTTGGGTGGTCCCTTGCAATTATTAGATTAATAGGAATTAGGAATCTCTGAGTTATGTGATTGAAAGTATTTTTCTCTTTTCTTCCTTTTTTGTTAGAGCAGAGTTCTATTTCTGTAAGTCTAAAGAGAGATGTCGGGTATGGAGACCAGTTATAAACAAATCTGGGGTCTTTTGGTGGAGAGCATCGTGAGACTTAAAAAAGAAAAAGAAAAAATTGGGAGAAATTTACTGTATCAAAGCTATAACCTCTTATGCGTAATCATTTGCAGTTTGCCTTTCAGAGCCTTGAGAAATCAGACCTATAAGGGCTCTTGTTATTTTTCTGGAAATTGTGCTCCATTTGTAGCACATGGCTTTTCTTATTGATCAGTTCCTTTCGTTATCTTTCTCTCTCTCTCTCTCTCTCTCTCTTTAATTTTTAATTTTTTAATTTTTTTTAATTATTACTGGCCTCCTAATTTTTATGGGCACCTCCAGTATTGTCATGTCATCTCAAGCTGGAAATTGTATGTTGGGCTTCTTGCAACCATAGGTTCTTTTGTCATGTTAGACTTGGACTTCATGCATGAATTCTTTCTGATTTTCTTCATCTTCCTTTTGTTGGAACTAATTGTTTTTTGTACTTATAAATATAGGTTGCTTTGGAAAGGTACAACAAAATGAAAGGCAATGCCCCTGAAAGATTAGTTTCTGGATCTGATGATTTTACTATGTTCCTTTGGGAACCGTTTGTCAACAAACATCCAAAAGCTCGCATGACGGGTCATCAACAGGTACAAATATTTTCTGATGTGATTATCTGTCTTCATTGCGATCTGTCTTCTTTGTTTTCTGGAGCCAACATTACTCTTGTTTCCCTAGCTTGTCTTTTGTGCCTGAGAGCTATTGACTAAGAGATGTGGGAAATCTGTTTTTGGCATCAAAGATGCTATATTCATACTCCTTTCTTAGTACTCATAAGAACATACACTGATTTCTACGACACTAAAAATATCATCGTTCTCAGCAGACTTTTAAGTCTTATCCTTGTGGCTGGTAGATACTTGAGAAGCCCTCAAAATACCCCACATGCTTTTTGTTTATTTATAAGTAAACAAAATATCATTTAAAAGCGCAAAAAGGTGCAGTTAGGTGCATATGAAGTATACAAGAGGAACACTTGACTACTAGAAAGAAAAAGATGGTAAAAAAAACCATGTCCTTTTTAAGTACCTGAGAAGCCCTCAAAGTACCCTAAACACATGCTTAGAGATGAAAAAACAAGATTAACTGTCTTGTCCGCCTGTCTTTAAATATCATGTCGTCCGTTACTGCACAATTGAAATTATGAAGGTTAAGTGCATCATAGGCTTGATAATTCTTAGGCAGAAAAATTTCAAATCCTTTTTGTTTCCCACTCTGCAGATCTCCATGTTGTGCCAGTTTTGAATCCTAGAGTCTAATATGAAGTTATTTTTATTTTCATTTTTCATTTTTTTAAACTGGAAGTTATATATTGTACCCTTGTTGTTTCTGGATCTGCTATTATAAATACTTTTGTATCTATATGTTCTTTTCTTTTTTTTTTTCTTTTCTATTCGCATCTATATATTCTTATCTCTATATAGAAGGTTAGCATATTCAATTGCACGAATCTTGATCTTTAAGCATAAAAGTTGAAGATTGTACTTGTTGCTTTCCAACAGCTTGTAAATCATGTTTATTTTTCACCTGATGGGCAATGGGTGGCGAGTGCCTCATTTGATAAGTCTGTCAAGTTATGGAGTGGTGCTACAGGGAAATTCATTGCTGCTTTTCGGGGCCATGTTGGGCCTGTTTATCAGATAAGGTTTGAACTGTTCCGTGGTTTATGTAACTCCATTCACTTATGTTGAAGCTAATATTAATGTTGCTTGTTTCCCTACAGCTGGTCCGCAGACAGTAGGCTTCTTTTGAGTGGTAGCAAGGACTCTACACTGAAGGTAACTTTTAAAAACAATCACCTTTTCTTCTGATATTTACAGCTCCTGAAATGACTAGGACCCTTTTTTTCATGTGGTGTTGGAAACACCATTTCTATGTTAGGCATTGTGGGAGAATAGATCTAACCAGGAATATATATATACACACATTTTTTTATCCAATAGTTGATTGGGCTTGCCATGTCAGCATTGTGGGATATATATATATATAGTACCGTTTCTTCACAATTAAAAGACTAATGCACCAAATGGAATAGACCCATGGCAGATGCCTATGCACCACACTAATTAATTCAATCTATAACTTGTGATTCAGTTTGTAATCGTGAAGATTTTCTTCTATCCAAATAAATAAAGAAGTATCCCTCCCCCTTTGGCCCTCTCCATACTTCAACCTAAAACCTGCTTGCAGAATTCTAGGCTTTGACGTTGTCTTTTTGCCATGTACATGGTATGACTTAATTTTAGTCTATGTATGAGTGTATTTTCAAATTTGACTAGGAATTATATTTGTGTAAAGCCTTTGCTTTAGAGCATGCATATGTAGATGCCTTGTTGTAATGTGTACCTTGCCAAGAATGGACATAGCCATGACCTTTGAT
Organism: Carpinus fangiana; assembly: GCA_006937295.1. Lineage (NCBI taxonomy): Eukaryota > Viridiplantae > Streptophyta > Magnoliopsida > Fagales > Betulaceae > Carpinus > Carpinus fangiana. The sequence goes on from CM017324.1 coordinate 25,141,349, forward strand.
TGAAATTTTTTAAAATTGTCTAGGTTTGGGATATCCGGACACGGAAGTTGAAACAAGACCTTCCAGGCCATGCAGATGAGGTATGTTCTGTACCCAAAAATAAGGGCCTTTTATATATATATATATATATTGACATTTTGGTAACTGCATTTGGGAAGGTTTATGCTGTTGATTGGAGTCCAGATGGTGAAAAGGTCGCCTCAGGTGGTAAAGATCGAGTATTGAAGTTGTGGATGGGTTAGATTAATTGAGGCCAAACCGTGCTTGAAATGTCAAACAACATGGTTTTTCCACAGCTTTTATAGGCGTGGGACTATTGTTTATATGATATCAGATGCAAGTATATTTAAGTGATATGTACTACTGGAGTCAGGAGCTGAAGAATCAGTAACAGGGTGGTTATTGCAGAAAAGCTTCATTGCGTCAGCATTGCAGTTTTTTGCCCACGGGATATTTCCACAGATTTGATAGTTTCGACCACAACTCGCTCTGAGGTGCCTGAGGAAGAATATGAAAGCTAATTTACTTGCCTGGCTTTCCTTGTGGCTTGTCTTATGAGTGAGAGTACAGAAACCGATTTACTTGTCTAGGTTTGTTTACAGAATTTAATACTTTTCTTAGTTGGTGTTGAAGATACAGTCGAAACTCATGGTGCCCTGAAGCATCACTTTCATTTTTTGACAATGACAATTTTCTTGGTTTTAATTGAAAAGCAAAAATATCTCCTTGTAACCTACTTCTCTTTCTTCAGCTTGCCTATTTTCTTGTTTGCTTTGATTTTCTTTTGCATTGGGTATTCACTGATAACCCAAATTGTCAATAACCTGTGTTCAGCTAGAATTGATGTAATTGCTTGTATTTTCTAACAGATGGTAGGAGGAGAGATTGGTTGTTTTCTTTATTCAGGCCAGTATGGCAATCCCCAGTGAACAAAGTTTTCCTTCAAACTCATCAGAAAAAAATCTCTAATTTGGTCTATTAAATTGTTGTTTCTAAAATGCATGTTATTTAATTACATTATTTGAAAGTTAAGATACTCCCAATTTTTCTCATAAGATATTAAATTATTTGAAAAGAAAAGTAGTAAATATTTTACTCTTGCCAAACAGAAGAGGTTCATAACAAATTGCATGGCTTCCCTTCGAACAACATTATTTAGACAGTATTCATCCAAAAAAAAAAAAAACCATTAATCAGACAGTGAGGAAGCCCTTTTCCTTCGAGCTTTCAATAGTGTCCCCAAGAGTCACTTCCAAAGGAGTGAAGCTAATACCCAAACTTTTGGCTTTGTCTTGGGAAATCTTGTGTGTTGGCAGCAAAGGCTTGTCATCTTCAAATCTGCCAAAAAAATAATATACACATGCGACTCTTTTTTATTGTTGCTCTTGAATATGAGGGCTTTGCCCTTTTTTTTTTTCCAATAAAATTATTATTCTTCATAAAACATCTTTTTCATATAAAATTGGAAAATATTATTAATTTTCCTTTTTTTTTTTTTTTTTACAGAAACCCAAATATGAAAACAATTTCCACTATTTGTCCCTTGGCCTAGCAACTTAGTATGATTAAAGTAATGACTTAGCATTATTATTACTGTATTTTCAAAAGGAAATGTTGCCGAGGAATTTTACTGCTTAATAACCATCATTGAAGAAATGAACCAACTGAAGCAATAACACAAAAACTATCCTAGCATATGCAATAATACATGCAAATTGAATTTAGATGCTACTTAGAGCATGTTTGAGACTCTGTTCGAAAAATAAAGCTTTTAAGCTAAAAAAACGTTTTTTTGGCAAAAATTTTATTTTTAAGCTTTTGTCAAAAGTGCGTTTTGGTTATTTTTAGAGTAAAAAAGTCAAAAGAAGTGCTTTTGAAATTTTTTATTAGACACGTCAGCTTTTGTTTAGCTTTTTAGATACTAAAAGTACTTTTTAAGCTCTCTAACGCAATCCCAAACATACTCGTACTATGAAACTAATAATGAACATTCAGTATATTGCAAGTAAAAAACTCACTTCTCAAGTAGATGCACACTTGGGTAATGTTTGTGCAATATCTTGAAAACCTCAGAATAGCGTGTAGCATTTCCAGCTAAACAATATCTGCCACTAGCAGCAGGAGTCTCAAATGCCTGAATATGTGCATGTGCAACATCTCTAACATCAACAAATCTACAAATTCCGTCATGAAATATTGGAGTTCCTGCAGCCAGGAAAACAAAGAGAAAAAGTTAACCAATAGCATCACAAGAATCATACTGAATGATGTGACTGGAAAATCATTAAAGTCAGTATATAAGCATTTTGTATAAAGCATATAGGTTGAATCTCAACCCATATGTTTCAGGTGGATTTAGAGAGGCTGGCACTATGCAGATCAAGGCCAGGTTTTGCAACCACCTTCAAGTGAACTATATGTTATAGAGGAACTTTTACATTCCATGTTATCAGCACCAGAATTCAGCAAGCCTTTCGTGAAAAGAAAAAGGAATAAGGAAATACAAAAGAAAGCAACTCCTGGTCATACTAAAAGATCTGGAAGTTATGGAAGTCCAAATTTTGAATTGGAACTGAAGAAACCCTAATATGTTGCTCCTAAGTCTCATAAAATTCATAAAAACCTACATATAAAATAAACAATAATTGCACTTTAATATTAAATACTTCTGTAGAAAGAAACACAATACAGATAATGCTTATTAGTTACAAAAGAGTACCATTCAAAAGCTTCAGAAATACGTCAGTACTAAAAGTAGGAGTTGGCTGTATGACTGGACCAATAACAAAGCATGGGTTTATTACTATCAAGTCAATGCCACACTCTTCAGCAAACTTCCAAGCAGCCTCCTCAGCTAAGGTTTTTGAGAGATGATACCAGAGCTGAAAATAAAATTCATAGCTTGCTGCAATGATTACATCTGAAAATATCTGGCAGGGTATGATTACAAGAAAAAGTAAAAAGAACATAGAAGCCAACATGGATATGCTCACATAGATACCAAGGTAACAACAGAGACAATTTGGACAGAAGAAATAGCATGGCTCACATTGTGCTGCTATTCTCTTATATTTCCTCTTCACTAAAATACCACTCTAGTTCTTTCATTACAAGCATCTTGATATCAGCAGTATATAAGAGTCCAAATAAAGATAAACTTGAAAAATCGATATTAAGAACTATTTAATAGCACATATGCATACCTTCTCCTCTTTACACATAACTGGATCTGAAAACCAAGTCTCATCCACAACCACATCAGGGGTCAGAGGTTTTCTGTTGAACATGACCGAAGCTAAAGAAGATGTTATAATCACTCTCTTGATAGAAGGAACTTTTGCACATGATCTAAGAACATTAAGAGTTCCCTTCACTGCTGGATCAATTATTTCTGACTGAACCATGTGACGAAATGTAGAAGTAGCTCCCATAAGAACATAAGAATAGATTTATTAAACTAAGCTATCAAAAGCATAATAATATTGGACAAAATTGAATACATGCTATGCTATTCAACAGTTTTATCAAGCAATAATTGTTTTATGCATTACACAGTAGAACTCCGATGCCTTATGTGCATGATTTCTATAAACAATCTAGCACTGACTCACATAACTTAAAATCAAGGAGTACTACATTCAATGATTGCTGGTTCCAGCAATGTTGAGAAAAAACAAAAATTCTCTTCCTTTAAGCTACGGTGAGAAAGAAAAACTGATCAGACTTTGTAAAGCCTTGACATATGACATATGTATCCTTCCTAGAAGCATAGATTCCCTCTGGAAAATAGTGGCAGTTCATTGCCATCGTTTATGATCATACAAAAGATGCAGAACCCCTCTCTGCAAAGTTTATTTTTCTTTGGGGGGGTTAATATTGACAGCAGCATACTGGTATAGGTGTTTTTATTGTTTTTTGGTGGGAATTTGAAGCTTGTTTCAAAGTTGTTTTCTGCTGTTTTTGTAGATTTGTAAAGTGTTTAGTTTGTTTGTATAAAATGATCTCTTGTTCATCCAAAAAAATATTTACATGTTGCTAAAACAAGGAGGCTGGCATGAGATCCCTTAAGTTGTTTCAAATCATTAAATACAAACAATCATTGACCATATTTGCAGCAAAAATTAGAACAATGTGTAAGCGATACAATGCATAGGCAATAAAAATAATATCATGGGGTGAACCTGTGGGTCATTAGCCACCATAGAAACTGGGGATGCTATATGAAAAACCCCTTGGCATCCATCAACTACAGAATCAAAACATCCTTCTTCCAGTAAATTTGCTTTGAATAGCTTAAGTCTTTCTTTAGCTCCATCAAGTGCAAGTAAACACTCGGTTTTCTTTACATCATCTGTGGAATATATTTGCAGAAAATTTCAATTGGAATGATGAGAAAAAAAAGAAAAGACGATGAGACACAAAATAGAGAGAGACAGGATAGCACTGACTTGGGTCACGAACTGTAGTTTTGACAGTATACCCACGTTGAAGAAGGAGCTTTACCACCCATGAAGCTATGTAGCCTGAAGCTCCAGTCACGCACACTACCTCTCTGCTCCACTCATCCTCTATCTCTCTTTCTCGCTCTCCGTCTCTCTGCTTAACTCTGTGGCAGTTAGAGTGGTTGACTTTTTATTTTTTTGTTTAAATTTTTTTAAGAATGTTTTGTAAGCTTAGCATTTTTTTCTTCTTTTCAGTGGAAAAGATAAATTTTATTAATAAAAGTAAAGATTACAAAAGATAGGAAAAAGAAAAAAAGAAAAAGAAAATACAAGATAAGGATTCTAATAAAAACAAAAGGCAATTAAATATAATTCATAATTCAATTTTGCCTTGGGTCTTGAATGTGCGACGCTCCCACTCAAAAGCTAAATATGAACGTGACCTACATTTCGTCTTACTTACTTACACTATTGAAAATGATTCTAGAGGATATTATTATCTAATTTATGAAGAAGAAAAAAATTTAAATCATTGTTTCTATTATCGTGTAAAATGCAACTTTGTTGTTCATACTCAATGCGTAGTTGGGAGGTTTTTGTTGAAGTTGTGGTTGGGTTAGTTTAACTAAGGCCAAATACATGTTTTTTTTTTAAGCAAAAGGGCAAATAGGGTGGACTAATTGTAACTATTATACTTGAACGTGACCATAGTAACACATATCCACTGGGAGCCGCACATGAGAAGATTAAACATAAAAACTGTAAGCGCTCTTTGAAGTTTGACTAAATCTTGGCCTGACTTAGCCCACCAACCATCAAATAAATGCTTGAAATGTCAAACAACATGGTTTTTCTGCAGCTTTTATAGGAGTGGGACTACTGTTTCTATGATAGCAAATACAAAGTTTTTTAAGGGATAATGGGATATGTACTATTGGAGTCGGGAACTGGAGAATTAGTAACAAGGGTGGTTATTACAGAAAAGCTTCATCGGGAGGTGAGCCATTTGGGAAGCACAAGTTGGATTGACAGATTTCATCATTCAAAACACCTCAGGACTAGCAAACCCTACCCAAAATGAAGCTCAGAATGATGAAAAACATATAGTGCACACGCTGTTTCTTTGTGGAATAGACCTAGTGGTATTAGAAGGTTTAGGACCTGTGGTGATGAAAAAATCAAATAGAAAATAGATTGGTTACTCTGAGCATGAGGGAGCCAAAGCCTCCTAAATTTCATGCTAAGATGAAATATGCTAAAGAAATTGTACAATACAGTTTGTTCAAGATTTCCCGAACCAAACACCACATACAACCGATAAAAGTAATTACCTTTTGTTAAAGATTCCCCGAACCAAACACCACATATCCCCAGTTTTCTCCTAAGAGATTACATTATTTGAAAAAAAAAAGATAACTCCCAAATTTATCTCTTAAGAGATTACGTTATCTGAAAGGAAAGATACCAAATATTTTAGTCTTGCCAAACTGAACAGTTGGATAACAATTTGCGTGGCTTCCCTTTTAACAACATTATTCAGACAGTGAGGAAGCCCTTTTCCTTCAAGCTTTCAATAGTGTCCCCAAGAGTCACTTCCAAAGGAGTGAAGCTAATACCCAAACTTTTGGCTTTGTCTTGGGAAACCTTGTACACCGGCAGCAAAGGCTTGTCATCTTCAAATCTGCCAAAATTGATAAACATATGTGACTCTTTTCGATATTTTTTATGAATGTAAACAATGATTCTGGTTGATAAATGCAAATACTTAACAAAACTGATCATTTTGTTAGATGCAGCATCTATGTACTCTACTTGCATGTTCGTGCATATGCCAAAAGTTGATAGGACACTGTCAATTCTATGATAAACTGTGTCCATCTTTCAACACCTGTCACTCTCTCCCCTCTTCCTGCCGGCCGCCCGCCTCTCTCTCTCTCTCTCTCTCATCATCACATATCAATATCATTATCATTTTCTAGTAGAAGATAGAACATTCAATTAACAGAAGCTTGATAATGAAGTAAAAAAAGCAGGGGTAAAGTAAGGTTATAGTAATGACTTAGCATTATTACAGTATATTTAAAAGAAAATGTTGCAGAGGAATTTGACTGTCTAAGAAAGTTGGATGTAAAATAACCATCATAGAAGAAATGAACCAATTGAAGCAATAACATGAAACCTAACCTTGCATATGCAGCAATACATGCAAATTGAATTCAGTTGCAACTTACTATGAAACCAATAAAGAGCATTCAGTATATTGCAAGTAAATAACTCACTTTTCAGGTAGATGCAAACTTGGGTAAAGTTTGTGCAATATCTTGAAAAACTCAGAATGGTGTGCAATTCTTTCAACTAAACAATATCTGCCACCAGCAGCAGCAATCTCAAATGCCTGAATATGTGCATGTGCAACGTCTCTAACATCAACACATCTATAAATTCCACCGGGAAATGTTGGGTTTCCTGCAGCCAGGAAAAAAGAGAAAAAGAAAAAAAAAGAAAAAAAAAAAGAAGAAAGAGAAAAGGTTAACTAATAGTATATCACAAGAATCATACGAAATGGTGTGGCTGGAAGATCAGTAAATTTCTACAGGCAAATAGAGTATATGCAAATTTCTACAGGCAACTCCTGGTCATACTAAAAGATCTGGAAGTTATGGAAGTCCAAACTTTTAATTGGAACTGAAGAGTCTCATAAAAAAGTTCATAAAACCTACGTATAAACTAAACAATAAATGTACTTGAATATTAATAATTTTTGTAGAAAGAAACACAATACAGATAATGCTCATTAGTTACAAAAGAGTACCATTCACAAGCTTCAGAAATTCGTCAATACTAGAAGTAGGAGTTGGCTGTATGACTGGACCAATAACGAAGCCTGGGTTTATTACTACCAAGTCAATGCCACACTCTTCAGCAAACTTCCAAGCAGCCTCCTCAGCTAAGGTTTTTGAGAGATGATACCACAGCTGAAAATAAAATTCATAGCTAGCTACAACAATTATATCTGAAAATATTTGGCAGAGTATGATTACAAGAAAAAGTAAAAAGAACCTAGAAGCCGACATGGATATGCTCACAGAGAAAGCAAGGTAAACTTGAAAAAGCAATACTAAGAACTATTGAATAGCACATATACATACCTTTTCCTCTTTACACATAACTGGATCTGAAAACCAAGTCTCATCCACAACCACATCTAGGGTCAGAGGTTTTCTGCTGAACGAAACTGAAGCCATAGAAGATGTTATAATCACTCTCTTGATAGAAGGAACTTTTGCACATGATCTAAGAACGTTAAGTGTCCCCTTCACTGCTGGATCAATTATTTCTGACTGAACCGTGAGACAAAATGTGGAAGTAGCTCACTTAAGCGTAGATTTATTAAACTAAGCTACCAAAATTTTGACAAAATTGAATACATGCTATTCAACAGTTTTATCAAGCAGTAATTGTTTTATGCATTACGCAGTAGAACTTCTCTGATGTCTTATGTCCACGATTTCTATAACACAATCTAGCATTAACTTAAATAACTTAAGACCTAGGAGTACTATATTCAAGGATTGTTGGTTGTAGCAATGTTTAGAAAACACGAAATATTCTCTTCCTTTAAGCTACAGCAAGAAAATAAAATGGTAAGTAATTGATAAAGATCATTAAAATCGTAAGGCGTTTCTAAGTATACTGGAAGTATATAAAAGGAAACACCTAACTAGAAGAAGCAAAAGAGCAATAAAAACGCTATAGCTAATTTACAAAGGAGATACATAAGCAACTATCCACAAATACAAAGTTCTAAAGAATAAAGATAATTTATTTTCTGCCATGACACATGATCAAAGCAATAAAAATAATATCATGGGGTGAACCTGAGGGTCATTTGCCATGAAAAAAACCGGGGATGCTAGATGAAAAACGCCTTGGCATCCATCAACTACAGAATCAAAACATCCTTCTTCCAGTAAATTTGCTTTGAATAACTTGAGTCTTTCTTTAGCTCCATCAAGTGCGAGTAAACACTCTGTTTTCTTTACATCATCTGTGGAATATATTTGCAGAAATTTCAATTGGAATGCTAAATTTGTTAGTACCAAGCTTTGAATGATAAATAAACATCAGAGAAAAAAATAAAGGGCAAGGAATAACAACACACTACAGATGAAACACTATTGTGAACAACGCAGGTAAATCTAATGTTACATCCTATACAAGATTAGCCATGGAGTGCAGAAGGCTGCCATTCTTGTTTATCCAGTTGATGTCCCACCTATTTTGCGTGCTTACCACGATGTTTTTTAGAATAAAGTAACCCAATCTCATAAAAAAACGTAGAAGGGTGCAACTCAAGTACACAAGAAGTATACAAGAAAAACACCCAATTAAGAAAAAAAAGAACAGATTCAAAGAAATTATAAGAAATTGGAGAAACAAGAATAGTTGTAAGCAAACATCCAAATGTAAAGCGATTTGAACATAAGGGTTTTTAATTTTGCAAACTTCCCCTCAACAATTTTCGAAGTTTCGAGCATTTTGCTCTCCTCAAATACACCACATTAATCACAGAGGAATTATCTCCCAAACTTCTATATTACAGTGTCTTCCAAATTGTCCTCTCCAACAAGGACAACAGTTTCACCACCCATAGAGACATGACCCACTCAACTTCGAATGGGCAGAAGATCAATTCCCACAAGCCTCTGACTACTGCACTTTGGACTAATAGATGAACGACGGTTTCCATGCTCTTCTTACATATGTTATTGTTGTTTTCATGAGTAGGTTTGGTTCCAAATGCAGGCAAAATATCAGTATTTTGTCTAAGAAGCCTATCCAAACTAAATTGAAAAAATTTATAAGTCACTTTGGTTTGGCTAAATTGTGTTGTCATGGTCTGGGCTAAGTCAGATTGGGTTGGGTGACACTAGGACCAAAACTTTATTCAATTTCCCATTTTCCATTCAAGTCAACCATGACATAATTATATTTAGCAAGGGACACAAATTTCTTTCAAACTGGTTTGGAGGAAATTTCATTCAATCTACTATAATAACTGACAAGTGTCAGTCAACATTTTTGCGTTATAAAAAATTAATGTTTTGGTTCCTAAATTAGTGGAATGATAATAAATGACTGTTAAAATATTAAAGAAAACATGTGAGAGATGACACTTTGAGAGATGACACTTGTCACTTATTAGAGTAGGTTGAAGGATATTTCCTCTAAACTGGTTTGGAGGAAATTTCTGTCATTTAGCAATATATGACCTATGATTATATGTGAGCTTGTCATATTTTTTTTTATAAGTAATCGATCTATCATTAAAAACGTAGAGCACCCCAAGTACACATCAGGGAATCCCACTTCAAAAAAAAAAAAGAAAAAAAAGTATATAATAGGAGCCACCTTAGCTAGTCATTTATTGACATACAAAATTAATCATAAAACGCTTAAAACCATCCCTAGATCAGAGAAGTCTTTTTGAGGAGCACTTGGGAGCTTGCTTTTATGCCAGATCCTCCCACCCTCTCCTTCTCAGATTTACATAAAAAATAATAACAAAAATAAGATTAAAAATAACACGTGTGTACTTTTGGTACAAACATAGGTTGTTTTACACACTTGGTTTCACTTTTAGGTTACCAATTGGAATCCAAACCACGAGTTTCAAGATTGGTCTATTAAAGTGACATCTATCTTTAGAACAAGATACACATGTTCTAAGAATAGATGCCAGATTAATAGACTTGGTGAAATTTTGAAGGAAAACTGTCCACAGTTTTAGTGTATAGTGATTCCTCCTTTTCCATTCTAAGAAACCTCATTCAACGTTGGGGTAACCTTCTTCTAAAATATGACTGAACCAAACCGATCGGTCTAAAATTTCAAAATAACTAGTTTGTGCCATATTTGTAACAGTTTGGTTGGATTCCTTGCACACTCCTAGCAAAAATTGGTGTCAAAGCTAGCAAATTTAGTTTGTTGGGGAATTAAACCCATCATGGTTCCACTCAAGCAATTTAATTCAAATAAGCTGCTAAATTGTAACAACTATATCTATCAAAATCCCATGAGGAGTACAAATCACAAGATTTATGGAACTGGTATCAACATTAGATACTATAAAAAAAAACCCTATAAAAGAAACTCAAGGCATCACTTAAAGGGAACTAGTCTACAAAAAATCCTAACTCATTGCTTTATTTTTACTCTAATAAAATAGAGAAATGACTGATTTCAATACTTTTCTCATGAATATGGAAAAAATATTGACATCAATAATTTCTCAATAAAATACATTAATATAAGCATCGGAGTGTCTCCGGTTTACTAATCAAAACCGGGCCAATATATTATATATATAGCTCATCTGAAAAGCAAAGAACCTTAATGCTAATAAAAATAACTTAAAAATTTACACAGCATTCAAAAGCATAGAACAGTCAAACCCATAACTTAGATTACGCAAAAACATTGCATGTCACAATCAAAAAAAGAAGAAAAAAAGAAGACGATGAGACACAAAATAGAGAGAGGCAGCACTGACTTGGGTCACGAACTGTAGCTTTGACAGTATAACCCCGTTGGAGAAGGAGCTTCACCACCCATGAAGCTACGTAACCTGCAGCTCCAGTCACGCACACCACCCTCTCTGCTCCACTCATCGTCTCTCTCTCTCTCTCTGCTTAGCTTTGTTTGTAAATAATTTTATAGTAATGTCCTTAAAACGTAGTTCAATCGATGAAGATCATGCTTAATGAAGTGGATGTCACTAGTTCGAATTTTCTTCCTTCCTCTTGTGTAGACATGTAAAAAAAAAAAAAAAAAAAATTATAGTAAAAGCTGTACTTTACGAAACACTATTCAACCCATTAAAAAAAAAGAGATTTACTAGGGTTTTCTCTATAGTGTTATTCTGGATTCTCTCAAACTTACGTAAAACATGATTTTAAAAAAAAAAAAATTATAGTACCAATTTTTTTGCCAACAAATTAATTTTTATGAGTTAATATTTATGTTCTAATTCTTTAAAACTTGTTTTTGGATTCAAAACTAAAACTTAAGGATGAAAGGTTAAACCTTTAGGGATAATATCACCCAAAATAGATTTGATCATCCTAAATTTAGTGCTAATGCCCAAAAAAAAAAAAAAAAAAAACCGACTCCATCTCTTTTTAAATATAGACAAAAATTTCCAAAAAGTTTCCCTATACTTTAGTAAAAACTATCTGGGTAGGTAGGTAAGAAATTTACATTTTGTAAAGAAATAATATTAATAATATTAAAAAAAAAAAGTAAGAGAAAAATTCACTTTATCCCTTAAAATTTTAGGTGTTTTTTAATTTTAACTTCAAAGTTTTAAAATTGATAATTTACCCCCCTAAAGTTTCATAAAGTAGCAATTTAAACTCTCTGTTAATATTTTATGTCAAATTGGATGAAAATATGTGAAATTACGTAATTACCCTCAATTTTTTTTTTTTTTAAAAAAATTTCCATCCATTTAGACGGAAAAAGTTAACGGGGGTTTAAATTGCCACTTTTTAAAACTTCAGGAAGACACATTGCAAATTTTAAAATTTTGAAATTAAAATTGAAAAACGCTTAAAACTTCAAAGGGGATAAAGTAAATTTTTTTCCAAAAGTTATCATGAAGTATGTGCGCTCTTACAAAGAAATTCCATTATATGATCATATGAATTTTTATTTTTATTTTTTTTAAAGTCAGAATCTTAGCATATGCCATAAGGGAGGTGGGCAATGTTGAAATATATATGAAATAGGGAAAATTATAGTTTACTCCCTCGAAGTTGTTAGCGATTTTCAATTTGACTCCTAAAATTTTAATTTTCTCAATTGACCCCCTCCAAAAGTTTCAATTTTTTTTCAATTTAAGCAGTCTGTCAGGCAAAGCCAATATGATTGACAGAACAGTGATCACGTGCAACACATGTTATCCCTTTTGATTTTTTTTCCTAAAATGCCCCTCATCCCTATCACCTGCTCGGCCATTTCTGTCCTCAACAGTGATCACAGCGAAACCTGGCCGAAGAATGGAGAAATTTTGCCTTACCTTTCTTCGTTACACCCAAACGAAGCATTAATGCTCAAACACATGCGTCCAGAAATACCTTCAGTTCGACGTCGTCCCAAATCAACGAACAAGAAAACAAATTTCTGGATAGGAAAGTTTTTACCCAAATTACCAGAAAAAACCCTTCTGAATTTTTACAGTTTGATGCCTAACATTTCTTTGTTTCCGATAAATTTCACAGCTAAAAATGCAGATTGTAGGAAATGAACAGCTTTGAAACAAGTTCTGACGAATCTTCAACTGCTACACCCTACATTACACTACACAAATTACTTTCTCGACTCCCAGCAAGTACAACCCCAGAATTTTGTTTGTTTCCACTGAAAATCTGCAGGATTTTGTTTTTGTTTTTACTCAATCGAACCAAACTGGTATGGAATCGAGATTGTGGATTTGGACCTTCAATTGGATCGAGTTATGAACAATGGAGAAATTCAAAACCCTAGAAATCGTTCAGAAGACACCGAACTCCGGCGTGCTCCACCTCAACCTAAACCGCCCGTCCTATCGCAACGCTCTCTCCAGCGACTTCTTCTCCGAATTCCCCAAAGCCCTCGCCTCCCTCGACCAGAACCCCGACATCAACGTCGTCGTCCTCTCCGGAGCTGGCACCTTCCCTTGACGGTGCAAGACGCCACCTAAGCTCTGCTCCACATACACCTCACAAAGTTGGTAGCAATGGCGAGCCATGAAGCGCAACAGAGACAAGGAAGAAGAAAACGCACTGGCCAAAAACGGAGTTCGCAGATGTGATTTCTCGTAGGAGATCAGTAGGGATGGGGGCATTTTGGGGAAAAAAAAAATCAAAAGGGGGATGAGGGTATTTTGCAATAGGGATGGGGGCATTTTGGGAAAAAAAAATCAAAAGTGAGCACGTGATCACTGTTCCGTCAGTCACAGCAGCTTTGACTGACGGAGTGCCTGAATTGAAAAAAATTGAAACTTTGGAGGGATCAATTGAGAAAATTGAAGCTTTGGGGGTCGAATTGAAAATTGCTGAGAGAGGGTAAACTGTAATTTTTCTTATGAAATATGAAAGAGAAAGAAAAGAGAGTGAAATCGGAGAGAGACGAATGGGCTACATTCTGTATATTAAACAATATTACATAACTCTCTTTTTATAGAAAGACAATGAGTAGTGATCAAGAAACCTTAGATTAAATAAGGCAACATAATAGAATAATATCAAATATTCTAACATCCCCTCTCAAACTTAAGATGCAAGCTTGAGTTTGGAAAAGAAAATAAATTAAGGGGTTTGCTAAGGGTTCTCCCCGTAGTGTTCTCATGGCGTTCTCCCAGTCTTACGTAGAACATGATTTAAGAAAAAATAAAATTGTAATACCATTTTTTTGCCAACCGATTAATTTTTATGAGTTAATAGTTAGGTTCTAATACTTTAAAACTTGTTTTTTGATTCAAAACTAAAACCTAAGGGTGGAAGGTTAAACCTTTAGGGATGGTATCACCAAAAATAGATTTGATCATCCTAAATTTGGTGCTAATGCCTTACAAATTTGGTGCTAATGCCTTACAAATTTGGTGCTAATGCCTCAAATTTTGTGCTAATGCCTAAAGAAACCGGTGGTGGAGGCCACTACAATTTTATTTTTTCTTAAATCATGTTTTACGTAAGACTAAGAGAACTCCAGGAAAACCTACGGGGAGACCTCTAGCATTTTCCATAAATTAAAGTCATTTGAAGTCGATGGTTGGATCAAGGCAATGCCCGTGAAAAAGGTTGAAAGTGACGGTCGGAGAAATACCGGAGAACGAAGACAAGCCGTTAAAAGAATCTGGTTAAGGGCCAAGCCGAACTTGACAGTGACGATTAGAGAACAAAAACTAGCCGTTAATCCTGTGAAGGGCCAAACCACATTGTGCCAAGGTTCGAAAGGCTAAAAGTGACGGCTAGAGAAATACCAGAGAATGGAGACAAGCTGCTAAAAGAATCCGGTGAAGGGCTAATCCGCAACTGACAATGAGGATGGACAACGAAAACTAGCCATTAAAAAAAAGGGAAAAATATAAAAAAGCTTCCTAAACTACCAGCCGTTTACAATTTAGCTCATTAATGTTCAAAAAGTAATAAAGTAACCTCTCAAACTATCAAAATGCAACAAAAAGGCTACTTATTTTTTTATATTCCTATAATACCCCTATTCTTTTAACAAATAAAATATTAAACTAATTGTAAAAAAAAAACCCAACAAGAAAAAAAAATTGGTAAATATTTATTTATTCCAATTTTTTATTTGTATTTTTTAAAAATTGTTTTT
>CM017324.1:25157078-25203846 GCA_006937295.1 Carpinus fangiana
TTTTTTTTTTTTTTTTGGTTGGTTCACCGGAGAGACCAATATGGCCATTGAGGGTGGCCGGATCTCTCCCCCTGGCCGTTGGGGTGGATCACGGCCACCCCCAGTGGCCCATTTTTTTTTTTTTTTGCCAAAAAAGTCGCCGGAGGTAGGCGGCGAATGGCGGTGGTTGGCGGCGTCCGTGGCCGGAGGTGGACACTGGGTTATTTATTTGGTGGCTGGATTTGTTGATAGGGTGTTTTGATTTTATTGTTAGTTTGTGCAATTTTGTTAAATGGGTGAGGTGTCAACTAATGAATGGTGGGCAAAAAGGTGGATGTTTCTGCCTTGACCGAACAGCAGCTGCACTCTATGCCAAAAGTTGATAGGACACTGTCAATTCTATGATAAACTGTGTCCATCGTTCAACACCCGTCCCTCTCTCCCCTCTTCCTGCCGGCTGCCCGCCTCTCTCTCTATCTCTCATCATCACATATCAATATCATTTTCTAGTAGAAGATAGAACATTCAATTAACAGAAGCTCGATAATGAAGTCAAAAAAGCAGGGGTAAGTAAGGTTATAGTAATGACTTAGCATTATTACAGTATATTTAAAAGAAAATGTTGCAGAGGAATTTGACTGTCTAAGAAAGTTGGATGTAAAATAACCATCACAGAAGAAATGAACCAATTGAAGCAATAACACGAAACCCAACCTTGCATATGCAGCAATACATGCAAATTGAATTCAGTTGCAACTTACTATGGAACCAATAAGGAACATTCAGTATATTGCAAGTAAATAACTCACTTTTCAGGTAGATGCAAACTTGGGTAAAGTTTGTGCAATATCTTGAAAAACTCAAAATAGTGTGCAGTTCTTTCAACTAAACAATATCTGCCACCAGCAGCAGGAATCTCAAATGCCTGAATATGTGCATGTGCAACGTCTCTAACATCAACACATCTATAAATTCCACCAGGAAATGTTGGGTTTCCTGCAGGCAGGAAAAAAGAGAAAAAAAAAAAGAAGAAGAAAGAGAAAAGGTTAACTAATAGTATATCACAAGAATCATACGGAATGATGTGGCTGGAAGATCAGTAAATTTCTACAGGCAAATAGAGTTAAACGCAAATTTCTACAGGCAACTCCTGGTTATACTAAAAGATCTGGAAGTTATGGAAGTCCAAACTTTTAATTGGAACTGAAGAGTCCCATAAAAAAGTTCATAAAACCAACATATAAACTAAACAATAAATGTACTTGAATATTAATAAATTTTGTAGAGAGAAACACAATACAGATAATGCTCATTAGTTACAAAAGAGTACCATTCAAAAGCTTCAGAAATATGTCAATACTAAAAGTAGGAGTAGGCTGTATGACTGGACCAATAACGAAGCCTGGGTTTATGACTACCAAGTCAATGCCACACTCTTCAGCAAACTTCCAAGCAGCCTCCTCAGCTAAGGTTTTTGAGAGATGATACCAGCGCTGAAAATAAAATTCATAGCTAGCTACAACAATTACATCTGAAAATATTTGGCAGAGTATGATTACAAGAAAAAGTAAAAAGAACCTTGAAAAGGCAATACTAAGAACTATTGAATAGCACATATACATACCTTTTCCTCTTTACACATAACTGGATCTGAAAACCAAGTCTCATCCACAACCACATCTGGGGTCAGAGGTTTTCTGTTGAACGAAACTGAAGTCATGGAAGATGTTATTATCACTCTCTTGATAGAAGGAACTTTTGCACATGATCTAAGAACGTTAAGTGTTCCCTTCACTGCTGGATCAATTATTTCTGACTGAACCATGAGACAAAATGTGGAAGTAGCTCACATAAGTGTAGATTTATTAAACTAAGCTATCAAAATTTTGACAAAATTGAATACATGCTATTCAACAGTTTTATCAAGCAGTAATTGTTTTATGCATTACGCAGTAGAACTTCTCTGATGTCTCATGTGCACGATTTCTATAACACAATCTAGCATTAACATACATAACTTAAGACCTAGGAGTACTACATTCAAGGATTGTTGGTTGTAGCAATGTTGAGAAAACACAAAATATTCTCTTCCTTTAAGCTACAGCGAGAAAATAAAATGGTAAGTAATCGATAAATATCATTAAAATTGTAAAGCGTTTCTAAGTATACCGGAAGTATATAAAAGGAAACACCTAACTAGAAGAAGCAAAAGAGCAATAAAAACGCTATAGCTAATTGGCAAAGGAGACACATAAGCAACTATCCACCAATACAAAGTTTTAAAGAATAAAGATAATTTATTTTCTGCCATGACACATGATCAAAGCAATAAAATTAATATCATGGGGTGAACCTGAGGGTCATTTGCCATGGAAAAAACCGGGGTTGCTAGATGAAAAACGCCTTGGCATCCGTCAACTACAGAATCAAAACATCCTTCTTCTAGTAAATTTGCTTTGCATAACTTAAGTCTTTCTTTAGCTCCATCAAGTGCGAGTAAACACTCTGTTTTCTTTACATCATCTGTGGAATATATTTGCAGAAATTTCAATTGGAATGCTAAATTTGTTAGTATGAAGCTTTGAATGATAAATAAACATGAGAAAAAAAAAATAAAGGGCAAGGAATAACAACACACTACAGATGAAACACTATTGTGAACAAAGCAGGTAAATCTAATGTTACATCCTATACAAGATTAGCCACGGAGTGACAGAAGGCTGCCATTCTTGTTTATCCAGTTGATGTCCCACCTATTTTGTGTGCTTACCACAATGTTTTTTAGAATAAAGTAACCCAATCTCATAAAAAAACGTAGAGGGGTGCAACTCAAGTATACAGAAGTATACAAGAAAAACACTCAATTAAGAAAAAAAAGAACACATACAAAGAAATTATAAGAAATTGGAGAAACAAGAATAGTTGTAAGCAGACATCCAAATGTAAAGCGATTTGAACATATCAGTTTTTAATTTTGCAACCGTCCCCTCAACAATTTCCGAAGTTTCGAGCATTTTGCTCTCCTCAAATACACCACATTAATCACAGAATATTTATCTCCCAAACTTCTATATTACAGTGTCTTCCAAATTGTCCTCTCCAGCAAGGCCAACAGTTTCACCACCCATAGAGACATTACCCACTCAACTTCAAATGGGCTGAAGATCAATTCCCACAAGCCTCTGACTACTGCACTTTGGACTAATAGATGAACAATGGTTTCCATGCTCATCTTACGTATATTATTGTTAGGGTTTTCATGAGTAGGTTTGGTTCCAAATGCTGGCAAAATATCAGTCTTTTGTCTAAGAAACCTATTAGTTTCAAGTATTGGCTAATGTTCGTGAACAAAATGAAGTTCAAGGTGATCAAAAGTGCCGCCGCTCGGATGAGAAGAAAGGCCGTCCGGACGCTTGAAGAATTCTATTTTTCCAGAGAGCCTCATTTGCAATCTCGTCTGAAAGCCCATCCGGACGAGCTCGATAAACAAGAATTCCCGAGAGCCTTGTCTGCAGTGTCGCCTAAATTTTGTCCGGACAACGTTTACTAAAATGGCCATATCTAGAGTTCTATGACTCGGATTGGAGCAAGCTTTATGGCGTTGGAAAGCTAACTCAAAGATCTACAAAGTCATGTTTCACAGGTTCAGCTAATTCCAATGTTTACTAGGTCAAAACTGGCTATAAAGAGAAGTTGGCAGAATTGCTCGTCTGCAATCTCGTTCGGACGAGACTGCAGACGACCATGTGTAAAAAACACTTTTTGGACGTGTTTTGTTGCCCCGTCCGGACGGCACATGTTCCCGTCCGGACGCCGCCTACCTGTAACAGTTTTAAATGAATTGAAACTGCTTCCTTGGTCTAGGGGTGATGGGGCTATTATAAATACACCTCTATAGAAAGAGAGAGGCACGAATTTTCACCCCCAGAGAGTTCGTGAGAGGCTGTGATTAGAGAGAAATATTGTGAGCCTTGTTGTTCCTCTTAGAGGGTCTTTGTTAATTGATTGTGAGCGTTATTGAGAAGCCTGTCAGAAGGGTCCGATAAAGGAGAATCACGTTGAAGAAGATTGTGAGCAAGGAGACGAGTCGGAGGTTTGTCGATCTTACAGAGCCAAGGTCTTGCTAAGGGTTGTAAGTGTTTCTAGTGTCTGTAATCTTTAAATAATCTTTTGATAGTGATTTCCTGGGTTTGGCTGCCCCGGAGAGGTTTTACAATTAGAGAAGTGCTCTAATTGGTTTCCTCTTCGTAACCAAAATATCTGTGTCTGATTCTTTATTGCTTTAGATATTTTGTTGATTGAATTGTTTATTGCTACATAGTTTTAATTCCGCATAAATTGTGATAAACAATTTTTTTGGAGTCTGCATAGCGTTTTTCAAAACCTATCCAAACTAAATTGAAAAAATTTAAAAGTCAATTTGGTTTGGCTAAATTGTGTTGCATGGCATTGCCCCATGTCATGGTCTGGGCTAAGTCAGATTGGGTTGCGTGACACTGTTACAATCATAGTGTCCCACATTGGTTAAGTCTAATCTTGACCATTTGTATATAAGCTCTTGGGTACCCTTCCCTTAGAAGCCGGTTTTCAAGGGTGCGTTCTACCCAAGATTTGTAACATTTGGTATCAGAGCTAGCCACCACGTTGAGGGGTTTGAGTCATGGAGGGCGACTTATAGGCTAGATTAAAATACTAATAGTTGAGTGGAGCAGCCAAAAGAGAAAGGGCTACCATCGAGTTAGTGTCAATAGAGTGGGCCACTGTGGATATCGAATCCTAGTGTCCCACATTGGTTAAATCTAATCTTGACCATGTATATATAAGCTCTTGGGCACACTTCCCTTACAAGCCGGTTTTCAATGGTGAGTTATACCCAAGGTTTGTAACAGACACTAGGACCAAAACTTTATTCAATTTCTCATTTTCCATTCAAGTCAACAATGGCATAGTAATATTTAGCAAGGGACACAAATTTCTTCCAAATTGGTTTGGAGGAAATTTCATTCAATCTCTAATAACTGACAAGTGCCAGTCAACATTTTTAGGTTATAATAAATTAATGTTTTGGTTCCTAGATTAGTGGAATGATAATAAATGACTGTTAAAATATTAAAGAAAACATGTGAGAGATTACATTTGTCACTTATTAGAGTAGGTTGAAGGATATTTCCTTCAAACTGGTTTGGAGGAAATTGTTGTCCTTTAGCAATATATGACCCATGATTATATGTGAGCTTGTCATATTTTTTTTTTATAAGTAATCGAAGTATCATTAAAAACGTAGAGCACCCCAAGTACACATCAGGGAATCCCAATTCAAAAAAAAATAAAAAAGAAAAGAAAAAAAGTATACAATAGCAGCCACCTTAGCTAGTAATTTATTGATATACAAAATTAATCATAAGACGCTTAAAACTATCCCTAGATCAGAGTAGTCTTTTTGAGGTGCACTTGGGAGTTTGCTTTTATGCCGGATCCTCCCACCCTCTCCTTAAAATAATAACAAAAATAAGATTAAAAATAACACGTGTACTTCTAGTACAAACATAGGTTGTTTTACACACTTTTTTTTTTTTTTTTTGTTGCCTTTGTAACAAACCAAACAAACTGAAAAAACAAGACCAGCATGCAAGCTTAAGACAGCAAGCAGCAGGCCATACAAACCAGCAAACCAGCAACTACAAACAGCTTGTTTGCTCAACAAGCTGCCAGCCAAAACAGCGAAAAGGCCTCACTAATGAGGAGTAAAGGGGGTGGATCTTTTCCACTACATATCAAGCTGCCAGCCAAAACAGCGAAAAGGCCTCACTAATGAGGAGTAAAGGGGGTGGATCTTTTCCACTACATATTGGGATTGAACTGGGGGGGGGGGGGAGAATGAGGAGGGAATGCAGCCCGGGGGAACCCTTGCTGCGGCCCTATATGCCACATAATGGGTGCATAAATTGTCATTTCTGGAAATTTTTCTAGCCTCCCAAAGAGAGTCGTCTGAAAAACTAAGTAAAGTGTCCTTAATAACATGATCAAAAGGAGAATCTAATCTAAAAGCTGAGTTATGCAGGGCTGAAATTACTGTGGAGGATTCCCCTTCCAAGATGAACTTGTTCAGCTGCATTGAGGAAACCAACTTGGCTGCTAGAGCTTCACCATTCACCTGGCTGCAAGGGGGCCTAACTTGAGTTATAATCTGTCTGATCTCTCCCTTGTGGTTCCTGCAAACAGCTGCTTGAGTGGAGAAGGTATTTCTGATGACAGCATGGAAAGACACCTTGCTCCAGTCTTGAGGAGGCTTGGTCCAAGTTTCTTTCATAGGATGCAGCTTTTGAGACCAAGCAGCTAAGTGTTCTGAGGAAACTCTTTTAGTGTTTTCAGCCAGTTTTAAGACATCAGGAATGACTCCTTTATGCACTGCTTGATTTCTGGAGAACCACAACATATCACACATCACAGCAACAAAAATTTGGAAAGAGTGAGAATCTGCAAGAGGAATACCAAAAATATAGTGAGGGTATAAAATGCCTTTGATCCAATCTGAAAGGCTTAGAGAAGCCCATTTCAGAGAATCATGAGGCCAAGGTGAAAAACTCCAAGTAATCCTAGCAAAGAAGCATCTGAAAAAGAGGTGAGAAAGATAATCATCTTCTCCATTGCATAGAGGGCAAACTAACTTATCTTGAGGGATGGGGAAAACATGATTCAATCTACTCTTGGAGGGGACAATGTCCTAAGCAATTTTCCAAAGGAATAATTTAAGTCTGTCATTGAGTTTTAGTTTCCAGAGATGCTTCCAGTTGGAAGAGGATAAAGGGGAAATGGATTGATTAGTTCTCTGACTGCTAATCAGCTTGTAGGCTGACTTGGTTGTGAATTGACCATTAGTAGCAGGGGTCCAAAAGAAACTGTCCTCTGCAGGGGTGGAAAATTTGATCTTTAAAATCTCTCCTATGGTAGTTGTATCAAAAAGGTATAGCAGCAAAGGAATGTTCCCGGTTGGAGCGTATTGGGATTGGTCTGAGAGGAGCAGGTCAGAGATAGTTAAGTTGGGGTATGGCTGAGTAAGAAGGGTAGATGGTGAGGGAGTGAATGAAGTGATGGTGGGAATCCAATTGGAGCTCCAAATAGGGAGAGAGGAGGAGCTAGGAATTTTGTTACAAGCACCCTTGGATATGAAAGGAATGGATTTCAAGATGCCTTTCCATAGCCATGAGGAAGAAGAAGATGGGGGTGGGGGAGAGAAGAGAGAAAGAGTTAAGATACTTACAGTGCAATTGAGAAACCCATAAACTGTCTGATTTGGTGAGCAATTTCCAGCCAAGCTTTGAGACTAGGGCCAGATTCACTTCTCTCATTTTTCTCAATCCCAGCCCTCCTAACTGCTTTGGAATGCAAAGAGAATCCTAGGCCTTCAAAGAGAGGCTTCTTGTCTTTTTGGATGGGAAACCCCACCAAAAATTTTTAAAAATCCTGTCTAGCTCATTGCAGAAACTCATTGGCAGCAGAAACGAGCTTATTGCACAAGAGGGGATGACTGCTACTACTGATTTGATCAACACCAATCTGCCTACTTGGGAAAGAGTTTTGGCTCTTCAACCTTCAATTCTGCTGAGTACCTTGTCAATAATTCCTTGAAATGCTCTTTTCTTTGAATTCCCCATCAGGATTGGAAGACCTAGATAGAGAGAGGTGTTGGTGTTTGAGGGATAGGGGATGATATTGGAGATATGTTCAGTGGTGGTAGGGTTTGTGTTTCTGCTGAAATGGATGGAGGATTTGGAGGCATTGATGGATTGACCTGACCATCTACAATATTTATCCAAACAAGACTTGATGCTTGCTGCTACTAAGACAGAAGCTTTCCCAAAAATGAGCAAATCATCTACAAAGAGGAGATGATGAATTGGAGGACAGTTTCTGGCAATCCTAAGCCCTTTAAGCAGCCATTTCTCTCCTCTTTGAACATGAGTCTAGAGAAGACCTCATAACCCAAAATGAAGAGAAATGGAGAAAGGGGATCTCCTTGTTTCANGAATGCAAAGAGAATCCTAGGCCTTCAAAGAGAGGCTTCTTGTCTTTTTGGATGGGAAACCCCACCAAAAATTTTTAAAAATCCTGTCTAGCTCATTGCAGAAACTCATTGGCAGCAGAAACGAGCTTATTGCACAAGAGGGGATGACTGCTACTACTGATTTGATCAACACCAATCTGCCTACTTGGGAAAGAGTTTTGGCTCTTCAACCTTCAATTCTGCTGAGTACCTTGTCAATAATTCCTTGAAATGCTCTTTTCTTTGAATTCCCCATCAGGATTGGAAGACCTAGATAGAGAGAGGTGTTGGTGTTTGAGGGATAGGGGATGATATTGGAGATATGTTCAATGGTGGTAGGGTTTGTGTTTCTGCTGAAATGGATGGAGGATTTGGAGGCATTGATGGATTGACCTGACCATCTACAATATTTATCCAAACAAGACTTGATGCTTGCTGCTACTGAGACAGAAGCTTTCCAAAAAATGAGCAAATCATCTGCAAAGAGGAGATGATGAATTGGAGGACAGTTTCTGGCAATCCTAAGCCCTTTAAGCAGTCATTTCTTTCCTTTTTGAACATGAGTCTAGAGAAGACCTCAAAACCCAAAATGAAGAGAAATGGAGAAAGGGGATCTCCTTGTTTCAACCCTCTGTCAGGGGAGAGTAAACCAAAAGGACTCCCATTCAAAAGGATAGAGAATGAGGTGGAGGAGATACAGATTATGATCCAAGAGAGCCATATAGGACTGAAACCAAGCTTTTCCAAAATCGCTAAAAGAAAGCTCCACTCCATTCTATCAAAAGCCTTTTCCATGTCCATCTTCATGAACATAAAACCACCCTTACCTCTTTTAGATTTGAAGGTATGCAGGAGTTCATGGGCCAAGATGGTGTTATCCTGAATATTTCTCTTAGGGACAAAAGCTGACTGTAGAGGAGAAATAATCTTAGGAAGGAATCTCTTTAATCTGTTGGCCAAGACCTTTGAGATAATCTTGTAAACAATGTTGCTAAGACTTATGGGTCTGAATTGGTGAGTTGTGTGAGAGCCACTAAGTTTGGGGACCAAAGCTAGAAAGGAATGATTCTAATTTCTCAACAGATTGTGGTTCTTGAAGAACTGCTCAATGCAGATCAGGACATCTTTTCTAACCACATGCCAGTATTTTTTGAAGAATAGGGCTATGAATCCATCAGGACCAGGGGCTTTGGTTGTGCCAAGGCTAGCAAGAGCTTTTGAAATTTCCACTTCAGCTGGTGGAGAGCACAGAAGGACATTCTCTTCTTCTGTTATGATGGGGGAGAACAAGTCCAGCATCTCATTTTCAATGAGGGGGTTTGAGGAGGTGAAGAGGTTTGTGACATGAGCAATGAAATTTCCACCAATTTCTGCTCGAGAGGACACCCAGTCTCCTGAATCCAACTTCAGGAAATTTACTGCATTTGACCTTCTTCTAATAAGAGTGGAGGTATAGAAGTATTTAGTGTTGAGGTCTTTACAAGTTAACTAGGTTTCTCTGGATTTTGAACACCAAAGAGTATCTTCTTTAACCAAAAGATTTTCCAAATCCAACTTCAAACTGAGTTCCTGCTCATGAGAGATGGGAGTAGCAGGAGATTGCTGAACTGCGTCTAAGAGATTGAGAGTCTCCTTAATACTCTTGTGGATGTTACCAAAATGCAAGGAGTTCCACTTTAATAAAGCTGATTTAGTATTTGACAGCTTTTTTGAGAGACAGGTTGCAGGATAGTTTGGAAAGTAAATCTGCCAAGCTACTACAATAACATGTTCACAAGTTGGATCTTTGGACCATAATTCCTCAAATCTGAAGGGCCTAGGGAGAAAACAAGAAGAGGTATTGGTGGTTAAAGAGATGGGATTGTGATCTGAATTGCGAGCAGGGAGGTGAGTTAAAGAGAAATCTGGATGCAGATGAACCCAAGTAGGAGAGGCTAGGCCCCTATCCAATCTTTCTTTGATGTTCTCTAGTCCCTGTTGTTGTTACTCCATGTGAAAGGGTTTCCAACAAACCCAACATCAATCATACCAAAGTGATCAATAAAATTTCTAAAAGGGTACTGAGAAGAATTATCTACAGGTCTGCCACCAATTTTCTCAAATTGATCCAAAATTGAGTTAAGGTCACCTATACATAACCAGGAGGCTTCAAAACCTTCTCCAATAGAAGCAAAAGAATCCCAAAAAGCCCTTCTATCTCTTCTGTTTGGAGGGCCATAAACACAAGAGATAATCCACGGGGGGGGGGGTCAGAAAAACACCATGTTGAGATATTGTTTTTATCAGAAGCAAAACACTCAAGGTCCACTTCTGGGTGCCAAGCAAGAGCCAGACCACCACTAGAACCAGAAGCAGCAACTTGAGACATGAGAAAGAAGCCAAGCCTGTTCAGAGTAACAGAGACTTAGGAGGGGGGGGGGGGGGGGNTGGGGGGGAGATTTTGGTTTCAGAGATGAAGAGGATGTCAGGAGAATGGTCCCTGATCAACCTCCTCAGAGTTCGAATTGCAGCAGGCCTAGCAAGCCCCCTGCAGTTCCAAGATAGTATTTTCATTGCTGCTAGGGAGGCTTAACAAAGCCCCCCTTGCTTGCAGAATCCAGTTCAGAAGCTAACACAACTGAAACAATCTTGTTCTTTCCTTTTCTAGCAACTTTATAAATGGCTCTAGCAGGTGACTTCTTAGAATAACCAGGGTTGAACTCTGGGATAGTTGTGGGGGATGTGTTAGGAAGGTCCTTAATCTCATTAGCTACCACTGGTCCTTTCTTAGGAGGAGAAGCCAAGATAATGGAATTTAATCTTTTTCTGGACACCTTAAAGAGGGGTGGAGGGGAGAGGGTTATGGATATAGGGTTGGGGCTTGTCTTGGGGGGAAGTGAGAGGGATTTTAGTAGTTCTGGGGGATTTTCTGATTTGTTTGTTGAGCAAGCAGGCTTTGGCGGGAATAGGGGTTTTTTTTTTTGGTGATAGTAGCCGTTATATTGGAATTCTTAGTGGAGGAGGGCACTGAGTCACAGCTGAGGAAAGTTATATGCTGGGAGGGGTCCACCTGATTTGGAGTTAGGGGTTTAGTTTGGTTAGACAAACTAGTTGAGGGGGTATGGTTTGAGGAGAACAACTGAATTGGTTTCTGGAACAGAGAGAGTAAGTGCACTCAATTGGGGTCTCTAATCTATCAGCAGGGGTTGAGATGTGACTGGGGGTGTCTTGAACATGTGGTTTTGCTGCTGCTGCAGGTTTTTGGGATGTCAGAGAATTTTGGGAACTTGTGAGGATATTTGTCTAGTTTGCATGGGGTTGTGAGCTTTCCATGAATGGCTGAATGGGATTTTTTTTGAGGGAGGAAGATGGAGTTGCAGGGCTTGTAGGGAGTCTTGAGCTAGGAATGGAAGTGATCAAATTTGAAAAAACATTAACCTTGAGGGATATACCTGGATGGGAACCTGTCTTCTTTAAGGGCAAGGCACGAAGCTTGGTTGTGACCAATCAAGCCACAGTTAGTGCAGTACATGTCCAGCCTCTCATACTTCAAACTGACCCAAGAAGAAGAACCATCATCCCTGGAAAGAAAGAAGCCAGGATTCAATGGCTTACTGACATCAAGATTGACCAGGATCCTTAGAAAGCTTTGAAAGGTGACTTCAACACCATTGTTGTTCTCCACCATGATCAGAAGACCTAAGCCTTTCCCTATAGCAATGGCATTTTTGATAGTCATTTTCTGCTGGGGTAGGCCATGTATCTGAATCCAAAAAGGAACAGCCGAAAGAGAAAGGTCTCCTAGGGTGGCAGAAGGGGACCAAACTTGAATGGATAAGAGAAAACCATTGACATTCCACACATTTTTAAGAATTCTGGATGTATGTTCTTTCTTGGTGAACTTAAACAGAAACAAGTTAGGCCCTAGCATGACAAAGGACAAAGAAGTGGCGAAAAACCAGGCTTTAGTCAAGGCAACATTCACATACTGGTTATTTTGTGTTTTTTGGGATATAGCTCTGCCAACAAGAGGAAGCAACTCTGTGTTGACCAGCTCATGGGGTATTGTTTCAAGTTGAGAGGAGGGATCCTCCCAAGTTAGTGCAGCTGTTTGAGCAATGAGGGAATCAATATCTGGAGTTGCTGTTTCCATGATCAGAGATAGGCCTGTAAATGAGCCGACACACTCGACAGCTCGGCTTGATTAAGCTCGAATCGAAATCGAGCTCGATACTGTTTAGCTCGGCTCGTTACTGTACAAGCTCGCTCGATTAGCAAATGAGCCGAGCTCGGCTCGCCCGACTAAACTCAACAAGGGCTCGTGAGCTCGATTTCATTCATAAATGAGTAGATTAAATGATTATTAATTAAGTAAGTAATGTATTTCTTACCATTTATAAATTATAATCACATTAATGTATACAAACTTAAATGACCTTAATGTATCTCTTTAGGGTGTGACAAATAACAATTGACATTATATACAATAATACAAACTTAAATGTTATATTAATTAATTGTATAAAATTAAATTAGTTTAACTTAGTTGTATACTTATAAATTAATAAATTATAATATATATTTATATATGATATGTTTATTATCTACAATATATGATATACATCATATACTAACTTAACTTTAACAAATAACAACTAACAAGTAATAAGTATCAAGTAAAGTATAGAGATAAATTATATCATTACTTGATATGAATATTAAAATTATTTCAAATTTAGTAACTAGGCTCTAAGAATCTAAGCAATTAAAAAACATAGGTGACAATTAGAAAGTTAGTCAACAATGTGCAGTTAATCAATGTACGTTACTCTTTAGGATGTGACAAATGACAATTGATATTATATTCAATAATACAAACTTAAATGTTATATTATATAAGATAAATTATATTATATAATAATTATACGATATAAATTATAAAATTAACAAGTAAAGTATATAAATTATCTTTTAAGTTTATAGTTAATATAAATTTATTTAAATTATAGGAAAAATTAGGCTTGCAAATTAGCCGAGCGGCTCGTGAGCTCGCTCGAGCTCGGCTCGGTTACTGTACAAGCTCGGCTCGGTTACTATACAAGCTCGGCTCGGCTCGACTCGGTTACTGTACAAGCTCGGCTCGAGCTCGGTTAAGCTCGCTCGGCTCGGATCGTTTACAGGCCTAATCAGAGAAGAAAAGAGGCAAAAAGGAAAAAGAGGAGAGCCAGCAAGAAAAGATAGAAGAGCAGACAAGTAAACAGTGGAAGCAAGAAGATGGAGAAAGTTTTGAAGATGTAGTTATGTATTGGTCGAGATATGCAGAAGCTAAGGAGATGATGATAAGTTTTGATGAAGATCAGTAAGTATTGGTGAAGATCAGTGAAGAGTAGTTGAACAAAAGAGCAAGAAAACTAGGTTTTCTTAGGAGAGCTCATGGAGCAGTATCTGGTTGTTTTACACACTTGATTTCACTTTTAGGTTACCAATTGGAATCCAAACCACGAGTTTCAGGATTGGTCTATTAAAGTGACATCTATCCTTAGAACAAGATACACATGTTTTAAGAATAGATGCCAGATTAATAGTCTTGGTGAAATTTTGAAGGAAAACTGTCCACAGTTTTAGTGTATAGTGATTCCTCCTTTTCCATTCTAAGAAACCTCATTCAACGTTGGGGTAACCTTCTTCTAAAATATGACTGAACCAAACCGATCGGTCTAAAAATTTCAAAATAACCAGTTTGTGCCATATTTGTAACAGTTTGGTTGGATTCCTTGCACACTACTTGCAAAAATTGGTGTCAAAGCTAGCAAATTTAGTTTGTTGGGGAATAAAACCCATCATGGTTCCACTTAAGCAATCTAATTCAAATAAGCTGCTAAATTGTAACAACTATATCTATCAAAATCCCATGAGGAATACAAATCCCAAGATTTATGGAACTGGTATCAACATTAGATACTATAAAAAAAAACCCCTATAAAAGAAACTCAAGGCATCACTTAAAGGGAACTAGTCTACAAAAAATCCTAACTCATTGCTTTATTTTTACTCGATTGATGTCAATACTTTTCTCATAAATATGGGAAAAATATTGAAACCAATAATTTCACAATAAAATACATTAATTTAAGCATCGGAGTTGTCTCCGGTTTACTAATCAAAACCAGGTCAATATATTATATATATAGCTCATCTGAAAAGCAAAGAACCTTAATGCTAATAAAAATAATATGAAAATTTACACAGCATTCAAAAGCATAGAACAGTCAAACCCATAACTTAGATTACGCTAAAACATTGCATGTCACAATAAAAAAAAAAAAAAAGACGACGAGACACAAAATAGAGAGAGGTAGCACTGACTTGGGTCACGAACTGTAGCTTTGACAGTATAACCCCGTTGGAGAAGGAGCTTCACCACCCATGAAGCTACGTAACCTGCAGCTCCAGTGACGCAAACCACCTTCTCTGCTCCACTCATCCTCTGTCACTCTCTCTCTCTCTCTCTCTCTCTCTCTGTGCTTAGCTTCGTTTGTAAATAATTTTACAGTAAAGGTCGTACTATGCCAAACACTATTCAACACATAAAAAAATGGACTCATAAAAAATTGGCCTTGAACCAAAAATAATATTTTTTTACGAGAAAAAAAAAATAGTAGAAATGCATGGTCCTCTTTTTGTTGTGGTGACATAAATAATTGATGTCCTTTGAGCTAAGTATGTCGGCACCCTTCCCTTGAAACTTCAATTTGAAAGCTCCCTATCAACGACTCCATCTCTTTTTAAATTTTGATGACAAAAATTTCCAAAAAGTTACCCAATACTTTTTCTAAATATTGAGTAGACACTATCCAGGGATAGGTAGGCAGGAAATTTACATTTTGTGAAAAAAAAATATATTTTAATAATATAAAAAAAATTTAAAATGATATCATGAAGTATTACTCTATGCCATAAGGGAGGTGAGCAATTTGGGAAATTGTATTTTGTTAAAGATTCCCCGAACTAAACACCATGTACAACTGGTAAAAGTAATTACCTTTTGTTCAAGATTCCCCGAACCAAACATCACATACAACTGATAAAAGTAATTTAGAAAAATATTCATAGTTTTCTCCTAAGAGATTACATTACTTGAAAGGAAAAAAAAAAAAAAAAGATCACTCCCAAATTTATCTCTTAAGAGATTACATTATTTGAAAGGAAAGATACCAAATATTTTATTCTTGCCAAACTGAACAGCTTGATAACAATTTGTGTGGCTTCCCTTTAAACAACATTATTCAGACAGTGAGGAAGCCCTTTTCCTTCAAGCTTTCAATAGTGTCCCCAAGAGTCACTTCCAAAGGAGTGAAGCTAATACCCAAACTTTTGGCTTTGTCTTGGGAAACCTTGTACACCGGCAGCAAAGGCTTGTCATCTTCAAATCTGCCAAAATTGATAATTTTATGAATGTAAACAATGATTTTGGTGGATAAATGCAAATTCTTAACAAAACTGATCATTTTGTTAGATGCAGCATCTATGTACTCTACTTGCATGTTCGTGCATATGCCAAAAGTTGATAGGACACTGTCAATTCTATGATAAACTGTGTCCATCGTTCAACACCCGTCCCTCTCTCTCTCCCTCATCATCATCACATATCATTTTCTAGTAGAAGATAGAACATTTAATTAAAAGAAGCTAGATAATGAAGCCAAAACAGCAGGGATAACGAGTCTAGTTGGATGTTATTCCTCTCTTTTTAATTTTTTCTGCTAGGCTAGTGTATGTCTTTCAGGCAATACACAATAAAAAGCTTACCTAAAATTTAGACAAGTCTATTGATGAAAATATTGATGGATTATATTTCCAGATAAAACAAGGAAAACCAAAGTTTCTTTTTCCCAGAAAGTTTCTCTTTGAAAACCTCATTATTGGATGGCAGGTTATGATGGCTCATTCACATAACTTCCAGGCTTCAGCAAGGAAATCAAAGTTGCACAAGTTGGGTCCAAAACGTTGAAGGAAAATTTAAGAATTTTGAAATACTTTTGTATTCTAACAAACTGGTATCTTTATCTCACATATCATGAGATTTTTTTTTTCTTTAGTAAAAAAATGCACAATTGTTTACCAAGTTACAGAAAGCCTTCAAATGCATGCTCACATTGTTCTCCTAGTTTCCAATAATCATATCAGCATAGTATTTCTTTATGAATAACCAAACTGAAAAATCAAGTCGGAGCCTCACAACCTATCCTTGGCTGGCTTAGCTACAAAAATACTTCTTTGCAAGTCAGCAGCACCATCCATGGCAAATTTATGTTGAGCCAGGGACTAATGCATCCAATGTTGCCTTCCATTACCTCCTTCTCCTCAACGAATCCTGTAGATCTAGTTAATCTTTTTAGATTGTAGAAGACTATAGGATGATTGTCTCTCTTGTATACTTTTCATGTGTGAGGACTTTGCCCATTACTTTCAAAAAAATTATTATTCATCAACAAATTTGTTTCAACGTAAAACATTTTTCCATGTAAAATCGAAAAATGTTATTAATTTTCCATTTTTCCATGTTATTATCTATTTTGCAGCCTTAACAATGCTTTGATGGCTGAAACCAAAGTCCCCTGCATGATTATCCTACTATAAACTATCGAAGTAGTTTAACTATCAATTTTTGCATATGACCATGCAGCTACCAATATCCAAGTTCCCACCTTACCCGTCCCTTGGCCTAGCAACTTAGTATGGTTAAAGTAATGACTTAACATTATTCTGTATATTCAAAACAAAATGTTCCTGAGGAATTCGACCGTTTAAGAAAGCTGGAAGTAAAATAACCATCATTAAAGAAATGAATCAATCGAAGCAATAACACGGAAACTAAACTCGCATATGCAGCAACACATGCAAATTGAATTTAGTTGCTACTTACTATGGAACCAATAAGGAACATCCAGCATATTGCAAGTAAATAACTCACATTTCAGGTAGATGCAAACTTGGGTAAAGTTTGTGCAAAATCTTGAAAGCCTCAGAATAGTGTGCTACTCTTCCAACTAAACAATATTTGCCACTAGCAGCAGGAGTCTCAAATGCCTGAATATGTGCATGCGCAACATCTCTAACATCAACAAATCTATAAATTCCATCAGGAAATGTTTGGGTCCCTGCAGCCACACACACACACACAAAAAAAAAAAAAAAAAAAAAAAAAAAAAAAAAAAAAAAAAGAGAAAAAGGAAGAAAGAGAAAAGGTTAATCAATAGCATCACAAGAATCATCCGGAATGATGTGGCTGGAAGGTTAGTAAATTTCTACAGGCAAATACAGTTAAACACAATTTTCTTTTTAATCACTCCAACCATTTTGTAAATAGTGTATGCGTTAAAATCTTTGTTGCGATGGTTTGCCTTAGATGGTAGGTACACCCTGTTCTCAGCAGAAGCTAATTATTGCCATAGCATTGTACAAGATGAGCATTTTGTATAAAGCATATTCCCAGGCAGTGCATGTTGAGATTGGAAATTCTAATCCATGGAATATAGGTTGAATCTCAACCTATATGTTTCAGGTGGAATTAGAAGGGTTGGCACTATGCAGATCAAGGCCAGGTTTTGCAACATAGGCCGAAAGTCCTTGAGATCCGCTGCCCCCTTTTACATTCCATATTATCAGCACCAGAATTCAGTAAAGCCTTTTTTGAGAAGAAAAGGGAACGAGGAAATACCAAAGAAAGCAACTCCTGGTCATACTAAAAGATCTGGAAGTTATGGAAGTCCAAATTTTTAATTGGAACTGTAGAAACCCTAATATGTTGATGCTAAGTCTCATAAAATTCAATTACTTACGAAAAAATAGGCTCATAAAACATACACATGAAATGAACAATAAATGCACTTGAATATAAATAATTTTTGTAGAAAGAAACCCAGTACAGATAATGCTCATTAGTTACAAAAGATTACCATTCACAAGCTTCAGAAATCCCTCAATGCTGAAAGTAGGAGTTTGCTGTATGACTGGACCAATAACGAAGCCTGGGTTTATTGCTACCAAGTCAATGCCATACTCTTCCGCAAACTTCCAAGCAGCCTCCTCAGCTAAGGTTTTTGAGAGATGATACCAGAGCTGAAAATAAAATCAAAGCTAGCTATAACGATTACATCTGAAAATATTTGGCAGAGTATGATTACAAGAAAAAGCAAAAGAGAAAAGCTATACTTACCAAATTTTCTCCCCAAAATTGGTTCCCAAATGATGTGTCACCCTCCCATGAGATGACGACACATTTCACAAAATAATAGATCTCGTGGAATGGTGACACATTATTTGGGAACCAACTTTCGGAGAAAAAATTTGGTAATTGTAGCATTTTCCAAAGCAAAAGAATCTAGAAGCTGACATGGATATGCTCACAGAGAAAGCCAGGTAACAACAAAGACAATTTGGATAAAAGAAAAAGTATGGCTGACATTGTGTTGCTATTCTCTGATATTTTCTCTTCACAAAAATAACAGTCTAGTTCTTTCGTTACCAGTATCTTCATATCAACAGTATATAAGAATCTAAATAAAGATAAACTTGAAAAAGCTATATTTAGAGCTATTGAATAGCATGTATACATACCTTCTCCTCTTTACATATAACTGGATCTGAAAACCAAGTCTCATCCACAACCACATCAGGGGTCATAGGTTTTCCGTTGAACATAACTGAAGTCATAGAAGATGTTATAATCACTCTCTTGATAGAAGGAACTTTTGAACACGATCTAAGAACGCTAAGAGTTCCCTTCACTGCTGGATCAATTATTTCTGACTGAACCATGAGACAAAATGTGGAAGTAGCTCCCACAAGAATAGATTTATTAAACTAAGCTATCAAAAGCATAATAATATTGGACAAAATTGAATACATGCTATTCAACAGTTTTATCAAGCAATAATTGCATTATGCATCACAAGGTGGAACTTCTCCGATGTCTTATGTGCATGATTTCCATAAACCTAGCATTGACTAACGAGTAACGCTAGAAACTACATTTTTATCCCACAACTATCCTACAATGCTAATGTGGCATCCAACTCTTAGATTAGTCTTTGTTAAAAAAATAAAAATAAATCCAATGGTTGATTAGGACTGTCACGTTAGCAATGTGGGTAAAAAATGTAGTTTCTAGCATTTCTCTTAACTTTCATAACTTAAAACCCAGGAGTACTACATTCAATGATTGTTGGTTGCAACAAAGTTGAGAAAATGCAATTGCAGATGACAATGTTGTGAAGATGAAACATTCTCTTCCTTTGAGCTACAGTGAGAAAGAAGAATTGATCAGATTTTGTAAAAGCCTTGACAATTGTATCCTTCCTAGGAGTAGAGATTCCCTCTGGAAAATAGAGGCAGGTCATTGCCATTGTTTATGATCATAAAAATGTGGCAGAACCTGTCTCTGCAAAGTTTTTTTTTTTTCTTTGGGGAAGCCCGGGGGGGAGGGATTTTAGGGGGATGTTTTAAATCACTAAATACAAACAAGCATTCACCATATTTGCAGCAAACATTAGAATATTGTATCCCTTACACATTGCATAGGCAATAAAAATAATGTCATGGGGTGAACCTGTGGGTCATTGGCCATGAAAAAAACCGGGGATGCTATATGAAAAACGCCTTGGCATCCATCAACTACAGAATCAAAACATCCTTCTTCCAGTAAACTTGCTTTGAATAACTGAAGTCTTTCTTTAGCTCCATCAAGTGCAAGTAAACACTCTGTTTTCTTTGGATCATCTGTGGAATATATTTGCAGAAATTTCAATTGGAATGCTAAATTTGTTAGTATCAAGCTTTGAATGAAAAACAAACATGAGAAAAATAATCATAATAAAGAGTAAGGAATAAGAACACCACACTAAGTATGAAATACTATTGTGAACAAACTAGGTAAATCTACCGTTACATCCTATACAAGATTAGCCATGCTAGAGTGATCTTTTTTAGGTGCACTTGGGAGTTTGCTTATATGCCTGATCCTCCCACCCTCTCCTCCTCAGATTTACTTAAAAAATAAAAACAAAAACAAGATTAAAAATAACACGCATGTACTTTTGGTACGAACATAGGTTGGTTTAACACTTGGTTTCCACTTTTAGGTTACAAAATGGAATCCAAACAACTAGTTTCAGGACAAAAATTTTCTCCAACCCAGTTTATTAAATTGGCATCTATCCTTAGAACAAGATACACATGTTCTAAGGACAAATGCCACATTAATAGATTGAGTTGGTAAAAATTTTTGAGGAAAATTGTCTATAGTTTTTAGTATAGTGATACTCATTTTTCCATTCTAAAAAACCTTGTTCAACGTTGGGGGTAAAGTTCTTCTAAAATACGATTGAACCAAACCGTTCGGTCTAAAATTTCAAAATAACTAGTTTGTGTCATATATATATAAGAGACTACTAGCAACTTCCCTATATTTAGAGAAAAACTACTAAGAAATCACCTGAAATAGACTCCCTTGGTGTTTCCTAAACCAAGGGAACATCAAGGGAAGCAAAAGTGCTACCCTATATTTAGGGGAACACTTTTGGTTCTCTTAATATTATTTTAATATAAAAAAACTTTCTCTTTCCTCTAGCATTTATTTGAAAAAATATTTAAATAGTTTATCTTTCCTTTCTCTTTCCCCTATCATTTAATTTAAAGAATATTTAAATGATATAGGAAAATAATAACTCTCAAGCAAAAATTGGTGTCAAAGCTAGAAAATTTATTTGATGGATTTTTTTAGCTCATATATTTATCATTCTTTCCAAGGATTGACAGTTCGTTAATCAGAAACCACATCAATATGTTATATATAGCTCATCTCAAAAGCAAAGAACCCTAATGCTAATAAAAAAAACATGAAAATTTATATGGGAATTTCAGAGTAGTCTATCTATAGCAAAGAATAGTCAAACCCAGAATTTATATTACGCTAAAACATTGCCTGGCACAATCAAAAATGTTTTGTTTTAGAAAAAAAAAAAAAAAGACGATGAGACACAATATAGCGAGAGACAGCACTGACTTGGATCACGAACTGTAGCTTTGACAGTATACCCACGTTGAAGAAGTATCTTCACCACCCATGAAGCTATGTAACCTGAAGCTCCAGTCACGCACACCACCTTCTCTGCTCCACTCATCCTCTCTGGCTCTCTCTCTCTCTCTCTCTCTCTCACTGTGTGCTTAGCTTTGTGATTGTGGCAGTTGGAACTTTTGACTTCCTTTCTCTTTTCTTTTAATGGTAAGACAAAATTTTATTAAAATAAAAGTAAAGAGATTACAAAAGGCGTGGCACCATTTAATTAAATAAATAACAAAATTTGATTGCTAAATTATTTGTTTTAACAATTGTAGACTTTCATTTGATATTAGTTTATAAATAATTATATAAAAGTTATAGTATACTAATAACTTTTTACAAGGAAAAAAAGTGGATGAGCATGGTAATCTTTGTCGCAGTCATAAATGTGCTGGGCACCCCTCCAATGGAACATCGATTTGAAGCTCTTCGTCCACGACTCTAAATCTGATTTTTACATTGGTTTATCTCTTGTTGTGGCCTTCTGAGTTTACATATAGGGAGATATAGATATTAATATATATATATATAAATCCTGAAAATATATTAATGGNTTTTTTTTTTTTTTTTTTAATTTTTAATTTTTAATTTTTTTTTTTTCTGTCGAGTATATTGAAATCGCAGGTGAAACAGCCCGGATTTTGGTTGAATTCTTGGAAGTGGCCATCTCTTCTATTGTCTTCCTCAAAGGTGTCTACCCTGCCGGTCAGTTCTCTTTTGCACCCTTCTCAGACCCTCTCTCTGTTTGCTTAGCAAGAAGATAATATGCATTGAAATTGATATAATAATTATTGATTATACATTTTTTTGTGAAATTGTGTGATGGCGAATTGTGGGTGAAGGCGCATTCGAGAGAAGGAGATATATGAATGTGGTGGTTCAGGGGGCTCGTCACCCTCAGCTCAGAGATTACATCCATTCTTCTGTTTCTGCTCTTCTTCCTTTTATCCAAAAGGTTTCTTGGGATTATATTCATTTCGGTTATTTATTCCTTTTTTATTTCAATGATTCAATCATCGTTAGGGGATGAATACAACTGATATTGCTAGTGTGTATTTGAATTTTGAATTTCCTGAAAATTAATTAAACGAAGGATAGTAAGATTTTGGTTTCATAAATATGTCATAAATATGAACTGAAACAATCATGCCCCTTACAAATAGGGATTGGTGGAGAGAGTAGCAGTTATTTTTTTCAACATTGACTGCATCCCAGTGGAAAGATTTGTGTTCAAGCTCACAGTGAACCGGTCTTATGGATCAAAGTTGGAAGAAGCTGACCTGGAGTTTTCTCTTAGATCATTCTTGATCAAGCTCTCAGTCTCAGAATCCCTTACTAGGGTTCTTCCCCATGGTAAGTGCTAAATCTAGCACTACATATCCCATTTTCATACTTCAGCCTGCAAAACACCTTTTTTTTTTATGTGGAAAAACTTCATTTAACCTCCTTGAACTTTCATTGCTTTCGCAATTACACCTAAAGTTAAAAAAACTCTCAATTTAATGTATCCAACATTAAAAGGGTTGCAATGTCACCCTATATTATGATTTCTGCTAAAGCCTAACGAAGGCCTTGGAAATTCTCAAATCCTAACGAGATGGGTGATATTGCAAATTTTTAAATTTTGACGCGTTAAATTTTGAGTTTTTGAACTTTAGGAGATGATTGTAAAAGTGAAGGAAGTTCAGGGGTTGAAGTGAAGTTTCTCATTTATTATTTATTATTTTTTATTTTCTTATGGCTTTCTGGTATGTATCATATGCCTTGTTGTTTACTTGGCTCCCATGATTGATTAATTTCTTAGGTTCTTGCTGCATTTCTGAATTGTGTCCTGGATTTTGTTTTCTGTTATGGTTAAAATTAGGGATAGGTCTCTAATTTTATTTTATTTTATTTTTATTGTTTTTGTATCTTTTGACAGACTGTAGGTGGGAGATAACTGCTTACTTTCGATCCCTTCCTCAGGCTAGTACAAGCAAGGATGCAGAGCTATGGATCCCATCGGACACAAGGCTGTGGCAGCAACCTCCACTACTGACCCCTATTAAGTCAATGAGTAGCGAACCTCTGTGTGTGCAGTTATATCTAGAACATCCTAGTTCATCTGAACCAAAGCCTTGAATGATGATATATAACCATTGCATACATGCACACTTATGCAGGTACATCCTTTTTCTTTTTTATTTTTCGTGTTTTGCTAAAATATATGTATACTCTGATTTAGCATGACAACTTATCAAGACTGTTCTTGTCAATCTGCTGTCAAAAAAGTAAATTCTATTCCCCACTGAGCATATGTTAGTTTTGCAAACCACAATGAGTTGGTCTGTATTCTTGAAGAATTGCATTGTGTTAAGGGTTAAATTTACAAAGTCAGGAGACACAAGTTGAGATGCTTGACATAACTGGAAGCTGATGGAGAATTCGAGCTCGCTTAACCTTCGGGATACACAAAGTGATTAGGATGGAACCCTATTTGTAGTACCCTTTTTTTTTAAAAAAGATTTCATGAATCTCCTTGATTTTAAATCATAAGTTTTGGAGGTCCTCTTGTACCCTATTTGTATTTTGTTTTTTTTAATGAACTTATTACCTATTAAAAGGAAAAAAAAAAAAAATCCTTGGGTAAAATGTATTAGAATATCCTTATGAGGTCCATTGGAAGGCCTTTGGTGGCAGGTCTTTAGAGTCTCACTCTCCGTCAGGGCATCCCGACTCGGTTCAGATTATCACACACGAGACTCGCCTGGGTTTTGCATGATCCACAGATCAACACATGTTGGACGAGTTGGTCTTCAAATAATTTAGTTTCTAGTGGGAATATGTTCATCTCAGGGAAACTTTAGTGAAAGAAAAGTAGATAAGATTGTGATTTCTGCTAAAAAATTTCTAGGACAGAGAACTGTTAGTAATGAGTGTTTGCTAAATTTTGTTGGAGCAGGTTCTGGCTTTTTCCTTTGGTGGGTATATCCAATCTGTCTTGAGTTTCTTGATGGGAAAAAGTTTTGGCGCAAGATTCAACGACATTGACAGAGCTATTTGTATACTTACAGTAATGTGCTACAACACATAATGCACAATTAAGAATTGCCTAATACAAAGGAATTGGAAATATTGAAGAAGAATTAGAACCTTGAAATGGTTTTCAAGGACTTATGTCTAACATCTAGATACTCCGTATGTAATTTGTTTGGTGTAGTTTGGATTATGCCTAGAATGGTGAAAGAATTGTTGATGAGTTGGGGAGGTCAAGTCAAGTGTTGTGACATTTTGGAAGTTTGGAGGTTGATTCTTTTATGTTTTCTATAGTGTAATTGAAGAGTAGAATGCATGGAACTTTGAAGATAGAGGAACATCGATGGCGGAGCTGAAAAAGAAAGATTATATTCATTGCCTTTGAAGATTATTATTTTTTTTCTAGTTTTTTGAACTTTTTGAACCATTGTTCATTGTTTTCTATTAATTAGGAGATTATTTTGTATACTTTCTATGTATTAGGGTTTCCCCCCTTTGTGCTTTTTCAATGAAATTATATTACTTATCCAAAAATAAATAAAAATCTAGATGCTTGGAATGTTGGAGTCAATCCCTGAGCAATAGTTGAATAATTGAAGTCGGGACATTGGAGATAAGCAATTTGGGAAGCACAAGTTTGATTGACAGTTTTCATTATTCAAGCAATTCAAAGGCCAGCAAACACAAACCAAAATGACGTTCAAAATGATGAAAAGAAGAGCACACACAAATTATAGTACTTATTTGCATCGGTTCCCTTTTAACTACATAATTCAGGCAGTGAGGAAGCCCTTCTCCTTCAAGGTTTCAATAGCGTCCCTAAAACTCACTTCCAAAGGAATGAAGCTAACACCCAAACTTTTGGCTTTGTCTTGGGATACCTTGTGCAACGGACGCAAAGGTATGTCATCTTCATCTCTGCCAAAAGTGAAAAAGAAAAAAGTGTCACACTTCTTCCAAATTTTTGATGCATCAGAACAGTTGGCATGAGAAAAGCAAATTCTAATCTGAATTAAACTGATAATTTTGTTAGATGCAGTATCCATGGCACTGGAGTCGTACTTGTAACAAAACAACACAGAGAAATGTAATACTATTTGCAGTTCCTTGCGTATTTCAAAAAATAAAAGAACACTGTCAATTTTTTGATAAATTGTCTCCATCTTTCAACAACCCCTCCCATTCCGATCCTATGTGTCCCATATAAATTAAGTACAATCTTAATCATGTATACGTAAGCTCTTGAGCACCATTCCTTGCAAGCCGGTTTTCAAAGGCGAGTTATAACTATAATTTGTACATTTGGTATCAAAGTTGCCCCCACGTTGAATATAGGATTGGAAGCAGCTTGTTGAATATAGGATTGAATGGGTTGCAGCTTTGTGGCCAAGTCGGGTGGGGGGAGGGACCTATAGGCTAGATTAAGATGTCTTGATATTATGTATGTGTATAGTGTTAAGCTATTTAATACTGATAAATGAGTAAAGCCACCAAAAAAGAAATGGCTATTTCTGGGTTGATGTCGATAGAGTGGGCTGTCGTAGACTTTGGATTTGGAATCGTGGTGGAGTTATGATTCCAAGTCTCACATTAGTTAAATGCAACATTAATTATGTGTAGATAAGCTTTTGACACCCACTCATTGCAAACCTATTTTCGAGAGTGAATTTTACCTAAAGTTTATTATGTCTCCCCTCCCTCCCTCCCTCCCCGCCCTAGAGTACAGTCAAACTAAGGACTTAGCTAGCGTTATTCGTGTATAATTCAAAAGAAATACAATGTTGCTGAGGAATTAGGCTGTTTAAGAATATGTGTGATGTAAACTGACCATCACCAAGGAAATGAACAAGTTGAAAACAATTACACAAAACATAACCTGGCATACACAATAAAGCATGTAAATTGATTTTAGTTGCTTCTGTCTATGGAACCAATAAATATTCAGTATCATGCAGGTAAAAAAACTCACTTTTCAGGCAGGTGCAAACTCGGGTAAAGTTTGTGCAATATCTTGCAAGTCTCTGAATGGTGTGCAACACTTCCCACTAAACAATATCTGCCATTAGCAGCAGGAGTTTCAAATGCCTGAATATGTGCATCTGCAACATCCCTAACATCAACAAAATTGTAAATTCCATCTTCAA
This sequence comes from Carpinus fangiana, assembly GCA_006937295.1. NCBI lineage: Eukaryota > Viridiplantae > Streptophyta > Magnoliopsida > Fagales > Betulaceae > Carpinus > Carpinus fangiana. The sequence continues at coordinate 25,183,363 of CM017324.1, forward strand.
ACACTCGACTTCCTGCACACAAGAAAAGAGAGGGAAAAAAAAAAAAAGAGGAGAGAAAAAAAGTTAACTACTAGCATCACAAGAATTGTATGGAATGAAGTGGCTGGAAGGAGAGTAAATTCCTTCATGCCAACACAGTTAAAGATGAAATTTTGTTTTTGATCACTCAGCCATTTTATCAGGAGTAATGCTATCCATCACTTTAATTTTCCTTTGTTGATGTAGCACTACCAATCAGCCTTTGATCTTATTTTTTATTTTTAACAATGGCTAATTGATAGTATCATATCAGCTTTTTAGCATTTCTCTTTTACCAATAGAATATGACAGGAAATCATTGTTGAAGAGGTTCAACTCAGATAACAAATACAACCTGCTTTTCATAAAAAAAGCTAATTATATATTATTTTCATATTGAACAACATGAATATATGGTATATGGCATATTTGGAAGCTGTGTATGCTGAGATTGAACCTTTCTTATCCATGGAATATATGGGGACCTCAGCCTATATATTTCAGGTGCATTAGAGGGATTGGAACTTTGCAGATCAAGGTTTTGCAGCCTGCTTCAAGTGAACTCTTAAGCTATAAGGGAACTTTACATTCCATGTATTTAGCCCTAGAACTCAGCAAAGCTTTTTCTCAAAAGAAAAGGGAATAAGGAACTCCCAAAGAAAGTAATTCTGATCATAATAAAAGATCTGGGAGTTATGGAAGTCCAACTCACTCTTTCAATTGGAAATACATGATCCTTAATACATTTACTGGTAACTCTCATAAAACTTACAAACCCAGGTAAAAGAAAGTTTTACAGAACAGTTACTTATCATTCAAAAAACCTAGAGAAAGTTATAATGACAGATCCACTAAGCCAATTCTAAATTTATTCAGCTGTAAGATGCTGCCTTAATCAGATAAGACACTTGAAGCAGTAAACTGAAAAGAAAAATGATGGCTACTTTTTTAACACTTATTTATATCAGTTGAACTCAATTTTTCTTTCTAAAATTGTGATGAAGCATGCATTTTATAATTTCTTTAGGAAGAAACACAATACACAATCCTCATTAGCTGCAAAAGAGTACCTGCCATTAGCTTCAGAAAACGGATCATACTAGAAGTAGGAGTTGGCTGTATGAGGGGACCAATTGAAAAGCCTGGATTTATTACTACCAAGTCAATGCCACACTCTTCAGCAAACTTCCAAGCAGCCTCCTCAGCTAAGGTTTTTGAGAGCGGATACCAGAGCTGAAAAGATCCAAAGCCTTTAAATAAGAGATCATTTCTTGGTCCAGAAGGAATTAATTGCATAAAGGACTAAAAAACAATATCTGCAGTATGTGTATGATCTGATTACGAGTATTCAGGAATCTATGCCGTTTATATTCAAAAATATTCGAGAAAAAATTTCAAAATTAAATTGATATCTGAATCAAGAAAATAGAAATCATAACTAGATACAATGATTACATTCTAAAATATTTAGCACTATGATTACAAGAAAAAGCAAAAATATTTAAACTTCAGGAGCCTTGCTCAATGAGAAAGCAAAGTAACTGCAGAGACAACCTAGACTGAAGGAAAAGCTTGGCACACCTTGTGCTGCTATTCTGATCAAATGTTTCCTCAGCAAATACACAGGTGCGAGCGCACGCACAACCAAAACTAGTAATACAAATTTAAGAGATTATATACATCTCAAGATCTTTCACTGCAAGTATCTTGAGATCAACTGTATCAATGTAAGAGTCCTATTAAAGATGAACTTGAAATACAGAATTTAACTATGGAATATCACATATACACACCTTCAACTCCTTACACATAACTGGATCTGAAAACCAAGTCTCGTCAACAACTACATCTGGGGTCAGAAGTGTTCTGTTTTGTGTAACTGATGCCAAAGAAGACGTTACAATCACTCTCTTGATAGAAGCAACTTTTACACATGATCTAAGAACGTTAAGTGTTCCCTCCACTGCTGGATCAATTAATTCTGACTGAATTATAAGAAAAAAATGTGGAAGTAGCTCACATTAGAATTCATTAGTGGAACTAAACCATCATAAGCACAATAATATTGGACAAAATTGAAGACATGTTATTATACAATTTTAGCATGTTCTAATCATGTCATTGAATTACAAGGTAGAACTTCTCTGAAGTCTCGTGTGCATGATTTCTTTATGAGTACTGTCAAAAACTACATTTTTATCCCATAATGCTGATGTGATAGTACCAAATAACCATTGGATCAAACCTTGTTAAAAACAATCTAAGGGTTTGTTGTGACTTTCACATTAACATTGTGGGATAAAAATGTGGTAAATAGCATTTCTCTTTCGAGAAATACTAACATTAACTTCTATTACATCAAACCTAAGAGCACTACTTTCAGCACTTATTGGTTGCAGAAATGAAGAAAAACTGCAATTCCAGATGACAATGTTGTGAAAATGTAACTGATTAGATCTTGTAAAATCATTAACATAAGTATCCTTCATAGGAGCAGATATTTCCTCTGGAAGAATCACAGGTTGCTTAAACAAGAGAGCTGCATCAGATCCATTAATTTGTTTTAAATCATTAAGAACCAAACTACACCCATCATATTGGCAGCAAAAATTGGAACATTATATTGATTATACATTGCACAAGGCAATAAAAACAATATCATAGGATTAACCTGTGGGTTACTGGATGCAAAAATAGCAGGGGATGCTGTATGAAAAACACCTTGGCAACCATCAACTACAGAATCAAAAGATCCTTCTTCCAGTAAACTTGCTTTGAATAATTGAAGTCTTTCTTTAGCTCCAACAAGGGAAAGTAAATGCTCTGTTTTCTTTGGATCATCTGTGGAATATATACACAGAATACCAATTAGAATGCTAAATTTATCAATATCAAGCACTGCATGACCAAAAATAAAATAAAATTACAACACCCTAGGATCCTCATTTTTCTATACAACTTTGTTGACGTACATCACAGGTAACCGGTGAGGTTTCCACTTTTCAACCTTAAAACGTCTGCATATGGATCTAGACACCACTTTTAGTATGAAATTTTCAATCTTTGATTGCTTCATGAGATTTTCTTGGTATTGATTTAATCATTTGTATTCTCATTGGCTGGTAGTTGGAAATGTTTGTCAGTTGCTGTCTGTTTTCTAATGATGTGTTAGAGACTTAACACTGCATATTGTGAGTAATGAGAACCCCCCCAGAAAGAAATGAAAAGAGAAAAGCTTTTGTTTTTATAAAACTTTAATATGAATTACTTTCACCAACACAAGTTATACCTTACCAGAATCTGAGAGTTTCTGATTGCCACCCCAGATTCAACCGTTCCAACCCCAAGCCACCACGATTTTTTACTTTTATATATATATATATATATATAATTTTTTTAAGAGTAAATTTGTAATTTCATAATAACTCCATCAGAAAAAAATTGACTTGAATTGGTACGGAGGGAGAATTATTTGTCACAACCTTAGATCCCGGGAACCAATTTAGCAATTTTCCCAAATTAAAACGAAGAAAATAAAGAAAGCTGAGAAACTTGTGTCTTGATTTTTGCACCAAACAAGCCCTAATTAACGGTATTAGAGCTCCTAAGGTTGATTGATTCCATTATTCCATAGTTGACTAATTTTGGCCAGGAAAGTTTTATATTCATCATTCTTTTTTCTATCAAACTAAGAGTATTCACGGTAGGCTCAGCTAATGTTTAGCTATTTTAGCAAAAAAAAACTACCTTTATCTATTTGAACTACTTATATTTTTAAAGCATCCACATCAGGCTCAGCATTTTAACCTTACACTCATTTAAATATTATTTCTACATCATTTAAATATTAATTTTCTATTTTCTATTATTTATTTATTTATTTTTATTCTTTCTTTCTTTATTCAATCTCGAACTGGGTTATGTCCACAAAAAAAAAATCTCGAACTGGGTCGTCGTCCTCGTTGTTGAAGGGTCGTTTCTGGCAGTCACGCAGGACGCCGGTCAAGGTCTCGATGCTCTCGCGGTCAATCCAGGCTTGGATTTCAGACTCAATTGAGGCGGCGACGCGGGAGATGGAGTGGGTGGAGGCTCCGCGAGTGAGGAAGGATTTGAGGGTACTGTGGTGGCCGTGGGATTTGTGGAGGGTGTCGACGAGGGCCTTAAGGTCGGAGAGGTGCTGGGAGAGGGCGGAGAGGTTTGGGTCCTTGGAGAGGATGGCGTCGGACTCGGTCTCCAGCTCAAGCAGAGCGTTAATGGCGACGGGAAGAGAGAGAGAGAAGAAAGAGAGAGGGAGGAGAGAGAAATGAGGAATTTTTTATTAATATCTAAGTTTGCTGAGGAGCTACAGTGCTCAACAAACTTGCTTAGCACTGTAGCTCCTCACCATTTTGCTGAGCTCTTTGTTGAGCCTGATGGAGATGACTTTTGGCTCTTTGGCTCAACAATTGAGCCAAAAGGCTCAATTGTTGAGCCTACTGTGAGTGCTCTAAGGATTCGATTCCTACAACTACAGCTCACTTGAAACTAAAATATCGAGATACTAGTAAAAAAATTTGTGCTTCAATTATAAACGTGATAAAAAAAAAAAAAAAAAAAAAAACTCTTATACGAACGCACTTGGGTCCCTGACAGTGGCTTTGACGGTGTACCCACGTTGGAGCAAGAGCTTCACAAGCCATGAAGCTATATAACCGGAAGCACCAGTCACACACACTACCTTCCCTGCTCCACTCATTCCTTCCCTCTGTGTGTGTGTCTCTCTCTCCCTCAAAGAGCTTCTTCTTAGCTTAATAGTTTGTTCTTAGCTATAGTTTGTGCTTTTATTGTGGGAGGCTGATTATTAAATTCATGCGCATGATGTGGTCACCTCAGCTTGTCTTAAACTACTTTAAAATGTTTAATTTATACAACTCATAGGCCTCTATTTTTTTTTTATTGGTCTGCTTGAATTTCACGAAAGTCAATCAGAATCGGAGCTCCAACCCCCTTTCGTTTCATGCTCGAATTTCACGGATTTTATTATTTTTTATTGCATAGTCAATTAGTTGTGAATTGTAAATAAAAGTTTTTTCAACAAATTTAACATGTTTGTTTGTCTAACAATATAGCCGAACTTAGAGAACAAAGGAATCTGCAGGCCAGGTCAATTCTACCAAAAAGAAAAGGGTGGTCAAACTTGTAACCACCGCTCATCCCAAGATGAGTGCTACGCATGCCCCAAATGTTCATTTTTAATATTGGTATTTTTGCTTGTTATTTGTTTAACATATACTTACTAAAATAAAATAAAATTTTATACACTACTGACCCCTATTAAGTCATCAATGAGTAGCAAACCTAGGTCATGTGAACCAAAGCCTTGAGTGGTGAAATGTAACCATTGCATACATGCACACTTAATGCAGGTACATCAATTTACAAAGTCAGGAGACACTAGTTGAGATGCTTGACATAGAGCTGGAAGCTGATGGAGAATTCAAGCTCACTAAACCTTGCTAATCCTAGCTTGGAATAACCACTTAATGGGTGAATTATATGAGTAATGCTACAAGTCCATCTTGTGTCCATCTTAAGTCAATTCAATAATGATGTGGCCATTAAAATCATCATTGGGCTTGTGATTGATCATTTGATCATTATTAGATTTTAATCAAATGATGATTTTAATAGCCACAACATTTTTGGATGGACTTAAGATGGACACAAGATAGACTTTTAGAATTACTCGAATTTATATAGTCATGCAGCCACACCCTACTTGAAATGGGGCTTAGCAAGGCTGCTCGTTGAAGGGATCCAAAATACTCATAAGATGTTTATAAAATTACAAAAACACCTTGAATTTGGATGGGGTACTTTGAAAATTTCACTTCCTCTATTAGGATTTAATGATGAATTTTGATGGGATGGTTGATATTGCAAACTTCTCAAAAATTGTAACCCTAAATTGACATTTTTAAAGTTTAAGAATATGATTGCAAAAGTAATGAAACATCATGGATGATAAGTGAAGTTTCTCATTTTATTAAACTTTGATATGAATTACTTTCCCCAACACAAGTTATACCTCAATTGAAATACCTTACCAGAATCTGAGGGTTTCTGATTGTTCATCTCACGTTTTTAGCAAGGGTGTCCTAAGGTCTCAACTTGAAACTGTTAAGAGTGTCAGAAACCTTTTGGCCACTACTGCCCCCACTTTGCCTGACTATTGAATTGAGCAGGAGAAGCACAAAGAGAAATCATACACCATATAAAAGATGCAGTTTGACATGTTGGGGCATATAGTAAATAGAACACACTGTTCTTTCTTGGCTTAAGTTTTAGAATAACTGATTAATCAAACTTTTTTTTTATAATTAATATGGATTTCACCCATCTCCACATTCATATTTGAAGGGAACACAGTTTGTTCACAATTATTTGCATCTACCCTATCATTAACATCATTCAGTAATTGAGGAAGCCCTTCTCCTTCAAGCTTTCAACAGTGTCCCTAAGAGTCACCTCCAGAGGAATGAAGTTGATACCCAAACTTTTTGCTTTCTCCTTGGATACCTGATATCCTGGCATGGAAGGCTTGTCATCACATCTGCCATGAATGAGAAAGGCATGCAAACTTTCTCAGAATTTTGTGTTGTATCAGAAAAATTCGTATCAGGAAGCTAGTTGACTAATTGAAAACAAATAATTTGACCAAAAGCAGTATTGTTGAATATTAAGTCATAAATGCAAGAAAAACATTAGAACCATCCCCATGTTTCTGGTGATAAAATAATGAAAACAAAAGGAGCTTTCAAAAAAGCAATGAGTATTGGCAAGCTAATTGGTCAGGGATAGATGAGATGTCTTTCCTTGATAAAAAAAAAAATCAAGTAGCTCACTTACAGTATTGATTCAGCAATTGTAGATCATATTTCATGGATAATATATATCACAGTGATAAATGGGGCCACAACTTACAAGCCTAGCAGCATTGTAAACACAAATCATAGAAGCTGAGTAGAAGAAAAGAAAATGCTATATAGAGTGTAAACATCTAGTCTATAGATAAATTTTGAAGTGTTCATCAGGCAAAACCAGTACCCAAGAAAGTAATAAGAAGTAACATGACCTTAAGCATATAGTACGAGATGAAAATCGACTATTCTTCATTCAACCACAACAAGAAGGGGCACTCAGTACTTGCAAATAATAATGACTTACTTTTCAGGAAGGCACAAAGTGGGGTACAGTTTATGCAGAAGCTTCATAACCTCAGAACAGTGTATAACGGTTTCAACTAAACAATATCTGCCTGTGGTTGAAGGAACTTCAAGTGCTTGAATATGAGCATTTGCAACATCTCTAATATCGACAAATGTGTAGAATGGAAGAGAAAATGTTTCAGCTTCTGCATCAGCATGCATAAAAGCCTCAACCGTCAAGAATTAGATATAATGTAGTTGAAGAAGAAAATTAGAATTTTACTCCCACTAAAGTCAAATATGAAGTCTTGTTAGTTTTCCATTTAGTGATTCAGCAAAAGCAGGTAATTAAATAGACTTTTTGGCAGAAGCTAAGTGAGATATGTGAGAGAGGTTACTTGATAAGTAGACATCATTAAGTACATCCCTAAGCTGTATAATGAGATTAACTATTTCTTTCCCCTGAAAATAGGTTGCCTTTTTCCAGAAAGAAAAGAGAAAAAGCAATTTTTGTTTCTCTATTCTTTCTTTCTTTTAGGTAATGAAGATAGTAACTCATATTCATATACTAAAGATCGAGCAGAAAGGGTAACAAATCCGACTCACTCTATCAGCCGGAAGTGTAGATGCCTAATAGATTAACGCCAAGTAGAAAAATTTTACTTGGATATGTTTATACCTACATTTCTTAAGACGCTCATGTTAAGGTGGTTCTAAATTTCTGGGATATGCTTTAGGAAATAGTTGCTCAAGAGTAAAAGAGTACCATTTACAAGTTTCAGAATCTCCTCCGTGGTAAAATTAAGAGTTGGTTGAAGGAAAGGACCAATCACAAACCCTGGATTTATTGTAACCAAGTCAATCTCGTTCTCTTTTGCAAATTTCCAAGCAGCTTCCTCGGCTAAAGTTTTTGAAACCATATACCAACTCTGAAATAGAAAAAGATAAGATGAAACACATATAATGTTTACATCGAATTAACATAGTTGATGCATAAACACTATTTGGCTTTAAATAAACACTGTCAAAACCATATATCAAGTCAAAACTATATATCAAGTCAAAACTATTTGGCTTGAAATAAACAGTGTCACACTTGATTGAGATTAGTACAACTTTATTATGACAAACTGTACCATTGTCATTACCCATCTCCATCAACATGAATTAAATGTTTGAGGTATTTCTTTCAAACTTAGTAATAGTTTCAATCAAATTAACCAACTATAGATTGCTCTGTCTTATATTTAACATAGCATGATGTTGAATATTAATGAAAGGTCAGGTAGTTTTTCATTGTGAATGGATTTATCCTGTGTATGACAGGAATCTAGCTAGAAGAACCAAAAAGAGGCATAGGAGCTGAACATGGTTATATGCTCACTGATTCTGTAGTTGAAACCTACTTTGTTTTTCCAACTTATGTAAACATGAAAAAGCAAGATAACAATACAAACATCTTATACAAGAGGCATAACAAGTTCAGATCTAAGAACATCCTAGCCAAGAAAAAAAAAAGAAAAAAAAAAACGTTGAGAATAATGGATGGATTCAAAATTAAAAGAGTACTCTTGTTTTGTACTGTTGGATCCAGTACACCAAAAGAAATGTCAAACTAAAATGGCATTGTTTATACTCTCTTATGCTTGTAGGATCATTATTTATACATAACTGGTAGCAGAATCTTCGAAAGCATAGTATATCAAATACTTTATAGTGATAAAGTAAGAAGAATAACTTGCAAAGAAATGATAAGTAATAAGAACTTAACATAAGCACACACCTTCAATTTCTTACCAAAAACTGCGTCTGAAAACCAGGTCTCATCAACTACCACATCAGAGGTCAGAGGTTTTCCATTACCTACGACTGCAGCCAAAGAGGATGTTACAATCACTCTCTTGACAGAAGGAACTTTTGCACATGATCTAAGAACGTTAATTGTTCCCTTCACTGCTGGATCAATTAACTCAGCCTGAAATATGGAAGCAGAAAGGGAAGTGGCGCTTACACGAACAGTTCCATGAAGTAAGCTATCAAAAAGCTGATAATATTGCACAAAATTTGTATGAATTAACACTGCTGTGTGCAGTGGAACTTCAGTCTTGTACTTGCATGTTTTCAGGCAAACCAACTTGAAATCGGAATTGCAGCAACACTTTGAACAGCTGCAATTGTAGAAAATTATGCTCGATTTATTCTTTCTTGATTCTTTTTGTTATATCAGCGTTTGTTCCAAAAGCTTAAGTTGATAGGAAATAGTGAATTTAATCATTTAATTAATATTCTAGTACTCCTTCTCATGTGTGGGCTCAATCTCTTTCTCGATAAGTAAGTCCGGGATTTAGTATAAAGTCAAGGTTCGAATTCAGGACTTCTGCTCCGAAACCTGTAAGATATTCTATTAAAGTATGTCCCTTATGTCATATATATTATTGTGATTACGATGTTTAATGACTTATTCCAATTAAAGCTTATTCTATGAAATCAAATATTCTGAATTAAATTGCCGATTAATTCTTGTGGAAACAAATATTTGAATTCAATACTAATTTTATTTTATGGAATCAAATATGCTGTATTGATTAATCATTTGGTTTTTATTCATTGATGGGAGGAATAATTAAGGTAACAGCTCTAATTGAGGGTCCCTGACCTATCTATAAATAAGGCCTGTGTATTCCATCAAACGGCATTCACTGGTAGACATAGGTCAGAAGAACCACTCAATAGTTTTATTTTTGTTTTGTTGTTTGGTTGCTGTGAAACTGTTCTTCAATTGGCTTGAACAAAGCATGGCTAGAGGTATTTATATAATTATTTATTCCGCTGCTAATTTTATTGTTAATTAGCATTTAATTATATATAGAATTCTTACATGTGATATCAGAGCCTTCTCTAGGCCATATTTGCTCAGTATAATTTTTTAAAGATATGCCTACCGTAAAGTTTTATTGTTTCAATAATATTTATATTTGTTTATTTGATTATTGAAACAATACATGGTGATGAGCACAAAGCATGAAACCCACGGTTGTTAATTTTTTTTTTTCTTTCCTTGAAAAAAAAAAAAGGGTTGTACATAAATAGTGTGCTCACTTTTTTTTTTTCGGTCCTTTCAATTATGTTGTTCTGTTTTGACCTTAAAGACTAACAATTTTTGGTATCTTTTGGAGAGCATGACAATATTGCCCTTGTCCATGGAGAAACAACTAAAACCTACAGACACCATGGCTAACCCAGAAATCGTGAACCCCACTACCTGAGCACCGTCGTGACCCACTGCCCAGACGCCATTAAGTGGCGGTTTTTTGCCGCATAAGGAAAATAGCGGCATTGGCTGCATTGGCTGCATAAGGTAAGCCTGGGATGCCGGCGCTCAAGGCAGCGGCAGCCTTATATGGGTTGCTTGTGGGTAACGGAGCCAAGCTCCTACCATCAACGGCTCTGCACCGGGGCTGCCCAAAAAAAAAAAAAAAAACACCCAACCAAACGGCAGTATAAGGGGAAAAGGCTACTGCTTGATTTCTTTTTGGGTCAAGACTTATGGATATGGGTAGGGTTTTATAACTCATAAGGAACTGGTTCTTGGGCCATTGGGTATGGGTTTATTTTTTTTTTAACCCAAGCCCGATTCAATTTTTAAAAAATATATGCATTAACTGGGTCATTAAGTGGGCTGACCCAGAAGCCCAATCCGGATCAAGCAGCCCATATGTCTTTAAAAAAAAAAAAAAGAAGGTGATTTGGGCCCATGTGGGATTAAAACTTGGGCTCTCCAAGTACAAAGGCCTAAGATACTCTTTTAGACAATTAAGTCATGCATCTTTTATATATGCTTTTATATATTGCAATTTGCTATGTCTTATTGTTTAGCATTAAAATTATTATTGTTTTAATGCATGGATTTGGGATTAATATATCTTATTATTTGATTTGTTTGGCATTAATGCATGGACTTGGGATTAAATTATTCTTATTATTTGAATATAAATTGTTTGATGCCTGGACCTAAGAATAATTAATTAAACCATATATGTTAGTGAATGTTTATGGTACTATCCAATGTTGCGAAAGGGTAACTCTGGCAAGGCGGGATTGGGATTTAAGTGTGCCATTGTGCGCCCCCCCACGGCCTGGGACATTATCTAATTGTACTTTGGAAAAATACTGTTTACCCACTGAAGTGTTGGTTTTGTCAATTATTCTTGGGAACTTTATATTGGCATCTATACAGTTATTTGATGTTAATGAAGTCGTGGACTTCAAAAAGAAAATTAACATCGTATTGTAATTAATTCATAAATTTAATTACTAATCCCCACAGGGACGTTGTTATTTTTATGACTTAATTAGAATAAGATAATAAATTTAACATTGAAAATAAAATTTCTCTTAAGCCCACAGGTACATAAAATTTTATTTATTGATGCTAAGTTTATTCGTCTTATTAATAAAGAGTAAATTTCATGCGTGATGCAACCTTTGCCCACAGGTAGGTTGAAATTTACTGTTAAATTAACATTGGTTAATTTAACATAAAGTTATTTTATGGCATTAAAGTATATTATTTTTATTGGTTATTGGATGTATTCCTACTGCTTTAATTATTAGTATTATATGTTCTAATAATTCCTAGTGGTAATTTTTCATGACTGAAAAGAAAATGTGCTTTTCACTTTGGGGTATTTAGAGACTGAATTGGCGGTTCGTATGGACGAAATCAAGTACACCACATGAGATTATTAAACACGAACGATTGTAGTGATTTAATCACCTAAGTTTCAACGTTCATGAAATCTCATATTAAGGAAACATTAGGGTTTTATCCCTTTATGTTTTAGGGCCAAAGAAAAGTCGTTGAAGAACATTTAGTGAGTTCCAATAAGGCTTTGGCCAACACCCTAATAGAAAAGTTTTAAAGCAAAACCTTTTACAGTTTCAAAATGTACCTTAGCACATTATGAAAATGAATGACATAATAGCTCATTATAAAGTCCCTAAAGGTTGAGTTTTTTGAGTCATTTTTGGTCTACTTTATTTTTGAAATTCTCTCTTCTAAATATGATATTTTTTTCAAATATCTTGTGGCACACATAAGGATAATTGGTCAATAAAGAAACTTTTGATCATGTGTGTTCAAGAAAATGAGAGATTAAGACATGAGAATCAAAAGGTTACTCATGTTAAAGGGAAAGACCTTGATAGGAAATCATGCCCAATAGTTAATGTGTGAGAACAAGGTGCCAACAAAGTGTTATGGCAATTAAGATACTTTTTTCTCTTGCAATAAGGAAAATTATGGGCATATAAAGAATGATTGCATAAAGTATCATAAATGACTTGAAATAAAAGTAATCTCATACATCTACTACGTCATGAATCTCTTTTATTGACTCGTGTGGATTGAATTTGGTTTAGTAATCCACATTGTTAACATAATGCAAGGTTTTATAAATAATACTTGTTTACAATTGGAAGTTGTTGGGACCTATAGATTAATTTTAAAAATTTAGTTACATTCCACAATTTTTTAGAATTTATTAAATCAAGTTCGAATATTATTGAAATTTTTGGTGGAATATTAAATTTATGGTCTATTTAAAATTGATCTAGATCCCAATTTTTGAAAAATTAATCCTTGCATATAAATGTTGACATAAAGCAGAGTCTTATAAAATAGAAAATCCTCTATGATATGGCATTAGAGATTGGAATATATCTCTATAAAGAATAAAAGATCGATAAATGATAGAGTTTTTACAACTCTTGAATTCTACTATCTTTGGTATTTATGTGGACTGCATCAAGGAAAAGCAAACCAACTATACCACTTAAGGTGCCAACAAAAGGGTTTGTGAGATTCTTGAGATCATATACAAGTGTAGACCTTTTCCATACTTGGTTAGAGATATCATATCTCTTTTGGTAATAACCATACAATGTTTTTTGTATCTCTATAAGGCTGGAGCATTAAATGCTTTCAGTACCTATAAGGTAGAAGTAGAGAAACAAAAACAAAAGGGAAGTCAAGATTGTAAGATCTGATAGAGGCAGATAGTATTATGATAGGTACATGAAAAGGGACATGAAAGGTAATACTAATATTCTATTCTCCTAATGGAATGAAGCCTTGAAAATCGCTCTGTATACATTTAACTGGGTTCCATTCAGGGTTGTTCCTAAGACACCTAAATTAAGGAATGAATGAAACCAAGTTCAAATTGTTTACACATATGGGGTTGTCCTGCTAATGTGAGGATTTATAATCCACACCTAAGGAAATTAGATTCAAGGACAACTAGCAGAATTTTATAGGCTATGTAGTAAACTCCAAGGAGTTTAGTGTTTACTGTCCTTCATTCAATCCTAGAATTGTTGAGTCTAGAAATGTAAATTAGTGGGAGTCCTTATCCTCAAATGCTTGAATTAGAGGAAGCACGAGAGTTGACTAAAGCTTCTTCATATGAAGGGTGTTTGATTGTACTTAGGGAAAATCAAATTGATTAACTTGAACCACAATCAGTTTCAGAACAATCAACTTATGAGGAACAAGTTTATAATGAACCTACTCAGACTTTGCCAAATGTAAAGGAAGTAGGATTAAGAAGATCCTCTTAAATAAGGTAACCAATAATTTCTAGTGATTATGTTGTATACTTCCAGGAATCTGATTTTATGTCAGACCTAAGGACGATCCAAAAATTGTTTTCACAAAGCCATGAGTGGAGATAACTCCACATTCTGGTTCAATGCCATGAAGGAGGAGATAAAATCCTTGGCTAAAATTCAAGTCTACGATCTTGTTGACTTGCCAAAGGGAGTTGTAGCCGTAGGTTGCAGATGGGCTTACAAAACCTAAAGGGATGCTTCCGGGTAATGTTGAACAATATAAAGATAGACTTGAAGCCAATGATCTTACTAAAAAAAAAGGCATTGATTATCATGGTATGAGTGGCTCATTTTGATTGAAGAGCTATATCAAAAGGATTGGAAAAACAATTTTCATAGGATCTTAAGAAGGAAGTGTACATAAGACAACTTAAAGGTTTTATTGATAACAATCAGAAAGCTTGCAAATTAAGGATATCTATTAATGGGCTAAGTTAGGCCTCTCACTAGTGGTATATAATATTTTACAAGGTTATTACCTCACATGGTTTTATTGAGGACCTTGTTAATTAATGTATATACCTTAAGGTCAGTGGGAGTAAAGTTATATTTCTTTTAGTCCTATATATAGATAATATTTTGCTTGCAAGCAGTAATTTAGGTTTGCTACATAAAGTTCCTCTTAGTAAACTTTGAAAATGAAGGATTTGGGTGAAACCTCTTATGTCATTGACATAGAGATTCATAGAGACAAAAATTAAAGAATATTAAGATTGTTTCTGAAGGCCTACATTGAAAAGTTTTGAGAGATTCAGAATAAAGAACTATGAATCTTCAGTAGCACCTATTATTAAAGGGGATAAATTCAGTATAGATTAATGTCCCAAAATGTATTGGAACAAGAGCAGCTGAAATATATTCCATATATATGCACAGGTCTACATTAGACCTGACATTGAAATAGCAATTAGACTATTGGGTCAGTATAGTATTGTGGAATATGCAAGGAACCAAAGATACACTTACCATTTGATAGTGTTTATTCAAGTTTGATTTTTGCTAAATGTGTAGATAGTAGAAAATCAACTTCAGTTAAAAGGCTATACACTAAAGATGCAGTAAGCATATCACAGTTGCTACATCTACCATGAAAGCAAAAGTCATTACATGCTGTGAATTTATTACACAGGCAGTATAGTTGAGACATTTTGTTAAGGTCTCAAGATTGTCGATTTTATAGTTAGACCCATAAAGATCTTCTGAGTAGAAACAGAAGTATGTATATCGACATAAAGTATCTCAGAGAACATTAAGTGACTTGAAGTGTCTATTGAGCATATAAGTATTGAATTAATGATTGCAGATCTCATGACTAAAAGTTTACCGGTAAAGAAAGTATATAGTCATGAGGAATATATGAAACTCATTAATTCATTTTGTGCTTAGTTTCTCTTTAATTGGTTTATAGACATAAAGTTAATGTCATAAAGATTTTTGTGCACATATATAATATGGTTATCTATAGGGATAAAATTAAAGTTGGACCCGAATGACTTATAGGAAGTTCATTCATAAAGTTTGATTACTCATATGGTACTCATTTAGGGAATATTATATATTGTAATACATGGAAGGGACGACTTACTATATAAAAGTTTTACCGCCATGATTCATATGTAGTATGCCTTGAGTGAGTGAGAGGATTGTATAAATAGTTGGAATAAATAAAGTAATTGCCATATCAGATAACTGAACACCATAAGGAATTTATGTGTCATAAGGGCCAAGTGGGAGAATGTAAGATATTCCATTAAAGTATGTTCCTGTCACATATATTATTGTGATTACGGTGTTTAATGACTTATTCCAATTAAAGCTTATTCTATGAAATCAAATATTCTAAATTAAATTGCCGATTAATTCTTGTGGAAACAAATATTTGAATTCAATATTGATTTTATTTTATGGAATCAAATATGCTGTATTGATTAATCATTTAGTTTTTATTCCTTGATGGGAGGAATAATTAAGGTAACAGCTCTAATTGAGGGTCTTTGACCTACCTATAAATAAGATCTATGTATTTCATCAAACGGCACTCACTGGTAGGCATAGGTCAGAAGAACCAGTCAAAAATTTTATTTTTGTTTTGTTGTTTGGTTGCTGTGAAGCTGTTCTTCAATTGGCTTGAGCAAAGCATGGCTAGAGGTATTTATATAATTATTCATTCCGCTGTTAATTTTATTGTTAATTAGCATTTAATTATATATAGAATTCTTACAAAACTATGTTAAAACACTACTTTTTTTTTTTTCCAGAAGTTTAAGCTGATAGGAAATAGAGATTTTTATCATTTAATTAATAGAGTTAAATACCTAATACTCCCTTAGGGTTTCAAAACTTTATTTTTTCCTCCTTAGGGTTTGAAAAGTGACCAAATTAGTCATTGTGGTTTTGAAAAGTGACCAAATTAGTCCACCCGTCAGTTGACCGTTAGTTGACTTAACGGATTGACATGTGAGCCAATTAGAAGTTAACACGTGACCACCTAATTAAATTTTTTAATTTTAAAAAAATAAAAAAAAAAGACAAAAAAAAATAATAAAAATTGGGGTGGCCGTACCCTAGGCATCTGGCAGGATGGGGGTGAGGTGAATGAGATTGAGGGGTTTGATTTTGCAGAGTGGCTGAAGAACACGGTGTCGGAGAAGGACTTTGTGGTGATCAAAATGGATGTGGAAGGGACGGAGTTTGATTTGATTCCAAGGTTGTTTGAGACTCGGGCGATTTGCTTGATCGACGAGATATTTCTCGAGTGCCATTACAATTGGTGGCAGAGATGTTGCCCTAGTGAGAGGAGTCCCAAGTATATATGAGAAAACGTATGGCCAATGCTTGGATCCTTTCTCTTCTTTGAGTTAAAGTGGGGTTCTTGTTCATCAGCGGTGGTAACAGAAATTTTTTTTTTTTTTTTCAAAAAAATGTTTTTTTTTTTAAAAAAAAATTAAATAAAAAATTTAATTAGGTGACCACGTGTCAACTTCTAATTAGTTCACGTGTCGGTCCGTTAAGTCAACTAATGGTCAACTGACAGATGGACTAATTTGGTCACTTTTCAAAACTACAAGGACTAATTTGGTCACTTTCCAAACCCTAGGGAGGAAAAAATAAAGTTTTGAAACCCTAAGGAGGTATTAGGTATTTAACCCTAATTAATATTCTAACATTTTCATAGCTAAAGGTAGGGCACTAATATCACCTATTGATCAATCTATAAATGGCAATACTACCGGAACATGGATGTCGATGCTTGTAAGTTGTAACCTATGATGCCCCAGAAAGTTGGTTCTACATTACATGGGTGGATTGTAAAGGTGTTGTACTAAATGAGATTGAATTTTATAAATGATTCTCAGGAGCTCCAATTGGAACTTGGCTATGTCTTTTAGAATGATGGTGCAGATAGCAAGAGTTTTCCTTGGGTCATTACAGTTAAGTCTCAATTAGTTCATCTCTAGTTCAGATTGAGCTTTATAAGTGATTTTAGGGAGCTCCAATTGTAAAGTTGATTAATCTTTTTTCTACAAATAGTGCAGATGTGATCTGGGTCATAACATAACTATTCCTTTGAAAATAAAGATCTTAAAAACAAAGTCAGCTGCAGCCTACTGTTAACAAAGACCAGACTGCTATAGAAGGATATATGAAAAGGAAAAAGGACGAAAAGTGACCTATTGGCGAAAAAAAAAATCAATTGCTTACAACTTGTTTAACGTATTAGAATTCTGAAACTTCAACAATTGCTTTTGAAGGTTGCCTATATAAATTATAGATTATAGAGATCATGAATATGGTGTATATCTTTCAAGAAACTTTATTGGAAAGAAGTATTATTCCATTCTTGGAAAAGAAACCAAGAATGTTAATCAGAAAAGCTGATCAACAAATCATGCATGCCTTTATTTTTGCTTGTGTAAATTGATTCAAACAGTAAAGAGTGAAAATAAAAATGGACAAAAACAGTGCTATGAGATTTGGTGGAAAGATTGACAGTGTATCACATCAAAAGTACATGGAGTAAAGAGAAGTATAATGGATTAAACCTGTGGATTAGTGGATGAAAGAAGTACAGGAGATGCTGTATGAAAAACAGCTTCACATCCATCAACTGCAGAATCAAAAGATCCTTCTTCCACTAAATCAGCTTTGAACAAATGAAGTCTTTCCTTAGCTCCATCAAGTGCAAGTGTTCTGTTTTCTTTGGATCATCTGTTTCATTTATAAACAGAACTACTGATAAACATATGCTAAAAATTTTAAAGTAAATAAAACTACTCAATACTCATGCTACATCCATAAGGAAATATAAATCAATAAATAAAACCTTCCCAGACTAATTACTCTGTTTTGTTTGGATCATCTTTCGAATATATACACAGAAATACCAATTGGAACGCTAAGTTTATTAATATCAAGCACTGCAAGGCAAACAAATGTGAGAAAAAAAAGAAAAAAAAGAAAAAAAAAAGAAGTTTTTAGGATGCTTTGTTAATTTATCTGCATTTTTGCTAAGCTTTCTCGAGAAACGTTTTGAAACAGAGCATTTACTTTCACTTGATGGATCGCTTGCTTATGGTATGACAGATTTATCGGCGGTTGCTGCTGCTGCTGATCTTTGAGGACATGAAGCTCACATGGAGATATTCCCATCAGAAAGAGAAAGATCAGCAGTAAAAGTAAAAGTAATTTCAAGATTCCCTGAACCAAACACCACATACAACTGATAAAAGTAATTTGAAAAAATATTCACAGTTTTCTCCTAAGAGATTACATTATTTGAAAAAAACAAAAAAAAAAGATCACTCCCAAATTTATCTCATAAGAGATTACATTATTTGAAAGGAAAGATACCAAATATTTTATTCTTGCCAAACTGAACAGTTTGATAACAATTTGCGTGGCTTCCCTTTTAACAACACTAGCTTAGAGCCCACGCTACGCGCCGGGTTTTTTTTTCTTTTTGTATATATAATTAAGTCAAAAATACTTTAAAAAATTATCAACAACAAATTCTATTTTCTTCTCTTAATTAACAAATTAGATACCAAAAATGACAAATGTTCATAAAATCATTTTAAACCATAATTTTACTTAATAGTATAAACCCACTTACCCAACAAATTTAAAAATTCATAAATTTTAGTTCTTATAAATTGAAACGTGTTAAATATTTGTTCCCATATACGTAGTTTAAAATTGAATATAAAGGAAAAATAATTCTAGATTAATCAATCATAGAAAATGATTGATTAATCATAATATTCCAACAATGATATAACTTCTCCTCCGCTACACAATCCATTATGGTAAACTTTTGTCTTTTAGGAGTTGAACTTCCTCCTCATAAACAATTTTTTTTGAGAAATTTTACTATTACATTGACAAAAGTAAATAAGTGTTCTAAAATATATGAACATGATGATATCTGATTACAGTTATATTTACTAATTTTGTTAACAAAAGAATGTTGATAGTTTAATTTTTCTTTAAAAAAGAAAGAGATAAAAACAGTGGCATAAATATAGCCTATATAGGAACACCCAAAAGCAAAAATGAACAACAAAAGTCAATTAAATTTACAAAAAATAAAAAAATAAAAAAAAATTGCGACTTGTATTAAATAAAATTAAGAAAAATTGAATGAAAAATAATATATAAATTAGAATAGAAATTAAGGACAAAAAAATAAGTAAACAAATGAAAAATACTAATATAATAAAGAAGAACTAACTTTTTTTGTATATTTTTCTTAGTTCCAATGAAATCCACAAATATAAGAAAAGGTTTTGTCAAATATATATATATATTTTCAACCATTCTTCACATATATAAAAGTAAAAGAAACTAATTTTAAGACATACAGGAAAACAATACAAAAAAACTCTATCGATTGAAAATTTAAGTGTGAAATATATTGAAAAAATTGAGTTTCTACAAAAAGAAACTCATAATTATTTCTTGAATTCAATGTAAAATTTACAAAAGAAAAGTGATAAATTGAATAAAATAATATATAAATTAGAAAGAAAAAAATAAGGGTCAAAAACAAAAAATGGAAGAGCATAAGCACTGGAAACAAAGATAAAAAAAAAAAAATGAAAAAAAAATTAATATAATTGAAAATAACTATTATAGCAAAAAACAAAACAAAACAAAAAAAATGGTAGTATAATTTTTCATTGAGAAATAACGAATAAAAACTCTCTAAAATATAAAGGACAAAAACAAAAATGAAAGATCATAAGCACCAAAAATAAAGATAAAGAAACATATAAAATGACAATGCTAATATAATGGAAAATATATATATTTTTTTCAACCATCCTTCACATATATAAAAGTAAAATAAATTGATTTTAAGACATACAGGAAAACAAAGACAAAAAAAATCTATGATTAGAAAATTGAGTGTGAAATATATTGGAAAAAATTGAGTTTCTATAAAAAGAAACTCTCTAACTATTATTTCTTGAATTCAATGTAAAATTTACAAAAGAAAAGTAATCATTTAAATAAAAAATAATATATAAATTGAAAAAAAATGGAAGAATGAAAAAATTAATATAATTGAAAATAACCATTCTTGCAAAAAAAAAAAAAAAAAAAA
>CM017324.1:25203898-25305714 GCA_006937295.1 Carpinus fangiana
TGAGAGATGACACTTTGAGAGATGACACTTGTCACTTATTAGAGTAGGTTGAAGGATATTTCCTCTAAACTGGTTTGGAGGAAATTTCTGTCATTTAGCAATATATGACCTATGATTATATGTGAGCTTGTCATATTTTTTTTTATAAGTAATCGATCTATCATTAAAAACGTAGAGCACCCCAAGTACACATCAGGGAATCCCACTTCAAAAAAAAAAAAGAAAAAAAAGTATATAATAGGAGCCACCTTAGCTAGTCATTTATTGACATACAAAATTAATCATAAAACGCTTAAAACCATCCCTAGATCAGAGAAGTCTTTTTGAGGAGCACTTGGGAGCTTGCTTTTATGCCAGATCCTCCCACCCTCTCCTTCTCAGATTTACATAAAAAATAATAACAAAAATAAGATTAAAAATAACACGTGTGTACTTTTGGTACAAACATAGGTTGTTTTACACACTTGGTTTCACTTTTAGGTTACCAATTGGAATCCAAACCACGAGTTTCAAGATTGGTCTATTAAAGTGACATCTATCTTTAGAACAAGATACACATGTTCTAAGAATAGATGCCAGATTAATAGACTTGGTGAAATTTTGAAGGAAAACTGTCCACAGTTTTAGTGTATAGTGATTCCTCCTTTTCCATTCTAAGAAACCTCATTCAACGTTGGGGTAACCTTCTTCTAAAATATGACTGAACCAAACCGATCGGTCTAAAATTTCAAAATAACTAGTTTGTGCCATATTTGTAACAGTTTGGTTGGATTCCTTGCACACTCCTAGCAAAAATTGGTGTCAAAGCTAGCAAATTTAGTTTGTTGGGGAATTAAACCCATCATGGTTCCACTCAAGCAATTTAATTCAAATAAGCTGCTAAATTGTAACAACTATATCTATCAAAATCCCATGAGGAGTACAAATCACAAGATTTATGGAACTGGTATCAACATTAGATACTATAAAAAAAAACCCTATAAAAGAAACTCAAGGCATCACTTAAAGGGAACTAGTCTACAAAAAATCCTAACTCATTGCTTTATTTTTACTCTAATAAAATAGAGAAATGACTGATTTCAATACTTTTCTCATGAATATGGAAAAAATATTGACATCAATAATTTCTCAATAAAATACATTAATATAAGCATCGGAGTGTCTCCGGTTTACTAATCAAAACCGGGCCAATATATTATATATATAGCTCATCTGAAAAGCAAAGAACCTTAATGCTAATAAAAATAACTTAAAAATTTACACAGCATTCAAAAGCATAGAACAGTCAAACCCA
Source organism: Carpinus fangiana (assembly GCA_006937295.1). NCBI lineage: Eukaryota > Viridiplantae > Streptophyta > Magnoliopsida > Fagales > Betulaceae > Carpinus > Carpinus fangiana. The sequence continues at coordinate 25,205,193 of CM017324.1, forward strand.
TAACTTAGATTACGCAAAAACATTGCATGTCACAATCAAAAAAAGAAGAAAAAAAGAAGACGATGAGACACAAAATAGAGAGAGGCAGCACTGACTTGGGTCACGAACTGTAGCTTTGACAGTATAACCCCGTTGGAGAAGGAGCTTCACCACCCATGAAGCTACGTAACCTGCAGCTCCAGTCACGCACACCACCCTCTCTGCTCCACTCATCGTCTCTCTCTCTCTCTCTGCTTAGTTTGGGAGGCTACTTTATTACTTTTTGAACATTAAGGGGCTAAATTGTAAACGGCTAATAGTTTGAGGAGGTTTTTTATTTTTTATTTTATTTTATTTTTATATATATATTTTTCCTCTAAAAAAAAACCCTATGAAGGGCCAAACCGCATTGTGCCAAGATTCGCCAATGAATAAAGCTGTGGATCACAACAAAATTGGAAATTCGTCATAAGAGAATGCTAGAAAACACCAGAGTCATAAGACTTTTATTGAAAGCCACAGAAATAGAAACGTGACTCTGATACTATGTTGAAATATATATGAAATATGAAAGAGAAAGAAAAGAGAGTGAAAGCGGAAAGAGCTGTATGGGCTACATCTTCTATATTCACTACATATTAAACAATATTACATAACTTTTTTTTTATAGAGAGACAATGAGTAGTGACCAAGAAATTCTAAAATAAACCCTAGACTAAATAAGACAACATAATAGAATATATATCAAATATTCTAACAAGCAATTTGGGAATCACAAATTGGATCGACAGATTTCATTACTCAAAACACCTCAGGACTAGCAAACCCTACCCAAAATGAAGCTCAGAATGATGAAAAACATATAGTGAATATATTGTTTCTTTGTGTAATGGACCTAGTGGTATTAGAAGGTTTAGGACCTATGGTGATGAGAAAATCAAATAGAAAATAGATTGGTTACTTTGAGCTTGAGGGAGCCAAAACCTCCAAAATTTCATACTAAGATCAAATATGTTGAAGAAATTGTACAATACCTTTTGTTCAAGATTCCCCGAACAAAACACCACCTATAACCGGTAAAAGTAATTACCTTTTGTTCAAGATTCCCCGAACCAAACACCACATACAACTGATAAAAGTAATTAGGAAAAATATTCATAGTTTTCTCCTAAGAGATTACATTATTTGGAAGAANAATAGAGAATTTGAAAAGCTTTTGTTTTCTTCATTAAGAAAATTTAATGCATTAAAAATAAAACTCCTATGTTTTAAAAATAAAACTTCTATGCATTTGTTTTAAAAATAAAAATATCGACACGTGTCTCAATTCTAAGCAGTCTCTACCTCAAAACTTGGCTTTTATAAAGAGATAATTTGTGAACCTTTTATTTTATTCATTAAGATAATTAAACATAAAGTAAGAGAAGATGAAAAGAAAATTAGATAAAGAGAGAGAAATAGAGAATTTGAAAAGCTTTTGTTTTCTTCATTAAGAAAATTCAATGCATTAAAAATAAAACTCCTATGTTTTAAAAATAAAACTTCTATGCATTTGTTTTAAAAATAAAAATATCGACACGTGTCGCAATTCTAAGCAGCCTTTACCTCAAAACTCGGCTTTTATATATATATATATATGATTATTTAGACAGTGAGGAAGCCCTTTTCCTTCAAGCTTTCAATAGTGTCCCCAAGAGTCACTTCCAAAGGAGTGAAGCTAATACCCAAACTTTTGGCTTTGTCTTGGGAAACCTTGTACACCGGCAGCAAAGGCTTGTCATCTTCAAATCTGCCAAAATTGATAAACATATGTGACTCTTTTCGATATTTTTTATGAATGTAAACAATGATTTTGGTTGATAAATGCAACTTCTTAACAAAACTGATCATTTTGTTAGATGCAGCATCTATGTACTCTACTTGCATGTTCGTGCATATGCCAAAAGTTGATACCACACTGTCAATTCTATGATAAACTGTGTCCATCTTTCAACACCCGTCCCTCTCTTTCCCCCGCCCGCCTCTCTCTCTCTCTCCCTCATCATCATCACATATCATTTTCTAGTAGAAGATAGAACATTTAATTAAAAGAAGCTAGATAATGAAGTCAAAACTGCAGGGATAACGAGTCCAGTTGGATGTTATTCCTTTCTTTTTCACTTTTTGCTGCTAGGCTAATGTATGCCTTTCAGGCAATACACAATAAAAAGCTTACCTAAAATTTAGATAAGTCTATTGATGAAAATATTGATGGATTATATTTCCAGATAAAACAAGGAAAACCAAAGCTTCTTTTTCCCTGAAAGTTTCTCTTTGAAAACCTCATTATTGGATGGCAGGTTATGAACTTATGATGACTCATTCACATAACTTCCAGGCTTTAGCAAGGAAATCAAAGTTGCACAAGTTGGGTCCAAAACGTTGAAGGAAAATTTAAGAATTTTGAAATACTTTTGTATTCTAACAAACTGGGATCTTTATCTCACATATCATGAGATTTTTTTTTCTTTAGTAAAAAAATGCACAACTGTTTACCAAGTTACAGCAAGTCTTCAAATGCATGCTCACATTGTTCTCCTAGTTTCCAATAATCATATCAGCATAGTATTTCTTTATGAATAACCAAAGTGAAAAATCAAGTCGGAGCCTCACAACCTATCCTTGGCTGGCTTAGCTACAAGAATACTTCTTTGCCAGTCAGCAGCACCATCCATGGCAAATTTATGTTGAGCCAGGGACTAATGCATCCAATGTTGCCTTCCATTACCTTCTTCTCCTCAACGAATCTTGTAGATCTAGTTAATTTTTTTAGATTGTAGAAGCCTCTAAGATGATTGTCTCTCTTGTATACTTTTCGTGTATGAGGACTTTGCCCTTTACTTTCAAAAAAAATTATTATTCATCAACAAATTTGTTTCAACGTAAAACATTTTTCCATGTAAAATCGGAAAATGTTATTAATTTTTCATTTTTTCCATGTTATTATCTATTTTGCAGCCTTAACATTGATTTGATGGCTGAAATAAAAAGATCACTAGCTCCTAAACCAAAGTCCCCTGCATGATTATCTTACTATAAACTATCGAAGTAGTTTAACTATCAATTTTTGCATATGACCATGCAGCTACCAATATCCAAGTTCCCACCTTACCCGTCCCTTGGCCTAGCAACTTAGTATGGTTAAAGTAATGACTTAACATTATTCTGTATATTCAAAACAAAATGTTCCAGAAGAATTCGACCGTTTAAGAAAGTTGGAAGTAAAATAACCATCATTAAAGAAATGAACCAATCGAAGCAATAACACGGAAACTAACCTCGCATATGCAGCAAAACATGCAAATTGAATTTAGTTGCTACTTACTATGGAACCAATAAGGAACATCCAACATATTGTAACTGAATAACTCACATTTCAGGTAGATGCAAACTTGGGTAAAGTTTGTGCAATATCTTGAAAGCCTCAGAATAGTGTGTTACTCTTCCAACTAAACAATATTTGCCACTAGCAGCAGGAGTCTCAAATGCCTGAATATGTGCATGCGCAGCATCTCTAACATCAACAAATCTATAAATTCCATCAGGAGATGTTCGAGTCCCTGCAGCCACAAAAAAAAAAGAGAAAAAGGAAGAAAGAGAAAAGGTTAATCAATAGCATCACAAGAATCATATGGAATGATGTGGCTGGAAGGTTAGTAAATTTCAACAAGCAAATACAGTTAAAACAAAATTTTCTTTTTGATCACTCCAACCATTTTGTAAATAGAGTATGCGTTAGAATCTTTGTTGCAAAGGTTCGACTTAGATGGTAGGTACACCCTGTTCTCAGCAGAAGCTAATTATTGCCATAGCATTGTACAAGATGAGCATTTTGTATAAAGCATATTCCCAGGCAGTGCATGTTGAGATTGGAAATTCTTATCCATGGAATATAGGTTGAATCTCAACCTATATGTTTCAGGTGGAATTAGAGGGGTTGGTACTATGCAGATCAAGGCTAGGTTTTGCAACTGCCTTCAAGTGAAACATAAGTTATAGAGGAACTTTTAAATTCCATATTATCAGCACCAGAATTCAGTAAAGCCTTTTTTGAGAAGAAAAAGGAACGAGGAAATACCAAAGAAAGCAACTCCTGGTCATACTAAAAGATCTGGAAGTTATGGAAGTCCAAATTTTTAATGGGAACTGTAGAAACCCTAATATGTTGATGCTAAGTCTCATAAAATTCAATTATTTACGAAAAAAAAGGCTCATAAAACCTACATATAAAATGAACAATAAATGCACTTGAATATAAATAATTTTTGTAGAAAGAAACCCAACACAGATAATGCTCATTAGTTACAAAAGATTACCATTCACAAGCTTCAGAAATCCCTCAATGCTAAAAGTAGGAGTTTGCTGTATGACTGGACCAATAACGAAGCCTGGGTTTATTGCTACCAAGTCAATGCCATACTCTTCCGCAAACTTCCAAGCAGCCTCCTCAGCTAAGGTCTTTGAGAGATGATACCAGAGCTGAAAATGAAATCAAAGCTAGCTATAACGATTACATCTGAAAATATTTGGCAGAGTATGATTACAAGAAAAAGCAAAAGAGAAATGCCATGCTTACCAAATTTTCTCCCCAAAATTGGTTCCCAAATGATGTGTCACCATCCCATGAGATGATGACACATTTCACAAAACAATAGATCACGTGGAATGGTGACACATCATTTGGGAACCAACTTTCGGAGAAAAAATTTGGTGAATGTAGCATTTTCCAAAGCAAAAGAACTAGAAGCTGACATGGATATGCTCACAGAGAAAGCCAGGTAACAACAAAGAGAATTTGGATGAAAGAAAAAGTATGGCTGACATTGTGTTGCTATTCTCTGATATTTCCTCTTCGCTAAAATAACAGTCTAGTTCTTTCGTTACCAGTACCTTCATATCAACAGTATACAAGAATCTAAATAAAGATAAACTTGAAAAAGCTATATTTAGAGCTATCGAATAGCATGTATACATACCTTCTCCTCTTTACATATAACTGGATCTGAAAACCAAGTCTCATCCACAACCACATCAGGGGTCATAGGTTTTCCGTTGAACATAACTGAAGCCATAGAAGATGTTATAATCACTCTCTTGATAGAAGGAACTTTTGAACATGATCTAAGAACGTTAAGAGTTCCCTTCACTGCAGGATCAATTATTTCTGACTGAACCATGAGACAAAATGTGAAAGTAGCTCCCACAAGAATAGATTTATCAAACTAAGCTATCAAAAGCATAATAATATTGGACAAAATTGAATACATGCTATTCAACAGTTTTATCAAGCAATAATTGCATTATGCATTACAAGGTGGAACTTCTCTGATGTCTTATGTGCATGATTTCCATAAACCTAGCATTGACTAACGAGTAACGCTAGAAACCATTTTTATCCCACAACTATCCTACAATGCTAATGTGGCAACCAACTCTTAGATCAGTCTTTGTTAAAAAAATAAAAATAAATCCAATGGTTGATTAGGATTGTCACGTTAGCAGTGTGGATAAAAAATGTAGTTTCTAGCATTTCTCTCAACTTTCATAACTTAAAACCCAGGAGTACTACATTCAATGATTGTTGGTTGCAACAAAGTTGAGAAAATGCAATTGCAGTTGACAATGTTGTGAAGATGAAACATTCTCTTCCTTTGAGCTACAGTGAGAAAGAAAAAATGATCAGATTTTGTAAAAGCCTTGACAATTGTATACTTCCTAGGAGTAGAGATTCCCCCTGGAAAATAGAGGCAGTTCATTGCCATTGTTTATGATCATAAAAATGTGGCAGAACCCGTCTCTGCAAAGTTTTTTTTTTTCTTTGGGGAAGCCCGGGGGGAGGGATTTTAGGGGGATGTTTTAAATCACTAAATACAAACAAGCATTCACCATATTTGCAGCAAACATTAGAACATTGTATCCCTTACACATTGCATAGGCAATAAAAAATAATGTCATGGGGTGAACCTGTGGGTCATTGGCCATGAAAAAAACCGGGGATGCTATATGAAAAACGCCTTGGCATCCATCAACTACAGAATCAAAACATCCTTCTTCCAGTAAACTTGCTTTGAATAACTGAAGTCTTTCTTTAACTCCATCAAGTGCAAGTAAACACTCTGTTTTCTTTGGATCATGTGTGGAATATATTTGCAGAAATTTCAATTGGAATGCTAAATTTGTTAGTATCAAGCTTTGAATGAAAAATAATCATAATAAAGAGTAAGGAATAATAACACCACACTACATATGAAATACTATTGTGAACAAACTAGGTAAATCTACCGTTACATCCTATACAAGATTAGCCATGCTAGAGTGATCTTTTTTAGGTGCACTTGGGAGTTTGCTTATATGCCTGATCCTCCCACCCTCTCCTTCTCAGATTTACTTAAAAAATAAAAACAAGAACAAGATTAAAAATAACACGCATGTACTTTTGGTACGAACATAGGTTGGTTTAACACTTGGTTTCCACTTTTAGGTTACAAAATGGAATCCAAACAACTAGTTTCAGGACAAAATTTTTTTCCAACCCAGTTTATTAAATTGGCATCTATCCTTAGAACAAGATATACATGTTCTAAAGACAAATGCCACATTAATAGATTGAGTTGGTAAAACTTTTCGAGGAAAATTGTCTATAGTTTTTAGTATAGTGATACTCATTTTTCCATTCTAAAAAACCTTGTTCAACGTTGGGGGTAAAGTTCTTCTAAAATACGATTGAACCAAACCGATCGGTCTAAAATTTCAAAATAACTAGTTTGTGCCATACATATATAAGAGACTACTAGCAGCTTCCCTATATTTAGGGAAAAACTACTAAGAGCATTCTCAGCAGCTTCCTCGTTATGTTCCTTACATTTAAGGATCGAAACTACTTTTTGCTTCCCTATGTCAAAATACACCACAATAGCTTCCCTTAATCATTCCTTATATCATTAAAATATATATTTTTAATTATATTATATATATGAGAGGAGAGAGGAGAGAGAATCATGGGGAGGAGAGAGGAGAGAAGAGAGAGAAACCTTTATTTACTTATTTTAATAATCATAAGGATTGCAATAGTAGAACCCTATGTATAGGGTTCTACTGTAGCATCTGATGGTTTAAGGAACCATATAGGGAGTCTGCTGTAGGACATTTTTTATGATTTTTTAGACATATTCCCTACACATAGAGAACAGACCCCCTTATAGGGAGTCTGCTGGGAATGCTCTAAGAAGTCACCTGAAATAGATTCCCTTGGTGTTTCCTAAACCAAGGGAACACCAAGGGAAGCAAAAGTGCTACCCTAGATTTAGGGTAACACTTTTGGTTCTCTTAATATTATTTTAATATAAAAAAACCTTTCTCTTTCCTCTAGCATTTATTTGAAAAAATATTTAAATAGTTTATCTTTCTTTTCTCTTTCCCCTATCATTTAATTTAAAGAATATTTAAATGATGTAGGAAAAGGATAAAGGAAGCTCCCACTGCTCTCAAGCAAAAATTGGTGTCAAAGCTAGAAAATTTATTTGATGGATTTTTTTAGCTCATATATTTATCATTCTTTCCAAGGATTGACAGTTCATTAATCAGAAACCACATCAATATGTTATATATAGCTCATCTCAAAAGCAAAGAACCCTAATGCTAATAAAAAAAAACATGAAAATTTATATGGGAATTTCAGAGTAGTCTATCTATAGCAAAGAACAGTCAAACCCAGAATTTATATTACGCTAAAACATTGCCTGACACAATCAAAAAAGTTTTTTTTTTTTTAGAAAAAAAAAAGACGATGAGACACAAAATAGAGAGAGACAGCACTGACTTGGATCACGAACTGTAGCTTTGACAGTATACCCACGTTGAAGAAGGATCTTCACCACCCATGAAGCTATGTAGCCTGAAGCTCCAGTCACGCACACCACCTTCTCTGCTCCACTCATCCACTCTGGCTCTCTCTCTCTCTCTGTGCTTAGCTTTGTGATTATCAGTTGGAGCTTTTGACTTGCTTTCTCTTTTCTTTTAATGGTAAGATAAAATTTTATTAAAATAAAAGTAAAGAGATTACGAAAGGCGTGGCACAATTGATTAAATAAATAGCAAAATTTGATTGCTAAATTATTTTTTTTTAACAATTATAGACTTTCATTTCATATTAGTTTATAAATAATTATATAAAAGTTATAGTATACTAATAATTTTAATTTTCAGCACAAAAAAAAAAAAAATTTGTAAAAAACTGGCCTGACCCAAAAATTAATATTTTTTACAAGGAAAAAAAGTGGATGCGCATGGTAATCTTTGTCGCAGTCATAAATGTGTTGGGCACCCTTCCAATGGAACATCGATTTGAAGCTCTTCGTCAACGACTCTAAATCTGATTTTTACATTCTTTTATCTCTTGTTGTGGCCTCCTGAGTATACACTATACATATAGGGAGATATATATATTTATATATAAATCCTGAAAATATATTAATGCAGCGCAGAGATATTCAATCTCCTCAAGGTTTAGCATTTTTCGCTTTATACCCTCTTTTTTTTTTTTTTTTTTTAATTTTTAATTTTTAATTTTTTTTTTTTCTGTCGAGTATATTGAAATCGCAGGTGAAACAGCCCGGATTTTGGTTGAATTCTTGGAAGTGGCCATCTCTTCTATTGTCATCCTCAAAGGTGTCTACCCTGCCGGTCAGTTCTCTTTTGCACCCTTCTCAGACCCTCTCTCTGTTTGCTTAGCAAGAAGATAATATGCATTGAAATTGATATAATAATTATTGATTTACATTTTTTTGTGAAATTGGGTGATGGCGAATTGTGGGTGAAGGCGCATTCGAGAGAAGGAGATATATGAATGTGGTGGTTCAGAGGGCTCGTCATGCTCAGCTCAGAGATTACATCCGTTCTTCTGTTTCTGCTCTTCTTCCTTTTATCCAAAAGGTTTCTTGGGATTATATTCATTTCTTTTATTTATTCCTTTTTTATTTCAATGACTCAATCATCGTTAGGGGATGAATACAACTGATATTGCTAGTACGTATTTGAATCTTGAATTTCCTGAAAATTAATTAAACGAAGAATAGTAAGATTTTGGTTTCATAAATATGAACTGAAACAATCATGCCCACAAATAGGGATTGGTGGAGAGAGTAGCAGTTATTTTTTTCAACATTGGCTGCATCCCGGTGGAAAGATTTGTGTTCAAGCTCACAGTGAACCAGTCTTATGGGTCAAAGTTGGAAGAAGCTGACCTGGAGTTTTCTCTTAGATCATTCTTGATCAAGCTCTCAGTCTCAGAATCCCTTACTAGGGTTCTTCCCCCTGGTAAGTGCTAAATATAGTACTACATATCCCATTTTCATACTTAAGCCTGTATACATGGGTTGCAAAAAACACCTTTTTTTTTTTGTGGAAAAACTTCATTTAACCTCCTTGAACTTTCATTGTTTTTGCAATCGCGCATAAAGTTAAAAAAAAAAACTCTCAATTTAATGTATCCAGCATTAAAAGGGTTGCAATATCACCCTACATTATGCTTTCTGCTAAATCCTAACGAAGGCCTTGGAAATTCTCAAATCCTAACGAGATGGGTGATATTGCAAATTTTTAAATTTTGATGCATTAAATTTAGAGTTTTTGAACTTTAGAAGATGATTATAAAAGTGAAGAAAGTTCAGGGGTTAAAGTGAAGTTTCTCATTTATTATTTATTATTTATTATTTATTATTTTCTTTTGGCTTTCTGGTACGTATCATATACCTTGTTGTTTACTTGGCTCTCATGATTGATTAATTTCTTAGGTTCTTGCTGCATTTCTGAATTGTGTCCTGGATTTTGTTTTCTTTTATGGTTAAAATTGGGGATAGGTCTCTAATTTATTATTTATTATTATTATTATTATTATTATTTTTTGTATCTTTTGACAGACTGTAGGTGGGAGATAACTGCTTACTTTCGATCCCTTCCTCAGGCTAGTACAAGCAAGGATGCAGAGCTATGGATTCCATCGGACACAAGGCTGTGGCAGCAACCTCCACTACTGATCCCCATTTAGTCAATGAGTAGCGAACCTCTGTGTGTGCAGTTATATCTAGAACATCCTAGTTCATCTGAACCAAAGCCTTGAATGGTGAAATATAACCACCGCATACATGCACACTTATGCAGGTACATCCTTTTTCTTTTTTATTTTTCGTGTTTTGCTAAAATATATGTAAACTCTGATTTAGCATGACAACTGATCAAGACTGTTCTTGTCAATCTGTTGTCAAAAAAGTAAACTCTATTCCCCACTGAGCATATGCTAGTTTTGCAAACCACAATGAGTTGGTCTGTATTCTTGAAGAATTGCATCGTGTTAAGGATTAAATTTACAAAGTCGGGAGACACAAGTTGAGATGCTTGACATAACTGGAAGCAATTAAATGGAGAATTCAAGCTCCCTTAACCTTGGGGATGCACAAAGCGATTAAGATGGTACCCTATTTGTAGTACCCTTTTTTTTATTATTTATTTTTATTATTATTATTATTATTTAAGTTCATTAATCTCCTTGATTTTAAATCATAAGTTTTGGAGGTCTTCTTGTACCCTATTTGTATTTTGTTTTTTTTTTTAATGAACTTATTACCTATTAAAAGGGGGAAAAAAAAAAAAAACCAACATATCCTTGGGTAAAATGTATTAGAATATCCTTATGAGGTCCGTTGGAATGCTTTTGGTGGCAGGTCTTTAGAGTCTCACTCTCCGTTAGGGCATCCCGACTTGGGTCAGATTATCACACACGAGACTCGCCTGTGTTTTGCATGATCCACAGATCAACACGTGTTGGACGAGTTGGTCTTCAAATGATTTAGTTTCTAGTGGGAATATGTTCATCTCAGGGAAACTTTAGTGAAAGAAAAATAGATAAGATTGTGATTTCTGCTAAAAAATTTCTAGGACAGAGAACTGTTAATAATGAGTGTTTGCTAAATTTTGTTGGAGCAGGTTCTGGCTTTTTCCTTTGGTGGGTATATCCAATCTGTCTTGAGTTTCTTGATGGGAAAAAGTTTTGGCACAAGATTCAACAACATTGGCAGAGCTATTTGTATACTTACAGCATTGTGCTACAACACATAATGCACAGTTAAGAATTGCCTAATACAAAGGAATCGGAAATATTGGAAGAAGAATTAGAACCTTGAAATGGTTTTCAAGGACTTATGTCTAAAATCTAGATACTCTGTATGTAATTTGTTTGGTGTAGTTTGGATTATGCCTAGAATGGTGAAAGAATTGTTGATGAGTTGGGGAGGTCAACTCAGGTGTTGTGACATTTTGGAAGTTTGGAGGTTGATTCTTTTATGTTTACTGTAGTGTAATTGAAGAGAGTAGAATGCACGGAACTTTGACTATAGAGGAACATCGATGGCGGAGCTGAAAAAGAAAGATTATATTCATCGCCTTTGAAGATTTTTTTTTTCCTAGTTTTTTGAACTTTTTGAACCATTGGTCATTGTTTTCTATTAATTAGTAGATTATCTTGTATACTTTCTATGTACTAGGGTTTTCCCCCTCTGTGCTTTTTCAATGAAATTATGTTACTTATCCAAAAATAAATAAAAATCTAGATACTTGGAATGTTGGAGTCAATCCCTGAGCAATAGTTGAATAATTGAAGTCGGGACATTAGAGATAAGCAATTTGGGAAGCACAAGTTTGATTGACAGTTTTCATTATTCAAGCAATTCAAAGGCCAGCAAACTCCAACCAAAATGAAGTTCAAAATGATGAAAAGAAGAGCACACACAAATTATTAGTACTTATTTGCATCAGTTCCCTTTTAACTACATAATTCAGGCAGTGAGGAAGCCCTTCTCCTTCAAGCTTTCAATAGCGTCCCTAAAACTCACTTCCAAAGGAATGAAGCTAACACCCAAACTTTTGGCTTTGTCTTGGGATACCTTGTGCAATGGACGCAAAGGTATGTCATCTTCATCTCTGCCAAAAGTGAAAAAGAAAAAAGTCACTTCTTCCAAATTTTTGATGCATTAGAACAGTTGGCATGAGAAAAGCAAATTCTAATCTGAAGTAAACTGATAATTTTGTTAGATGCAGTATCCATGGCACCGGAGTCGTACTTGTAACAAAACAACCCAGAGAAATGTAATACTATTTGCAGTTCCTTGCATATTCCAAAAAATAAAAGAACACCGTCAATTTTATGATAAATTGTCTCCATCTTTCAACACCCCCTCCCGTTCCGATCCTAAGTGTCCCATATAAATTAAGTACAATCTTAATCATGTATATGTAAGCTCTTGAGCACCATTCCTTGCAAGTTGGTTTTCAAAGGTAAGTTATAACTATAATTTGTACATTTGGTATCAAAGTTGCCCCCACGTTGAATATGGGATTGGGTGCAGCTTGTTGAATATAGGATTGAATGGATTGTAGCTTTGTGGCCAAGTCGGGTAGGGGGAGGGACCTATCGGCTATAGATTAAGATGTCTTGATATTATGTATGTGTATAGTGTTAAGTCATTGAATACTGATAAATAAGTAAAGCCATCAAAAGAGAAATTGCTTTTTCTGGGTTGATGTCGATAGAGTGGGCTGTTGTGGACTTTGGATTCGGAATCGTGGTGGAGTTATGATTCCAAGTGTCTCACATTAGTAAAATGCAATATTAAAAAAAAAAAACTATGTGTAGATAAGCTTTTGACACCCTCTCCTTGCAAGCCTATTTTTCAGAGTGAATTCTACCTAAAGTTTATTATGTCTCCACTCCCTTCCTCCCTCCCCTGCCCTGGAGTACAGTCAAAGGGCTTAGCTAGCGTTATTATTGTATAATTCAAAAGAAATACAATATTGCTGAGGAATTAGGCTGTTTAAGAATATGTGGGATGTAAACTGACCATCACCAAGGAAATGAACAAGTTGAAAACAATCACACAAAACATAACCTGGCATACACAATAAAGCATGTAAATTGATTTTAGTAGCTTCTGTCTATGGAACCAATAAACATTCAGTATCATGCAGGTAAAAAAACTCACTTTTCAGGTAGGTGCAAACTCGGGTAAAGTTTGTGCAATATCTTGCAAGTCTCTGAATGGTGTGCAACACTTCCCACTAAACAATATCTGCCATTAGCAGCAGGAGTTTCAAATGCCTGAATATGTGCATGTGCAACATCTCTAACATCCACAAAATTGTAAATTCCATCTTCAAACACTCGACTTCCTGCACACAAGAAAAGAGAGGAAAAAAAAAAAAAAGAGGAGAGAAAAAAAGTTAACTACTAGCATCACAAGAATTTTATGGAATGAAGTGGCTGGAAGGAGAGTAAATTCCTTCATGCCAACACAGTTAAAGATGAAATTTTGTTTTTGATCACTCAGCCATTTTATCAGGAGTAATGCTATCCATCACTTTAATTTTCCTTTGTTGATGTAGCACTACCAATCAGCCTTTGATCTTATTTTTTATTTTTAACAATGGCTAATTGATAGTATCATATCAGCAAAGTGGGATAAGGTTTTTAGCATTTCTCTTTTACCAAAAGAATATGACAGGAAATCATTGTTGAAGAGGTTCAACTCAGATAACAAATCCAACCTGCTTTTCATAAAAAAGCTAATTATATATTATTTTCATATTGAACAACATGGATATATGGTATATGGCATATTTGGAAGCTGTGTATGCTGAGATTGAACCTTTCTTATCCATGGAATATATGGGGACCTCAGCCTATATATTTCAGGTGCATTACAGGAATTGGAACTTTGCAGATCAAGGTTTTGCAGCCTGCTCCAAGTGAACTCTTAAGCTATAAGGGAACTTTACATTCCATGTATTTAGCCCTAGAACTCAGCAAAGCTTTTTCTCAAAAGAAAAGGGAATAAGGAACTCCCAAAGAAAGTAATTCTGATCATAATAAAAGATCTGGGAGTTATGGAAGTCCAACTCACTCTTTCAATTGGAAATACATGATCCTTAATACATTTACTGGTAACTCTCATAAAACTTACATACCCAGGAAAAAGAAAGTTTTACGGAACAGTTACTTATCATTCAAAAAACCTAGAGAAAGTTATAATGATAGATCCACTAAGAGCCTGCTTGGGATTGCGTTTGAAAAATAGAGTTTTAAAGTCAAAAAGAGCTTTTGGACAAAAGCTTCATTTTTAAGCTTTGCCAAAAGTGTTTTATGGACATTTTAAGCTTTTTAGATTCTTAAAAACGCTTTTAATTTTTTTATCAAACGAGTAATTTTTTCTTCAAACGGGCTTTATGAGTGTTAAAAACACTTTTAGGCATCTCAAATACAATCCCAAACATGCCCTAAGCCAACTCTAAATTTATTCAGTTGTTTGATGTTGCCTTAATCAGATAAGACACTTGAAGCAGTAAACTGAAAAGAAAAATGATTGCTACTTTTTTAACACTTACTTATATCAGTTGAACTCAATTTTTCTTTCTAAAATTGTGATGAAGCATGCATTTTGTAATTTCTTTAGGAAGAAACACAATACACAATCCTCATTAGCTGCAAAAGAGTACCTGCCATGAGCTTCAGAAAACCGATCATACTAGAAGTAGGAGTTGGCTGTATGAGGGGACCAATTGAAAAGCCTGGATTTATTACTACCAAGTCAATGCCACACTCTTCAGCAAACTTCCAAGCAGCCTCCTCAGCTAAGGTTTTTGAGAGCGGATACCAGAGCTGAAAAGATCCAAAGCCTTTAAATAAGAGATCATTTCTCAGTCCAGAAGGAATTAATTGCATAAAGGACTAAAAAACAATATCTGCAATATGTGTATGATCTGATTATGAGTATTCAGGAATCTATGCCATTTATATTCGAAAATATTCGAGAAAAAATTTCAAAATTAAATTAATATCTGAATCAAGAAAATAAAAGTCATAACTAGATACAATGATTACATTCTAAAATATTTAGCACTATGATTACAAGAAAAAGCAAAAATATTTAAACTTCAGGAGCCTTGCTCAGTGAGAAAGCAAAGTAAATGCAGAGACAACCTAGACTGAAGGAGAAAAGCTTGGCACACCTTATGCTGCTATTCTGATCAAATGTTTCCACATCAAATACAAAGCCGCATGCGCACGCACACACAACCAAAACTAGTAATACAAATTTAAGAGATTATATCTCAAGATCTTTCACTGCAAGTAAGAGTCCTATTAAAGATAAACTTGAAATACAGATTTTAACTATGGAATAGCAGATATACACACCTTCAACTCCTTACACATAACTGGATCTGAAAACCAAGTCTCGTCGACAACTACATCTGGGGTCAGAAGTTTTCTGTTGCGTATAACTGATGCCAAAGAAGACGTTACAATCACTCTCTTGATAGAAGCAACTTTTGCACATGATCTAAGAACGTTAAGTGTTCCCTCCACCGCTGGATCAATTAATTCTGACTGAATTATAAGAAGAAAAAAATGTGGAAGTAGCTCACATTAGAATTCATTAGTGGAACTAAACCATCATAAGCACAATAATATTGGACAAAATTGAAGACACGTTATTAGACAATTTTATCATGTATTAATCATGTCATTGAATTACAAGGTAGAACTTCTCTGAAGTCTCGTGTGCATGATTTCTTTATGAGTAATGTCAAAAACTACATTTTTATCCCATAATGTTGATGTGATAGTACCAAATAACCATCGGATCAAACCTTGTTAAAAATAAAGGGAAAATACACTTTACCCCCTGAACAATCCACTCATTTACACTTTTAACCCCAATGTTTAAAAAGTGACACTTTACCCCCTCTCCCTCCCAAAGTATTTGATATTGACACTTGACCCCATGAAGTACATTTTACCCCCTGAAGTATTTTAAATTGGCACTTTATCTCCTGAATCGACATTTTACCCCTCCAAAACTTTGTTAGTTCGGGGAGGTAAAGTGTTAACTCAAAATACTTCAGGGGGATAAAGTGTATTTCATGGGGTCAAGTGTTAATATCAGAAACTTTGGGAAGGGGGGGGTAAAGTGTTACTTTTTAAACATTGGGGTTAAAAGTGCAAGTGAGTGAATAATTAAGGGGGTAGGTAAAGTGTATTTTCCCCTAAAAACAATCTAAGGGTTTGTTGTGACTTTGACATTAACATTGTGAGATAAAAAATAGCATTTCTCTTTCGAGAAATAGACTAACATTAACTTCTATTACATTAAAATGAAGAGCACTACTTTCAGCACTTATTGGTTGAAGAAATGAAGAAAAACTGCAATTCCAGATGACAATGTTGTGAAAATGTAACTGATTAGATCTTGTAAAATCATTAACATAAGTATCCTTCATAGGAGCAGATATTTCCTCTGGAAGAATCACAGGTTGCTTAAACAAGAGAGCTGCATGAGATCCATTAAGTTGTTTTAAATCGCAAAGAACCAAACTACACCCATCATATTGGCAGCAAAAATTGGAACATTATATTGATTATACATTGCATAAGGCAATAAAAACAATATCATAGGATGAACCTGTGGGTCATTGCCTGCAAAAATAGCAGGGGATGCTGTATGAAAAACACCTTGGCAACCATCAACTACAGAATCAAAAGATCCTTCTTCCAGTAAACTTGCTTTGAATAATTGAAGTCTTTCTTTAGCTCCATCAAGGGAAAGTAAATGATCTGTTTTCTTTGGGTCATCTGTGGACACAGAAATACCAATTAGAATGCTAAATTTATTTATATCAAGCACTGCATGATGAAAAAAAAAAAACAATTACAACACCCTAGGATCCTCATTTTTCTATACAACTTTGTTGACTTACATCACAGGTAACAGGTGAGGTTTCCACTTTTCAACCTTAAAACGTCTGCATATGGACCTACACACCACTTGTAGTATGAAATTTTTAATCTTTGATTGCTCATGAGATTTGGTTTTATAAAACTTTCATATGAATTACTTTCACCAACGCATACCTTACCAGAATCTGAGAGTTTATGATTGCCACCCCAAGCCACCCCGATTTTTTACTTTTATATATATATAACTTTTTTAAGAGTAAATTAGTAATTTCATAATAACTTCATGGGAAAAAAATGACTTGAATGGATACGGAGGGAGTTATATGCTAACAGACATACCACAGAGAATTATTTGTCACAAATTTAGCAATTTTCCCAAACTAAAACCAAGAAAATAAAGAAAGCTGAGAAAATTGTCTCTTGATTTTTGCACCATTAGAGCTCTTAAGGTTGATTGATTCCATTATTCCATAGTTGAGTAATTTTGGCAGGAAAGTTTTATATACATCATTCTTTTTTCTATCAAACTAAGGATTCGATTCCTACAACTACAGCTCACTTGAAACTAAAATATCAAGATACTAGTAAAAAAATTTGTGCTTCAATTATAAACGTGATAAACAAATTAAAATTAAAAAAAAAAAAAAAAAAAACACTCTTATACGAACTCACTTGGGTCCCTGACAGTGGCTTTGACTGTGTACCCACGTTGGAGCAAGAGCTTCACAAGCCATGAAGCTATATAACCGGAAGCACCAGTCACACACACTACCTTCCCTGCTCCACTCATTCCTTCCCTCTGTGTGTGTCTCTCTCTCCCTCAAAGAGCTTCTTCTTAGCTTAATAGTTTGTTCTTAGCTATAATTTGTGCTTTTATTGTGAGAGGCTGATGATTAAATTAATGCGCATGATGTGGTCACCTCAGCTTGTCTTAAACTACTTTAAAATGTTTAATTTATACAACTCATAGGCCTCTTTTTTTTTTTATTGGTCTGCTTGAATTTCACGAAAGTCAAGCAGTATCGTAGCTCCGACCCGCTTTCGTTTCCTGCTCGAATTTCACGGATTTTATTATTTTTTATTGCGGAGTCAATTAGTTGTGAATTGTTAATAATAGTTTTTTCAACAAATTTAACACGTTCGTTTGTCTAACAATACAGCCGAACTTAGAGAAGTAGGAGAACAAAGGAATCTGCAGGCCAGGTCAATCCTACCAAAAAAGAAAAGGGTAAAACTTGTTACCA
The DNA here is from genome assembly GCA_006937295.1 of Carpinus fangiana. Lineage (NCBI taxonomy): Eukaryota > Viridiplantae > Streptophyta > Magnoliopsida > Fagales > Betulaceae > Carpinus > Carpinus fangiana. Next base: position 25,223,238 of record CM017324.1, read on the forward strand.
CCGCTCATCCCAAGATGAGTGCTACACACGCTCCAAATGTTCATTTTTAATATTGGTATTTTTGCTTGTTATTTGTTTAACATATACTTCTTAAAATAAAATAAATTTTTTTACACTACTGACCCCTATTAAGTCAATGAGTCGCATGCCTAGTTCATGTGAACCAAAGCCATGAATGGTGAAATATAACCATTGCATACATGCACACTTATGCAGGTACATCCTTTTACGAAGTCAGGAGACACTAGTTGAGATGCTTGACATAGAGCTGGAAGCTGATGGAGAATCCAAGCTCGCTAAACCTTGCTAATCATAGCTTGGAATAACCACTTAGTGGGTGAACTATATATAGCCATGCAGCCACACCCTGCCTGAAATGGGGCTTAGCAAGGCTGCTCATTGAAGGGATCCAAAATACTCATAAGATGTTTATAAAATTACAAAAACACCCTGAATTTATACGAGAGTATTTTGAAAATTTCACTTCCTCTGTTAGGATTTAACGATGAATTTTGATGGGATGGCTGATATTGCAAACTTCTCAAAAATGGTAATCTTAAATTGACACTTTTAAAGTCTAAGAGTATGATTGCAAAAGTGATGAAACATCAGGCGGCGTGATAAGTGAAGTTTCTCATTTTATTAAACTTTGATATGAATTACTTTTCCGAACACAAGTTATACCTCAATTGAAATACCTTATCAGAATCTGAGGGTTTCTTATTGTTCATCTCACGTTTTCAGCAAGGGTGTCCTAAGGTCCCAACAACAGGATGTCCATAAAGGCCACCTCTCAACTTGAAACTGTCAAGAGTGTCAGAAACCTTTTGGCCACTGTCCCCACTTTGCCTGACTATTGAATTGAGCAGGAGAAGCACAAAGAGAAATCATACACCATATGGAAGATGCAGTTTGACATGTTGGGGCATATAGTAAATAGAACACACTGTTCTTTCTTGGCTTAAGTTTTAGAATAACTGGTTAATCAAACTTATTTTTAGAATTAATATGGTTTTCACCCATCTCCACATTCATATTTAAAGGGAACACAGTTTGTTCACAATTATTTGCATCACTACCCTATCATTAACATCATTCAGTAATTGAGGAAGCCCTTCTCCTTCAAGCTTTCAACAGTGTCCCTAAGAGTCACCTCCAGAGGAATGAAGTTGATACCCAAACTTTTTGCTTTCTCCTTGGATACCTGATATCCTGGCATGGAAGTCTTGTCATCACATCTGCCATGAATGAGAAAGGCATGCAAACTTTCTCAGAATTTTGTGTTGTATCAGAAAAATTTGTATCAGGAAGCTAGTTGACTAATTGAAATCAAATAATTTGACCAAAAGCAGTATTGTTGAATATCAAGTCATAAATGCAAGAAAAACATTAGAACCATCCCCCTGTTTCTGGTGATAAAATAATGAAAACAAAAGGAGCTTTAAAAAAGCAATGAGTATTGGCAAGCTAAGTTTAGGGTCAGGGATAGATGAGATGTCTTTCCTCGATAAAAAAAATCAAGTAGCTCACTTACAGTATTGATTCAGCAATTGTAGATCATATTTCTTGGATAATATATATCACAGTGATAAATGGGGTCACAAATTTCAAGCCTAGCAGCATTGTAAACACAAATCACAGAAGCTGAGTAGAAAAAAAGAAAATGCTATATAGAGTGTAAACATGTAGTCTATAGACAAATTTTGAAGTGCTCATCAGGCAAAACCAGTACCCAAGAAAGTAAAAAGAAGTAACATCGCCTTAAGCATATGGTAAGGGATGAAAATCGACTATTCTTCATTCAACCACAGCAAGAAGGGGCAATCAGTACTTGCAGATACTAATGACTTACTTTTCAAGCAGGCACAAAGTGGGGTACAGTTTATGCAGAAGCTTCATAACCTCAGAACAGTGTATAACGGTTTCAACTAAACAATATCTGCCTGTGGCTGAAGGAACTTCAAGTGCTTGAATATGAGCATTTGCAACATCTCTAATATCGACAAATGTGTAGAATGGAAGAGAAAATGTTTCAGCTCCTGCATCCATAAAGCCTCAACTGTCAAGAATTAGATATAATGTAGTTGAAGAAGAAAATTAGAATTTTACTCCCACTAAAGTCAAATATGCAGTCTTGTTAGTTTTCCATTTAGTGATTCAGCAAAAGAAGGTAATTAAATCGACTTTTTGGCAGAAGCTAAGTGGGATATGTGAGAGAGGTAACTTGATAAGTAGTCATCATTAAGTACATCCCTAAGCTGTATAATGAGATTAACTATTTCTTTCCCCTGAAAATAGGTTGCCTTTTTCCAGAAAGAAAAGAGAAAAAGCAATTTTTGTTTCTCTATTCTTTCTTTCTTTTAGGTAATGAAGATAGTAACTCATATTCATATACGAAAGATCGAGCAGAAAGGGTAACAAATCCGACTCACTCTATCAGATGGAAGTGTAGATGCCTGATAGATTAACGCCAAGTAGAAAAATTTTACTTGGATATGTTCATACCTACATTTCTTAAGACGCTCATGTTAAGGTGGTTCTAAATTTCTGGGATATGCTTTAGGAAATAGTTGCTCAAGAGTAAAGAGTACCATTTACAAGTTTCAGAATCTCCTCTGTGGTAAAATTAAGAGTTGGTTGTAGGAAAGGACCAATCACAAACCCTGGATTTATTGTAACCAAGTCAATCTCGTTCTCTTTCGCAAATTTCCAAGCAGCTTCCTCGGCTAAAGTTTTTGAAACCATATACCAACTCTGAAACAGAAAAAGATAAGATGAAACACATATAATGTTTACATCGAATTAACATAGTTGATGCAAAAACACTATTTGGCTTTAAATAAACACTGTCAAAACCATATACCAAGTCAAAACTATTTGGCTTGAAATAAACAGTGTCACACTTGGTTGAGATTAGTACAACTTTATTATGACAAACTGTACCATTGTCATTATCCACCTCCATCAACATGAATTAAATGTTTGATGTATTTCTTTCAAACTTAGTAATAGTTTCGATCAAATTAACCAACTACAGATTGCTCTATCTTATATTTAACATGCTAATGAAGGGTCAGGTAGTTTTTCATTATGAATAGATTTATCCTGCGTATGACAGGAATCTAGCTAGAAGAACCAAAAAGAAGCATAGGAGCTGAACATGGTTATATGCTCACTGATTCTGTAGTTGAAACCTACTTTGTTTTTCCAACTGATGTAAACATGAAAAAGCAAGAGAACAATACAAATATCTTAAACAAAGAGGCATAACAAGTTCAGATCTAAGACCATCCTAGCCAAGAAAAAAAAAAAAAAACGTTGAGAATAATGGATGGATTCAGAATTAAAAGAGTACTCTTGTTTTGTACTGTTGGATCCGGTGCACCAGCAGAAATGTCAAACTAAAATGGCATTGTTTATACTCTCTTATGTTTGTAGGATCATTATTTATACATAACTGGTAGCAGAATCTTCGAAAGCATAGTATATCAAATACTTTATAGTGATAAAGTAAGAAGAATAACTTGCAAAGAAATGATAAGTAATAAGAACTTAACATAAGCACACACCTTCAATTTCTCACCAAAAACTACATCTGAAAACCAGGTCTCATCAACTACCACATCAGAGGTCAGAGGTTTTCCATTACCTACGACTGCAGCCAAAGAGGATGTTACAATCACTCTCTTGACAGAAGGAACTTTTGCACATGATCTAAGAACGTTAATTGTTCCCTTCACTGCTGGATCAATTAACTCCGCCTGAAATATGAAAGCAGAAAGGGAAGTGGCGCTTACACGAACAGTTCCATGAAGTAAGCTATCAAAAAGCTAATAATATTGCACAAAATTTGTATGAATTAACACTGCTGTGTGCAGTGGAACTTCAGTCTTGTACTTGCATGTTTTCAGGCAAACCAACTTGAAATCGGAATTGCAGCAACACTTTGAAATGCTGCAATTGTAGAAAATTAGATTTATTCTTTCTTGTTTCTTTTTGTTAAATCAGATTTTGTTCCAAAAGCTTAAGTCGATAGGAAATGGTGAATTCAATCATTTAATTAATATTCTAATACTCCTCCTCATGTGTGGGCTCAATCTCTTTCTCGATAAGTAAGTCCGGGGTTTAGTATAAAGTCAAGGTTCGAATTCAAGATTTCTGCTTTGATACTATGTTAAAACACTACATTTTTTCAGAAGTTTAAGCTGATAGGAAATGGAGATTTTTATCATTTAATTAATATTCTAACACTTTCAAAGCTAAAGGTAGGGCACTAATATCACCTATTGATCAATCTATAAATGGCAATACTACCAGAACATGGATGTCGATGCTTGTAAGTTGTAACCTATGATGCCCCTGAAAGTTAGTCCCACATTACATGGGTGGATTGTAAAGGTGTTGTACTAAATGAGATTGAACTTTATAAATGAATTCTCAGGAGCTCCAATTGGAACTTAACTATGTCTTTTAGAGTGATAGTGCAGATAGCAAGAGTTTTCCATGGGTCATTACAGTTAAGTTCCAATTAGCTTATCTCTAGTTCAGATTGAGCTTTATAAGTGATTTTAGGGAGCTCCAATTGTAAAGTTGATTAATCTTTTTTCTACAAATAGCGCAGATGTGATCTGGGTCATAACATAACTATTCCTTTGAAAATAAAGATCTTAAAAACAAAGTCAGCTGCAGCCTACTGTTAACAAAGACCAGACTGCTATAGAAGGATATATGAAAAGGAAAAAAAGACAAAAAATGACCTATTGGCAAAAACAAAATCAATTGCTTACAACTTGTTTAACGTATTAGAATTCTGAAACTTCAACAATTGCTTTTGAAGGTTGCCTATATAAATTATAGATTATATCTTTCAAGAAACTTTATTGGAAAGAAGTATTATTCCATTCTTGGAAAAGAAACCAAGAATGTTAATCAGAAAAGCTGATCAACAAATCATTCAAAATGGACAAAAACAGTGCTATGAGATTTGGTGGAAAGATTGATGGAAAGATTGACAGTGTACGATATCAAAAGTACATGGAGTAAAGAGAAGTATAATGGATTAAACCTGTGGATTAGTGGATGAAAGAAGTACAGGAGATGCTGTATGAAAAACAGCTTCACATCCATCAACTGCAGAATCAAAAGATCCTTCTTCTACTAAATCAGCTTTGAACAAATGAAGTCTTTCCTTAGCTCCATCAAGTGCAAGTAAGTGTTCTGTTTTCTTTGGATCATCTGTTTCATTTATAAACAGAACTACTGATAAACATATGCTAAAAATTTTAAAGTAAATGAAACTACTCAATACTCATGCTACATCCATAAGGAAATATAAATCAATAAGTAAAACCTTCCCAGACTAATTACTCTGTTTTCTTTGGATCATCTTTCGAATATATACACAGAAATACCAATTGGAACGCTAAGTTTATTAATATAAAGCACTGCATGGCAAACAAATATGAGAAAAAAAAAAAAAGAAAGAAAGAAAAGTTTTTAGGATAATGCTCCATCAAGTGAAAGTAAATGCTCTTTTTCAAAACGTTTTTCGAGAAAGCTTAGCAAAAATGCAGATAAATTAACAAACAACTCCAAAACATTGTCTGATATCATTAAAAAGGAAAAGGGGAGACAGCACTAACTTGGGTCACGAAGTGTAGCTTTGACAGTATACCCATGTTGAAGAAGGAGCTTCACCACCCATGAAGCTATGTAGCCTGAAGCTCCAGTCACGCACACCACCTTCTCTGCTCCACTCATCCTCTCTCTCTCTCTCTCTCTCTCTCTCTGCTTGACTTGACTTTATAGCAGTTAACGCTTTTCTCGTACTTTGAAGTATATTTTACATGTTCATTGTTCTGTACAACTTGGTTGAGTTAATGTTGACGTACATGACAGGTAATAATAACATGTGAAGTTTTTTTTTTTTTTTCAATCTGAAAACGACAGCATATGGACCTACACACCACCTGTGGTATGAAATTTTCAATCTTTGATTGCTTCATGAGATTTTGTTGGTATGGATTTAATCAGTGGCTAATTGTTGGATTTGCTTGTTAGTTCTCTATAAATGTGCATTTTTTCTTACAATGATATGTACGTAAGAGATTTAGCAGTGCATTTTGTGAGTAATAAGAACCTCCCAGAAAGAAATTAAAAGAGAAAAGCTGTTGTTTTAATTAAACTTTGATATGAATTACTTCGACCAACACAAGTTATATCTTATCTTATCAGAATCTGAGAGTTTCTGATTGTTTTGTTCATCTCACCTTTCCAGCAGGCAGCCGGGGAACTATTCTAAGGTCCCAACAAGAGGATAACTATAAAGGCCACCTCCCAACTTAAAACTGTCATATGAAACATCCTCCTTTCTACTCCCACGTAGTTCTTGTTGTAATAAAATTGGTGTTTCAAACACTTTTACAAATGTTATCATTATTTTATTATATATATTATTCTAAGTTCGATAAAATGATCACTTTTGTGACAATGATGGTTTATTGTCTTTGAAGTTCTCTAAGTTTGATAACTTTTTTTTTGTCTTTGAAGCATTCTTTGTGGCAGTTTCTTTTAGCCGTTAGGTGAGAATATTTTATTTTCATTCTTTCCCAATGCTTCTTGCCGTTGGTATTCTCATTTTCCTATAAATTGCACATACCTTAGTGCAGTTAGAAAATGAAAAAACCACTTCTTAGTCATCAAAAGCAATTCTCTTATACGTGAAATTTCTCTTGACAAATTTTGATATCTTTTAGTGAGTTTTTCAATTGCTCTTGGTGTTCAATCTTCTTTGTGCTAAATTTCATATCAATGGGATGTTCTATTAAGCCTTTGTTTTTGATAGTGCGTCCTAAACAAAGGAATACGCTATAGTCTAATCCTGAGAGGTTGCATGTCAAGAGATCCGGTCACACTGAGTAATTTACTCAAAGAGGCATGAATCAACCTTTAAGGACAATGATTTTGCATGATTCTATTGCACTGTGAGATCTTTTCTTACTCTAATCTTAATCTCTTTTATTTATTGATTATATTGTTAATTTTCGGAATAATAATTTTTTTTAGTAGAAAGAATTTTTGCATCATTAAAATAAATTTCATAACAGTTATATATATATATATATGTTTCTTGTTTTTGTATCCAAGTTGCCAAGAGAATTGAATGATAGGACGTAGCTAGCATTTTCTTTTCCAGAAAGAAAAGAGAGAAAGCAATTTTTTGTTTATGTACTCTTTCTTTCTTTTAGGTAATGAATAAAACAGAAATTATATGAAAGGGTAATAGAAAAAATTATCTATCCCATGAGTATATTGAAGTATATATAGATTTACACTTGAGAGCACTAATAGCAGACTCCCTATAACCCATTCCCTTCCCTATGTTTAGGAAAAATCATAAAAAAAACCATAAAAAAGCACCCACATCAAAAGCCCCAAATTTAACCAACATCAAAGGGTATCTACAGTTTTCCCAATGCATAGGGAAACATTGTAGACTCCTAATGCATTACTAAATTAAAAAACATCTCATTCTCTCTCCTCACTCCTCTCTCTTCTCTCCTTCACATGTCCTAACAATTCTCCACTCTTTCATTGGTTGTAATGATAAAAAGAAATAATATTTAATTCATATAGGGAAAAATAAGAGAATCTACAGTGAAGTGTTTTTTTATAAGAAATAAAAAAGTAGTTGTATTCCCTACATTTAAGGAAAATGGTTGGAAAGCTGTTGCTAGTGCTCTGAGTATAGCTAACAACAAGAGATAAGGTTACAAAAGAGATAAAGATACAATTGAAGAGATTGAGATTAATTTTCTGCTTTATCATCTTGATTTGAATATCAAGTCTTCTTTATCTTCTACGTATCAACAGCTGAAGAGATGAGATTAATCTTCTGCCTTATCATCCTGATTTGAATGTCAAGAAATAGCCTTATCCTGATTTGAATGTTGAGGTGCTGATGTGGTCTATTTGTGTCAAAAATATATCAATAATAAAATACCACTCGCAATAGGACGAATCCCGTAGGATAGGGCTATATAGAGGGTGTCGAACCTCAAGGACTGCAGGGATTTCGTTATCAAATTCGAAAGATTAAAATCAACTTAATTAAAAAGAAGTTTGTTTTATTTTTGTTTTCTAAAAGTAAATGCATAAAATAAAAGAGAATTAAAATATGAGAGAGAGTGTAGGGTATTGACTTCACCTTTATCCGCACAACAATGGTTAATCAGATTTAATCCCAGAAATTCATTATACGCATGTTATAAAAGAACAAGAAAATACAATATTAAAGAATAAGGATAATCTATCTTCGGTTGGCACAGATCATCCACCTAACCACTAAGATGCGGCACGACTCGTCTTCCCTAGGCATAAACTATAAAATCCTTTAATAAGTTTCATATAATTAATGGAATAGCATAATTCATCTTCGGTTGGCACATATTGTCTACCTAAATTACACTAAACTAGGGTGTAGTATGACCCGTCTTTCCTAGGTATGTCATATCTTAATTCTATTAATCATATGTCAATTAAACCCATTGTATAACCATCTTCCTCATAATCATAGAAAATAAGAATGATTTGAGTTCAATAAAAGTAAAAGACTTTCTAAGATAAGAAAAGAATTTCACAAATATTGAATTTAGAAATTAAGAACAATTGCGTTTAATAATTAAGAACAAAATCCATATGTAGCAATTCTCATAGTTATACAATCAACATGCATAAACTGAAAATCTTGAAATTAAATACAATTAAACCATTGTGCTTGGATAGGGTTACATCAACACCCTACAAAGGGGTTTAGCCGCTCATGACTCCACTAAGTCTCCAAGAAATAATTTATGTCTAAAAACTAAGTACCTTTTCTCTTGAAGCTTAGAGGCTTATTTATAGGGAGCAACAAGTCCTAGAAGCCCTAGGAAACCTAGAAAATTCGGAATTCAATCTCCTAGTCAAATTAGGAAGCAATCCATGTACAAATCAGAATAGGATTTGTCCATATTTGCCTCCTCTTGCGGGGCAATTTTGGCGTAGCGGGAGTCTAATTTAGGAAAATCCTATTTCATCATGATTTGTATAATTTTGAATTAGCTTTCCAATGCCACTAGAATCACCTTAATCAGATATTTGAGCTGAAAGTTATGGCCAAAATACTGAGACATGTTCAGAATCTGAAATTCTATTCGATCCGGTTTTGACTCAAATTGGAGAAATTCCGATTTTATCCTTTCCTTGATTGATTAAACTTAATCACATCATATATGTCCTCTATTATGATTGGTTAAGCTTAATCATATCTTCTAGGTCTTCTCAAATTGTGCTTTAAGCCCAAAATCAATGATTTTTCTTGCATCTTTATTAAATACCTAAAAACACAAAAACAACACAAAATCAAAACAAATAACAATGCTAAGGAATTAACAAATGCGAGTTAAGGGGCTTGAATGTGCAACATTCGGCGCTTATCAGGTGCTAGGATAGTATTGTTAACAGCCCCCCGTCGACTGAACCATCAGACGTTTGTTTGATCTTATATTCCCATTTATTGCGAATAATATTTTTATCAATGGGTCTAGGACACAAAGTCTAAGTGCCATTAGATATAGGAGCTTGAAATTCCTGCATCATAGCATCTTTCCATCTTGAATCAGTGAAAGCTTTGGTGAAGCTACTGGGTTCCTTTTCGGATAACACTATATGGAACATTTTGAGAGGATGTCTGAAGTGATAAAGTTGAAACTCAAAAAAAGAGTTTTAAATGACCCTGTTTTGGAGCGAGTGGTCATCGGGTGTATGATAACAAGAACAATAGGAGATGAATTGGCAATAGAAGAAGGGGGAGAAATAAAGGGGATATTTTAGGTGGGTGGGGTAGATGAGGTCATGGCAGTAGGAATGATAATATTGTTGGTGGGTGGGTAGGTGAGGTCATGGCACTAGGAATGATAATATTGTTGGTGGGTGGGGTAGGTGAGGTAGTGGCAATGGAAGTGATATTTTCGGTGGGTGAGGTAGGAGAATGATGTATAGTGGAAGATGCACTTGGTGAAGGAGTGATAGGTGGGCTTATAATATGAGTGTCATTTTGTGTAGTATTAGACTCACAAAAAGAAAAAACTGAAGGAACAAGAGTACTTATTGGAAGTGGAAAAGGAGGATCATTCTGTGTAGTGACTTGGAGAGCATCCGTGAGGCATCATTTTCTTAGGCCGGAAAAGAACTCTCATAAAAAACCACATGATGGGAAATATACACTTTGGTAGTATTAGGATCTAAACACTTGTAACCTGCATGATTAGAACCAAGAAAAATACAAGGTTTAGACCTATATTCTAACTTGTGTAATTCATAAGGACGAAGGAGAGAATATCATTTGCAACCAAACACTCGAAGAGCTTGGTAATTAGGCTCTTTCTATATAACATGGAAAAAGGAGACTTGGACTACAGAATGGGTGTTGGTAGGCGATTAATAATAAAAATTGACGTGAGAAAGGCATCAACCCAATACTTATTGGACAATTTGGATTGAGCAAGGACTGTCAATCTTGTCTCAAGAATGTGCCTTAATTTTCTTTCGGCAAGACCAGTTGGTTGAGACGTATGAGAACAAGACTATCTAATCAAATCAAGCTTATCCAGACAATGCAACAATCCCATGATTTCCTCCTCCATGTTTCACGGGATTGTATATTAATGTTAAGAATATTATGTTAGGGTTATTTACTTCCTCATTGATTCTAGGATTTCCTTAGCCTACAAGGTTTACCTTTCCTTAGTCTACTAGACTACTTGCCTATCACTCATAGCCTCTCTATAAATAGAGGCCTCTGTAATACTCTTAATAATATAAGTCTCAATTCAATGTAGTCTATTACATACTTCCTCTCTCTCTCTCTCTCTCTCTCTCTCTCTCCCCTTCTTTTAGTTTATATATATTTTTTATATTTATATATTTCAACATGGTATCAGAGCTACCAGCTTACGCCAGTTTTTGATTCAAAGGGTCCCGTGCAGTTTCTTTTATTTCTCCCTTTCACAAAAAAAAAAAAAAAAAATCAACAGAGGCCATAGTTGCCCACGTCTTCTTCTCCGTTTTCTTATTTTTCAATAAATAGTACCATCAACAAACATCTCCACAAACATGTCTCCATATTTAGGCACCAAAGATCCAATTTGTTCACCTCCATCATACGTTCCCGGAGTACCTTGTGCTGGCATCCTCATTTCCATTGGATATTCCCGTACTACCAATTGTGCCGGCGTCCTTCCCTCAAGCCATCTCCATCGGACGTTCCTGAAGTACCTTGTGCCGGCATCCTCTCCTCCACTAGACGTTCCTGGAGTACCTTGTGCTGGCGTCCTTCCTCCAAGCCATCCTATTGCAGCAAAATATGCAGAAAGAAAGATAATCTTGAGCAATGAAAGAATTTGTTAGAAAAAAAAAAAAAAGCTTTTGAACTTGTGGTAATAATATCTTAAACCCAAGGATCATTTTAACTCCTCATTGTAGTAATGTCATGGTGCTAAGGTAACAATCAAAACCCAGCTCCTTCTCAAGTTTCAACCTTGTGGTAACATTTTAAACCAAAGGCTCATAAAAAAAAATTAAAAAAAAAAAAATATAATTTGGTATGTTGTAGTGAAAATCTGACCTTCCATTAGTGGTTTTGGGGCAAGATCCGACCAGCCCTTGGTAAATTACAGCGAGATCCGATTACCCCATGGAGTTTTACGACAAGATCCGATTGTCCTTAGTGGTTTACGGCAAGATTCAACTATCTCACTATCAATTGCAATTGTTTCAGGACAAATTGATAATAGGAAATTGAAGGAAGTTTCTACCATCAGTTTGCAGGAGAGTGTTAGAAGACAAAATCTAATCAAATCAAGCCTATCCAGACAAGGTAACAATCCCATGATTTCCTCCTCCATGTTTCATGGGATTGTATATTAATGTTAAGAATATTATATTAGGGTTATTTATTATTCTAGGGTTATTTACTTCCTTATTGATTCTAGGGTTTCCTTAACCTACTAGGTTTACCTTTCCTTAGTCTACTAGGTTACATGCTTATCACTCATAGCCTCTCTAAAAATAGAGGTATCTGTAATACTCTTAATAATATAAGTCTCAATTCAATTTAGTCAATTACATACTTCGCTCTCTCACTCTCTCTCTCCTTCTTCTGGTTTATAATATATTTTATATATTTATATATTTCAACAATATACCCATTTATTGCAAATAATATTTTTATGAATGGGTCTAGGACAAAGTCCTAGTGCCATTAGATATAAGAGCTTGAAATTCCTGCATCATAGCATCTTTCCATCTTGAATTAGTGAAAGCTTTGGTGATGCTACTGGGTTCCTTTTCGGATAACATTGTATGGAACATTTTCAGAGGATGTCTGGAGTGATAAAGTTGAAACTCAGAAAAGGATTTGGGTTTAAGTGACCCTGTTTTGGAGCGAGTGGTCATCGGATGTGTGATAGTAGGAACAATAGGAGATGAATTGGCAATAGAAGAAGGGGGAGAAATAGAGGGGATATTTTCAGTGGGTGGGGTAGATGAGGTCATGGCAGTAGGAATGATAATATTGTTGGTGGGTTTCAATGGGTGGGGTAGATGAGGTCATGGCAGTAGGAATGATAATATTGTTGGTGGGTGTGGTAGGTGAGGTCATGGCAATGGAAGTGATATTTTCGGTGGGCGAGGTAAGAGAAGGATGTATGGTGGAAGTCTCTGGAAGATGTACTTGGTGAAGGAGTGATAGGTGGGCTTATAATAGGAGTGTCATTTTGTGTAGTATTAGACTAACAAAAAGAAAAAACTGAAGGAACAAGAGTACTTACTGGAAGTGGAAAAGGAGGATCATTCTATGCAGTGATCTTGGAATGCATCCGTGAGGCATCATTTTCTTGGGCCGGAAAAGAACTCTCATAAAAAATCACAAGACAGGAACGGTACACTTTGGTAGTATTAGGATCTAAACACTTGTAACCTGCATGATTATAACAAAAAAAAAAAAAAATACATGGTTTAGACCTATATTCTAACTTGTGTAATCCATAAGGACAAAGGAGAGGATAGCATTTGCAACCAAACACTCGAAGAGCTTGATAATCAGGCTTTTTCTTATATAACTTGTAAAAAGGAGACTTGGACTAAAGAATGGGTGTTGGCAGGTGATTAATAATAAAAATTGCAGTGAGAAAGGCATCAACCTAGTACTTATTGGACAATTTGGAATGAGCAAGGAGTGTCAATCCTGTCTCACGAATGTGCCTTAATTTTCTTTCGGCAAGACCATTTGGTTGAGACGTATGAGGACAAGACTATCTAATCAAATCAAACCTATCTAGACAATGCAACAATCTCATGATTTCCTCCATGTTTCATGGGATTGTATATTAATGTTAAGAATATTATATTATGGTTATTTATTATTCTAGGGTTATTTACTTCCTTATTGATTCTAGGTTTCCTTAGCCTACTAGGTTTACCTTTCCTTAATCTACTAGGTTACTTGCCTATCACTTATAGCCTCTCTATAAATAGAGGCCTCTGTAATACTCTTAATAATATAAGTCTCAATTCAATGTAGTCTATTACGTACTTCCGCTCTCTCTCTCCTCCTTCTGGTTTATAATATATTTTATATATTTATATATTTTAACATGGTATCAGAGCCACTGGCTTATGCCAGTATTTGATCCAAAGGGTCTTGTGAAGTTTCTTTTATTTCTCCCTTTCAAAAAAAAAAAAAAAAAATCAAAAGAGGCCATAGTTGCCCACGTCTTCTTCTCCTTTTTCTATATTTTACACGTTTTTAAATAAATAGCACCATCAACAAACATCTCCACAAACACGCCTCCAGATTCAGGCAATGAAGATTCAATTTGTTCACCTCCATTGGACGCTCCCGAGGTACGTTGTGCTAGCGTCCTCATCTCCATCGGATGTTCCCAGATTACCAATTGTGCTGGTGTCCTTCACTCAAGCCATCTCCATCGGACGTTCCTAGAGTACCTTGTGCTGGCATCCTTTCCTCCAACGGACCTTCACGGAGTACCTTGTGCCGACATCCTCTCCTCCACCAGACAAATAATAATAAAAATTGCCGTGAGAAAGGCATTAACCTAATACTTATTGGACAATTTGGAATGAGGAAGGAGTGTCAATCCTGTCTCAAGAATATGCCTTAATTTTCTTTTGGCAATACCATTTTGTTGAGACGTATGAGGAGAAGACTTTCTACGAATAATCCCGGATTTATTCAAAAAGGATTGGAAGTGAAGAGAATTGTACTCTCCACCTCCATTAGATTGAAGTTGTTTGACAGTGACTGAGAATTGATTCTCAACCGTAAGTTTAAATTTAATGAATGTATCAAACACTTAAGATTTAGCGTACAAGGGATAAATCCATGAAAATCTGGAATTATCATCTATAAAGATGACATACCCATTCACGGATGGAACTGGGGAAGTCCAAACATCCGTATGTATAAGTTGCAAAGGTTGAGTTGAAACTCTATTAGAAGGTGAAAAAGATTGTCGTTTACCTTTGCCCTATTGACAAGAAGAACAAACTATATTTTTATTAAAATCTTTAAGAGACAAAGGAAGTTCAAATTTCCTAACATCACTAGAAATTACATCAAATGAAGAATGACCTAATCTAAAATACCACCCCATAGCAGAGGTTCTTATTCCAAGGAAAGCTGTAAAAGATTGATGACTTTTGAGAGAGTTCTTGTGAAGCTGAAGAGGGTAGAGTCCATTTTCACTGTTGTCCGCCAGGAGAATCACACAAGTCTGATAATCCTTCACAAAAAAATGATGGGCTGTTAGAATAAAATAACAGTTGTTATCTAGACAAAAATGTTGAATAGATAATAAGTTTGCCATAGAATTGGGACAGTGAAGAACATTTTTAAGTGCAAATTTATTATTAGAAGGAGAAAAGAGAGTGGAGGAACCAGTGTTTTCAATAGAGAGCCCAGGACCATTCCCCATTGCTACAGTTTCATCATTTTGAAAAGGCTGCTAGATTTGCAGATTCTCAAGCTCATTTGTTATATGGGCATTAGCATCGCTATCAGCTAACCACGGTTGATGATCATCAAAATTTGTATTAGTCTGTGTAACCATCGCTGCAAGTTGAGTCGAAGGATGTCTACCTTGATAAGAGAAATCCATTCGGTGAAAGCATCAAGTGCCTGGTGGCTAGCCTTTCCACAAATTTGGCATGGAGGTTTGCCGTTGTTGTTGAAGTAAGATGAACCAGTGTTGTTTTGTCCATTGTGGCCAGGCTAGAATAAAGGTGCTGCGGGGCATCTTTGACCTTCACCAAAAAGTTGGAACGTTGTGGTGGGGAATAATTGGAGTATGGTTGAGCCCCACCCTTGGAGTATGGTCGAGGAGAGAAATTAGGAGCACCCCTCGATGGAAACCATGTCTGCTTAGCCACAACTTGTTGTTGTTAGAGGAGAGTGTCATGACTCAATAGTTCATCATGGAAGTCACTAAAAGAAGATGATTTATCTCGGGTAATCAAAGAAAATGAAGAGATAAAAGCATTGAAGGAGGGATTAAGGCCACCTAATATGAAGAAGATAAGTTCCTCACCATCTAGGGGATTACCAGCAATTGCAAGCTCATCAGCCTAGCCCTTTGCAGTTTGCACGAATTCAGCACATGTCTTTGTTCCTTGATGAATAGTTTGAAGTTGTCTCTTCAAATTAAGCACATGAGACTTTGATTGGGAAGCAAATCGGCTTGCCAAGGCTGTCCAGACTTGTTTGGATGTATAGAGTCCATACACAGTGGACAAAATAGATTCTAATAAACTAATATTAATCCAACTAAGAAGGCATTGATTCTTCTTAGTCCAAATAGCATAATCTAGATTAGATACTTCCTTACCTTCACCATCAGGTAGGACTTCAGGAGGGCATGGCTCAGTATCGTCAACAACACCCATTAATTCATGAGCACGCAAAATGGGCTTGAATTGAGTCAACCACCAGATGTAATTGTGATTGTCAAGTTTGAGATAATTTTGAGAGGTAACATTTGGTGGAGAAAAAGAAAAAAAATGGTTAGAGCTAGAGGAAGCCATGGAAGATCACAGAAATAGCGTTGGCATTGAAGGCTTTGATGCCATAAAACAGAAATTATATGGAAGGGTAATAGAAAAAATTATCTATCCCGTGAGTATATTGAAGTATATATAGATTTACACCTGAGTATAGTTAACAACAAGAGATAAGGTTACAAAAGAGATAAAGTTACAATTGAAGAGACAAAGATTAATTTTCTACCTTATCATCTTGATTTGAATATCAAGTCTTCTTTATCTTCTACGTATCAACTGCTGAAGAGATGAGATTAATCTTCTGCCTTATCATCTTGATTTGAATGTCAAGTAATAGCCTTATCTTGATTCGAATGTTGAGGTGCTAGCTAGGATAGTATTGTTAACAATGAAGATAGTAACTCATGTTCATATATGAAAGATCGAGCAGAAAGGGAAACAAATCCGACTCACTCTATCAACTGGAAGTGTAAAAGCCTGATAGATTAATGCCAAGTAGAAAAAAATTTACTTGCATATGTTTTTACCTACATTTCTTAAGATGCTCATGTTAAGGTGATTGCTCAATCTTATATTTAACATAGCACAATGTCAACTATTAATGAAGGGTCAAGTAGTTTTTCATTATGAATGGATTTTTTCCCACATGAATCAAACTAGAAGAACCAAAAGAGGCATAGGAGTTGAACATGGTTATATGCTCGCTGATCCTGTAGTTGAAAGCTACTTTGATTTTCTAACAAATGTAAAGATGGAAAAGCAAGATATGTTTTTATTTTTAGGATCATCATTTAGACATAGTTGGTGGTAGAATCTTCCAAGGCATAGTATATAAGATTGTTTATAGTGATAAAGTAAGAAGAATAACTAGCAATTAAAAATTTTATCTTGGAAGGAGACTCTTTGGTCGTCACTTTAACTCTACTCAATCCTAATTTATTTCAAGATTGGCGTATCTCTCCCATTATATTAGAGATGCTTGATTCTATCCCTGCTTCTTCCTCTTGGAGAGCTCAAAAAATTAATAAAAGTGCAAACTTCTGTGCCCACTCAGCGGCACACTGAGCCGCAACCAAATTTCTATCTGGCAACATTTCCATTGCTCCGCCTCCCTCTCCCTCTGTTTGGATTGTTAGTGGAAAGGATCCTTCCTCTTTGGTCTCGGTTTGTTAATTTTAGGCTTGTTTAGTTTGTTAGTTGTTTTTGGTTTGCATTGTTCCTGTTTATTGTTTAATGTATAAGCATAACGTTTGACAAATATATGCTTGAAATTTAAAGTAGATAAAACTACTCGGCCTACATTCATAAGGAAACATAAATAAATAAATAAAACCTACCCAACCTAAAAATCAAAATGTGAAACCTGGGTTGCAATCATAAAGAACATTGGATGTACTGATTTTGGTAGTGATAATTAAATAACTGAAAAAAAAAAAATACGAGGGGTTGAACATGAAGGTTAGAACAATTAATAAGTATTCATAAATGGTAGGCCTATTCATGAATCTACATTTGTGTATCTTCTTATAAATTTTTATTAATTGTTCTAACCAACAAATTGTAAAAAAATAAAAAGAAAAAAGAAAAAAGCGGCTGCTTGGGTGGTTATTCTTCCATCATCAGATTCGACTGTTGGGGGTGACTGAACCATCTTCAAGCTAGGTTAATTTTTTTATTTATGATTTTTTTAGGGTAAATTTGTAAATTCATAATGATCATGTAAAAAAAAAAAAAAAAAACATAGAAATTGTTACGAGACAGAGAGAGTTATATGTTACATAGATATACCAAATGAAGTTATTTGTCACGACCTTAAACCTTGAGAACTAATTTAGCAATTTTCCTAAACCAAAAAAAAGAAACCAGAGAATGTGTTTTCTTTATTTTTGCACCAAACAAGCCTAACATATGGTATTAGTCTATTAGAACTCTTAAGGTTGATTGATTCCAAAGTTGACTAATTTTGGCCAGGAAAGTTTTTTATACATCATAGTATCATACAACTACAACTACAGCTCACTTAAAAGTAAAATATCGAGATACTAGTAAAAAAACACATGAGCATTAAATTTTGTTCAATTCAAAAAACAATAGGGGAAACTACCTTTTGCCCCCCATGAACTGCAACACGTTGTCACTTTTCCTTCATGAACTGCCAACTATGCCACTTTGCCCCCATGAACTACCATTTTGTGCTCAAAAACCCATTCCGTTAGTCAAAGCTATTAACTCAAATGGTCAAAGTCACAATGCGTTGTAGTTCATGGAGGCAAAGTGACAATACGTTGTAATTCATAGGGGCAAAGTAACAATGCGTTGTAATTTATGGGGGCAAAGTGATGCAAAGTGATGGGTTGACCGTTTGAGTTAACGGCATTGACTAATGGAATGGGGTTTTGGGCACAAAATGATAGTTCATAGGGGCAAAGTAGCACAGTTGGCAGTTCAAGGGGAAAAAGTGCCAACGCGTTGTAGTTCATGGGGACAAAAGGTAGTTTTCCCAAAAAAATAATAAAAATAATAAGTGTTATAGGAACTGTTAGAGAATAGTAATGTGGGCTTGTCCCACATTTCTCAAGTGTTGAGAAAGCCCATATAAATAAGCCTTACCTAAGCTTGTCCCACATTGGAAAAACATGAAGTCCCTCTCCCTTTTGGTTCCTATATAAGGAGCTTCTTATGTACAATGATATTCACTTAATAAAACAAGATGTAACCTATAGGGCTTTAGTGTGTAGATGTAGGTCTTAAACCGAACCACCTTAAATCTTGTGTCTCTTGTCTATTTCTCTTCTTGCTCTTTTATATTTCCGCATTATGTTTTCTATCATGGTATCAGGAACTGAGGTAAGAACTGACTTGGGTCCCTGATAGTGGCTTTGACTATGTACCCACGTTGAAGCAAGAGCTTTACAAGCCATGAAGCTATATAATCGAAAGCACCAATCACACACACTACCTTCCCTGCTCCACTCATTCCTTCCCTCTATCACTCTCTCTCCCTCAAAGAGCGTGTTCTTAAGGTTTTGACAACCTTTTAGCTAGTTGCTCTAAATTAAGACCTTATGTGTCACTCAAAGAGTTCTTTACTGCTGTGTATAACAATGTATCATGCTTCGTTATAGCAGGAGGTTGAAATGTTGGAGGACTCGAACGAGCGTACGAGATAAATAAATACTATGACTGCTTTACTTAAAATGTGCAATATGTCAGCTGACTGAGCATTCGTATGTCATGAGCATGTTTAATCTTTATAATAACTTGATAATTGTTTTAATAAATTGCATATTAAGATACATCGTATGACATGGTACATCAATACGTACAATGTAATTGTCACGTGCTTACTATATATATATACTTGATTTATGGTGAAATATGGGTGTGTTATATGAGCCTTGGACTCAATGGTTGTTCATGATTGGCTCAGCCATGCTTGACTAGTTGGTCACTACATGATGTACATTATTAGTAGCGTGGGCTACTCGAGGTCAGATTCAGTCGGGCTACTAGTTATGGATAGTAGCTTGGCATGGCTACTACAAAAAGAAGAAGAAGAAAAAAAAATGATTAATTTAATTAAATAATTTGGTCAAATTTCATCAACTCCGGTGCCATGGCTTTCTCTGTACGTAATCATTCAATATGCAGCATCATTCATACTTTACATGTTTCATCCAACATGAAGCTAGCTGATATTTAGGGGTGTAAAGGCGGTTACGGTTAGCGGTTAGTGGTTATTGGTAAAAATTGCTAACCGTAACCGTCTTAACGGTTATTAAATTTCACTAACAGCATCCGCTAGGCAGTTAGCGGTTAGTCGGCGGTTAGCAGTTAGTAAAACAGTTAACCACTCGCTATAACCATTTTTTTTTAAATTGGGCTTTTTGGGCATTTTTGGGCTTTTTTTTAGCACTATAGCATTTTTCACTCTCATTTGTTTTTTTTTGTTTTTGTTTTTGTTTTTGTATTTGTTTTTTTTTTGTTTTTTGTATTTTTAGTGTCTTGGCCAAATTGCTATAAAAAGAGCTCATATTGAAAAATCAAAAATATTTGACCTACTTTAAAAAAATTTTTAAAAAAATCCTTAAATATTAAATCATAAGTTCATAACCGGTTAACTTTTTTTAAAAAATAATAAAAAAAAACCACAACATATAAAGACAAATTTCAACACAACATATAAAAAAATATAAAAAATGTTCAATAAAACATATAAAAAAAAGTTCAACACAGCATATAGAAAAAAAATAAATAAAAATGTTCAAATAAAACATTAAATGATACAAATAAAACATTAAAACTGTGAGATAGAAAGAGGCGATGAGAAAAAGACGATCCAAAAGGTAGGGTCTGTAGAGAGGGACTGCCGATAGCGTGAGTGAGAGAGGGAAGGAGAAGAGAATAAGATGAAAATGCCTACCCTAACCCTTAATGCGTTTTTCTCTCAAAACTAAAGTCGTTTTGATGTGAAATGTGAAATTCATTCTTATTATTATTAATATAAAATAGACAATATATATATTGTATGGAAAAATTAAATAAATAAATGCTAGAAGATATAAATATATACAGTTTCAAAAATATTTTATTCTATTACAAACTTATGTCTTTGATATTATATAATCATATGATCTCATTAAATTAGATCATATGATTAATGATTTAAATTATTATCATATTTACTTATAGTCTTTTTTTTTTTTTTTAATTGAACTTATTATCTAATGATAATGCTCAAACTCCTAAGTCCTAAATTCCTAATGATCTAATGGTTATACACTCATACTTAAATTATATGATCATATTATCTCACAAATCACAATTCATATCAATATAATAAAATTATCTTAGATCTAAGAATCTAAGATAAATGTGATATATGTTTTCTAAGTATAAAGTATTAATAATGCTTTGATTCAATTGTGGTTATAGTTAACACATTGTTTAATTTAATTGTATCATACTATCATTATACATGAATAATATGAATCTGATGATTAACTTGTAGACTTATGACTTATGAGTTATGTCATATTATATATATATATATAATTTGTTATTATATAATCAAATAATTTAATGATCAATTGATTAAGTTATATGTATAAATATTATTATAATTATAATTATCAAAATATATTATATAAAAAGCAGTTAGCGGTTTAGAGTTGTGTCCGCTTCCACAACTATTCATGTGAGACACTTTTAGAAATGTAAAAAGTCTCACAAGCAAGGGGGAGTTTAGTCAATGTGAATAAACTAACAAGTAATGGGGGATTGTTGTGAGTGCACTTGTGAGTATTGTGTCCTACATTGAGAAAATATAAAAAGAAAATAGTGCTTAATATACCTAAGTGGACCTTAGCCTATTAGCTTGGGTTTTTGGGCTAGACTTATGTTCAATTATGTATATTAATGTACTCTTGGTAAAAACTCCATAACCGCTTTAATCTCCCAACAAGTTGGCATTTAGTTGTAAATCTGTTGTAATTAGTTAGCAGTCAATATGGATATGTTAAACTAATTACAACTAAATGCCAACACATAAACTAACTTCAACTTAATAACTAAACTCCTCCTACAATCGTAGAGTTTGCCACAAGCTTATGTGGAGTGGAAATATAGCAATATGCGAAATACAACAATATGCACATGTACTTAGCCTCAGTAGAAGACCTAGACACTGTCGTCTGTTTCCTTGATTTCCAAGATATCAAAGAATTATCAATAAAAAAAAAATAAAAAATTCCTATCATAGATCGTCTTGTGTTTGAGCAACTAGCCAATATGAATCACAAAATGCCTTCATTTGGAGACTGGAATTGACTAGAAAGAACAATCCTTGAGCTGGAGAAGCTTTGATGTATCTAATTCTTGAACCAAAATCCTATAATCAAGCTAACGAAAGAGTAAAACAGAATTAGTTTAACACATGCATATTGACTGCTAACTAAAGTGTAGTCAGAGACTTGATTGGCAAGATGTGGAGCATTCCTTCCTTTGTTAAACTTGTAACCAGGTGGAAAACCATGAATCCTATATCACTTCTCCACAGTGTGTCTAGGAATGCCACAATGAGAGCATATAGGTCTATCCTTACGATTTTGATAAGGTCTCTTAGCAAGAAACCGAGTTGGAGGTGCATCCTTCGTAAGTAAGGCAGTAGTATTCTGATTAAAAGAGAAACTTGAAGAAGAAATCAAGTGTTGCCTCTCCTTTTGAACCACAGGTGAGAAAACCTTATTGATGGAAGGAAGTGGATCAATCAGTAGAATCTAACCTCGAACATGTGAATAGCTCTTATTTAATCCCATCAGGAATTAATAACCGTGCTTCTGATGATGATAAGACATAATAGTCTTCAAGGCTCCATAAGTGCATGTAGGATTTGGTTGATGATTTTCCAACTGTTGCACAAATTTAATTATACTCGTCAATTGTACGAGTCGTTATGCAGTGTAGCGGGTGTGTAAGTGTGAGGTCGAATCCCACAGAGAATCGTGCTTTGTGTAAAAACCAATTTCTAATGCCTAAACTAATCTTATCTTAACCTAGTCCCAAAAGCAAACAATTGGTGTGTAGAAAATTAAAACTAAATTAAAATGCAATAAAATAAATAAATAAAAACGCTAATGTCTAGAATCCACATAACCATATTAAATACATAATGTCATGCTCAGTCATACATCAAAAACGATTACGCTACTAGGCATATTCTATTTGCTATTGATTAGTTCATCCGTCTATCGATTAAGCACTAATGCATGTCCTATTGTCATTACGAAATCTTGTTGAACTAATCGATACAAACACTGTTTTAAGAGGTCACAACGGATATTGGTCCGAAGACGAATCATCCGATGTATCTCCAGTTGCAATGACTGTTGACGTTAAACGATTCATAAACAACAATCAACGCAATTTTGTCATGAAATTGAATTAAAACGAACAAGTAAAGCAGTATACAACGAATAGAGTATTAAACTAAGCATAAAAATATGTAGATAAAAACATGGTTAAGGGAATAAGAGACTGAATAAAAGCAACATAAAATATTAAATAAATAAATGACAATTTAGGAGGGCTTTACAGTGGAAAACAAAGGGTTTGAGACCCTAGAGGCGCCTCCCAAACATGAGGAAAAATGAATTACACAAAGTCTTATTTATAGAGAAAATTTAGTGTGCTGCTAGGTCAGGGGTGTGTTCGATCGCAGGGAGTGCGTTCGATCGCAACCCTGCGTGCGTTCGATCGTGTGCTGTGCGTTCGGTCCCAGGCGCATCACCGTGCAGCGTGCGTTCGAGTGTAGGTGTTGCATTCGACCGCATTGCGTTCGATCGCACATAGGGTTTAGGGCGACGCGGTCGCACGTAACTGCCCACGATGCAAGGTTAAAGCGATGAACGAAAGGGCCGGCTAGGACGACGCGGGAAACGCGGGCTGACGAGGCGTGTGATCGAACGTGGCTTCTACATTCGACCGTAGCGCGTTCGATCGCACCTGTAGAGGCTGAAGTTCCATCTTTGCTTAATTCCGCCCCTTTGGACCACAATTCGCACCAAGGACTTACAACACATTAAAACACTAAAACAACTCAAAATATTATATATTAACAACACTAAGAGCCTAACAAACATAAGTTAAGGGGGGGTCCAATATACAATATTTGACACCGATCACCAGCTTATCCCATAAACCTTTCATAACAGTGAAATAGGCACTTATAGAGCTATTTTCTTGTGATAGAGAAGAAATAGCCTTCTGTAGCTGGAAAACTCGTGGTCCATTATTGTGAGAAAAACGATTTGGAAGATCATTCCACATTTCAGATGCATCATCAATGTAAATGATGCTAGCAACAATCTCCTTGGAGACAGAAGTTAGAAACCACGAAAGAACCATATTGTTGCACCGAGTCCATGCCAATCCAGTGGAATCAATAAGGTTGGATGGCTTAGGCAGAGTACCATTAACAAAGTTGAGCTTGTTTTGGCTGACAGAGCCATCATCATCGCTCTCTTCCATGAATTATAGTTATCACCGTTAAGCGGCTGAGAAATGATCATGGCACCTGGACTGTTGTCATGATGGGGAAAGAAAGGATTGGAAGAATCCATTTCTAAGGATGCAACAGGAACAGTGAAGGTTTCAGTGTCATTTTCAGGAATTGCCATTGAAGGAAGAAAAGAATGAAGAAGATGAAGAAAAAGATGCGGAAGATTCAGAGAAAAAGCTCTAATACCATATTGGAAATGGAAGAAATGCTCAAAACTTGGAGAAAAACAGAGTGATTCTCATTAGTGTAGCATGTACAATATATATATACTAAGAATGTTTGAAGATAATATAAACAGAATTAGTTTAACATGTGCATATTGACTGCTAACTAATTACAACAGATTTACAACTAAATGCCAGCTCATAAACTAACTTCAACTTAATAACTAAACTCTTCTTACAATCATGGAGTCCGCTGCAAGCTGATGTGGAGCTAATAGGCGAGTTGCTTGGCTGCTTGTAATGTATATTCAATAGAAGTAGTGGCCGGAAAGAGAGAGTGATCATTGTTGATGGATTGGCTGCTTTTGTACAATGTTGCTATTTCACGCATATTGGTTACAGAATGAGTTTTTTGTAATGATGTTTTTGTTTTGTCAAATCTTGTAACCAAGACATATGCAATATTTGTTACTTGCTGTAGTTTGATAATCTGGCATTACTTTGTTCTTCATCTTTGAACAATATTTCATGAACAACACGTATACATGCCCATTTTGCTCTTAATCTTCTGTTCACTCCTGTTTTACTCTATGAAACAGAGACCACCTCCTCATTGATTTTTTCATCTTCTACTCCTGCGGTTCCCTCATGCTCCACGTTGATTAGTTGATCCAGATATTTCATGTGTTCCATTATTTTCACTGTAGTAGTTTAAAAGTTAAGACGATCATCTTTGTTTGTATTTGTCAAACATTGCATTAAATTGCCAATGCTTTGCAAAATAGAACCATTTACTTTTCCACTATAACATGGCATTCGCTGAACATCATATATAACATTTCCAATTTTTGCAAGGTTAAAAGGAAAAGAAAATAAACCAAGGCTAAGAATAGGTAGAAGTATAGCAGCGGCTTGTTGGGTGGTCTTGAGTTTCTCTCAACCCCAAAATATAGCTTAAGAGGTGAGGCTTTCCTTCACACTTATCAAGAGGTTGGAGCAATGACAACCTATTTCTCTCAGACTGTTGGGCCGAGACTTGTTGGTAAACTTAGGCTCTGATACCAGTGTTGGGTGGTATTGGGCCTCTCTCAATCCCAAAAGTTAGCTAAAAAGGTGAAGCTTTCTTTAACACTTATAAACTAACTACCAGCCCCTTCCACAACCGATGTGGAATAACCCCAACACGGCCCAAAACGTGAGAAGAAGAAAAGCTTGTCTCAACCTTGTCTCATCCAACCGCTAATACAAGAACGGATCCGGCTTACATGCTGTTATTAAAAAAACATGTAAGTTGTAGTAAAAGCAACGGTTGAGATTGAATCTCTCAAAATCTTTTTTTTCATTTTCTCTCTCCTATTAAAAGTAAGTCAACTTTGAGATTCAATCTCAACTGTTGTTTTTACTACATCTTACATTCTGTTATTCTAATAACAACGTGTAAGCAACATCCTACAAGAACATGCTAGCTGCACTTTTGTCAAATATGCATTAAATAGCCAGCATGGGACGATGGGAGACAGAGAATTTAATGCACCCACAATGCTATGGTAAGACAGAGGAAAAATGTGAGCAAAGATTTAGAATTTTCTCTTTAAAAGAGCTGAAACTCTCTCATTCAGAAAGGGGAAGAAAGGGAGCTACGGGAGAGTCTGCAGATTCCTGATATGCATGCAGAATTTATTTTTATTTTGCTTTGTTTTATGCTTAGTACTTTAATTATGAAATTTATCAGAATAATTATGAATGGCTAATTTTTTACGTAGGGCTGCGGGTGAACCCTAATAGTTTTATTATGTGTTCTTGAGACTAATGTTTAATATGTTTTTCATGAAATAATGATTGAATCGTGGGAATGATTTTAATTTGAGAAAGATTTCATGTTAACTAGTTTTTGATTCATTATCATTTTTGTTTATATTGAATGCTTAATCAAATCAGATTTTTAATCAAACTCATGCTCAATCAACTTTATTTTCAATTAATGCTTTATTGTTAAATCTTCTGATGAGGAGAGTTAATTCTCTACCTAGTTGAGTAAAAAAAATATTGTCTCAAGAATATGTAATAAAATGCTAGGTAAATCCTTGGAGCCCAAGTGTTTTTCCCAATAATTTTTCCATAGTTCCATTTTACTTAATTTAATCACAAAATTGTTCACAAAAATTGAGTCATTTTATTTTTCTGGACAATAATATAAAATTTACCATAGGCAATTCCTTGTGGATCAACCTCAGCCTTATTGAGAATTTATTACTTGCGATAGCATGCGCTTGAGTTTTGCAATCTTTTTGCTTTAACATTCTTCTATATTGTGCAGGCAAAAAGTTAGCATAACACAATAAGATGCAATTAAACTCAATGTAACAACCACGGGTTTGACCCAAAGCCGTCCTGCTCTAGTTTTAGGGCTTTTTCTCAAATGAAAGATGTTATACTTAACCAAAATTTTTCTCAAAAGTTGATTTCTAAGTGATGTGTAACCATAAGATCTATTATTTTGGGAAATGTGTCAATATCTCATATGATGGTGACCTATCACTTGAGAACCAACTTTAGGGAGACATTTTGGTAAATGTAGCAATTCTCTTCTCAAATTGAACCACTTTGGGTATGTTTTCGAATACTTTCTTTCTTGTGATAATATCAATACTAGTTGACTTGATTTGCATTGCATTGGATTTAATTGAATAAAGTTTGACCTTGTTAACTATGCTTGAATTGTGGGATTTTCAGTCCAGTTGTATGTATGTTGTTACAAATTGTTTGTTCTATTCTGAAATTGAGGTCATAATTCCTATGATTTAATGTTTGGTTCAGATTGGTTGTGGAATGGAGCCTGTTCTTGATTTTGGTAATTAATTTTGGAGTTCGAGGGAGTTGTTTTGTGAATAACATAAATAAAAATTAAATCTTTACACTCATGATTCCTAGAATAATTGAATAAATAACTCCACACTCTCTTTTTCTTCTTTTTTCCTTTTTTGAATTAATATGGTTTTCACTCATCTCAACATTCATATTTGAAGGGAACACAGTTTGTTCACAATTATTTTAATCACTACCCTATCATTAACATCATTCAGAAACAGAAGAAGCCCTTCTGCTTCAAGCTTTCAACAGTGTCCTTAAGGGTCACCTCCAAAGGAATGAAGTTGATACCCAAACTTTTTGCTTTCTCCTTGGATACCTGATATCCTGGCATGGAAGGCTTGTCATCACATCTGCCATGAATGAGAAAGACATGCAAACTTTCTCAGAATTTTGTGTTGTATAAGAAAAATTCGTATCATGAAGCAAGTTGACAAATTGAAAATCAATAATTGGACCAGAAGCAGTATGTTGTTGCATATTTAGTCATAAATGCAAGAAAAATTTTAGAACCATTCCCCCATTTCTGGTGATTAAAATTAAATAATGAAAATAGAAGGAGCTTTTAACTAAGCAATGAGTATTGGATGTGATGTCTTCCCTAAGACTCAAAATCAAGCAGCTCACTTACAGTTTTGAGTCAGCAATTGTAGATCATAATTCATGCATAATTAAAATCACAATGATAAATGGGGCCACAACTTTCAACCCTAGCAGTGTAAACACAGATCACAGAATCTGTGGAGAAAAAAAAAAAGAAAATTTTGTATAGAGTGTAAACATGTAGTTATGGCCCCGAATTTTGAAGTACTCATCTGGAAAAAAACAATACCCAAGAAAACAATAAGAAGTAACATGGCCTTACACATATAGTAAGAGATGAAAATCGACTATTGTTCATTCAACCACATCAAGAAGTGGCATTCAGTACTTGCAAATAATAATGACTTACTTTTCAGGAAGGCGCAAAGTGGGGAACAGTTTATGCAAAATCTTGATAACCTCAGAACAGTGTACAACGGTTTCAACTAAACAATATCTGCCTGTGGCTGAAGGAACTTCAAGTGCTTGAATATGAGCATTTGCAACATCTCTAATATCAACAAATTTATAGAATGAATTGGGAAATGTTTGAGCTCCTGCATGCATAAGAGCCTCAACTATCAAGAATTAGATACAATGTTGTTGCTGAAGAAATTAGAATTTTACTCCCACTAAAGTCTAAGCCTATGCAGTCTTGCTAGTTTTCATTTTTCCATTTAGTGATTCACCAAAAGCAGGTAATTAAATCCACTTTTTGGCAGAAGCTAAGTGGGATATGTGAGAGAGATTACTTGATAAGTAGTCATCATTAAGTACATCACTAAGCTGTACAATGAGATCAACTATTTCTTTCCTCTGAAAATAGGTTCCCCTCAATTTGAAGGCTTTTCCAGAAAGAAAAGAGAAGCAATTTTTGTTTCTTCTTTTAGGTAATGAAGATATAGTTACTCATGTTCATACATGAAAGATCAAGCCGAAAGGGTAAGAAATCCGACTCACTCTATCAGCTGGAAGTGTAGAAGCCTGATAGATTAATGCCAAGTAGAAAAAAACTTACTTGGATACGTTTATACCCACATTTCTTAAGATGCTCATGTTAAGGTGGTTCTAAATTTCAGGTAAATAAAATAGGAACTAGTTGCTCAAGAGTAAAGAGTACCATCTATAAGTTTCAGAATCTCCTCCATGGAAAGATTAAGAGTTGGTTGTAAAAAAGGACCAATCACAAACCCAGGATTTATTGTAACCAGGTCAATTTTGTTCTCTTTTGCAAATCTCCAAGCAGCTTCCTCAGCTAAAGTTTTTGAAACCATATACCAATTCTGAAATAGAAAAAAGATAAAATGAACCAAATATAATGTTTACATCTAATTAACATAGTCGACGCATATTAAGATCTTCAAGTTTCCAATCAATCCAATTCACACTTGGTAGAGATTAGTACAACTTTATTATGACAAACTGTACTATTGTCACCACCCATCTCCATCAACACGAATCAAATATTTGATGTATTTATTTCAAACTTAGTAATAGTTTCAATCAAATTAACCAACTAAAAATTGCTCTATCTTAGATTTAACATATCGTAATGTCAAATATTAATGAAGGGTCATGTAGTTTTTCATTATGAATGGATTTATGCTACATATGACAGGAATCTAGCTAGAAGAACCAAAAAGAGGCATAGGAGCTTAATATGGTTGTATGCTCATTGATTCTGTACTTGAAATCTGCTTTTTTTTCCAACTGATGTAAAGATGAAAAGCAAGATAACAATACAAATATCTTAAACAAGAGGCATAACAAGTTCAGAGCTAAGAACATCTTGCCAAGAAAAAGAAGAAGAAGAAGAAGAAGAAGAAGAAGAAGAATGTTAGATGGATTCAGAATTAAAGGAGTACTCTTTTTTTGTACTGTTGGATCCGGTGCACCAGCGGATATGTCAAACTAAAATGGCATTACTGATACTCTCCTATGTTTGTAGGATCATTATTTATACATAACTGGTAGCAGAATCTTCAAAGGCATAGTATATAAAATAGTTAAAGTAAGAAGAGTAATAAGAACTTAACATAAGCACACACCTTCAATTTCTCACAAAAAAGTGCATCTGAAAACCAGGTTTCATCAACTACCACATCAATGGTCAGTGGTTTTCCATTATATGCAGCTGCAGCCAAAGAGGATGTTACAATCACTCTCTTGACTGAAGGAACTTTTGCACATGATCTAAGAACGTTAATTGTTCCCTTCACTGCTGGATCAATTAACTCGGCCTGAAATATGAAAGCAGAAAGGGAAGTAAGCTATCAAAAAGCTAATCATATTGCACAAAAATTTGTTTGAATTATAACAGTGCTGTTTGCAGTGGAACTTCAGTCTTGTCCTTACATGTTTTCAGGCAAACCAACTAGAAGTTGGAATTACAGCACACTCTGAAAAAGTTGCAATTGTAGATTAATTATGTGCAATTTATTCTTTATAGTTTCTTTTTTGTTAAATCACTATTTATCCTAAAAGCTTAAGTTGATAAGAAATGGTGGATTTAATCATTTCATTAATATTCTAATACTCCTCCTCATGTGCGGGTTCAAACACTTCCTTAAGAAGTAAGTCACAACACGTAGAATATTTAATTAAAATTGGGATATACTGTAAAGTCAAGGTTCGAACTTATGACATCTGCTCTCATACCATGTTAAAACACTACTTTTTCTTAAAGCTTAAGCGGATAGGAAATTGAGAATTTAATTATTTAATTAATATCAAGGTGTTACATGGGTGTTAATTCTCATATTGATTCCTTATTAGGTGAAATTGAGTTTATAAGTGATTTCATAGAGTTTCGATTGTAACATTACTTATCTTTTTAAAGTAATAGCATAGATGTAACTAACGCTTCCCTAAGTCGTGACAAAATGGTATTAGAGCCAACCTAGTACACTATGTGGTGCTAGAGCATTAGAGCGTGACGTAGGTCCTGACAAGAATATCAAGGATTTAAGTGAATGTTGTGCAAGTGTTAATGTGAAACCCCGAAAAGTTAGTCCCATATTGGAAAGATAAATTGTTCACCTGAAGTGTGAATTATAAAGGAGTTCATGGGTGCTAAGCCTTCTATTGATTCATTAATAAGTGAGATAAAACATTATTAAGTCCCAAATTAGTGAGATCAAACTTTTCAGAGTGATAGTGCAGATGGCTAACATTTTCCTTGGGCTGTTACACTTGAGTCCCAAATTAGCTCCTTTATAACTCGGATTGGGCTTTATAAGTGATTTTAGGAAGTTCAAAATTAATCTTTTTGTAAGAATAGCACAGATATAATTAATACTTTTTCTAGGTCATGACATAACCATTCCTCTGAAAATAAATTATCTTAAAAACAAAGTCAGCCGCAGCCTACTGTTAACAAAGACCGGACTGCAATAGAAGGATCAAGGATATATGAAAAGGAAAAAAAGACGAAAAATAACCTATAGACAAAAACAAAATCAATTGCTTACAACCTGTTTAACATTTTAGAATTCTGAAACTTCAACAATTGCTTTGGAAGGTTGCCTATATAAATTATAGGTTATATATTTCAAGAAACTTTACTGGAAAGAAGTATTATTCAATTCTTGGAAAAGAAACCAAGAATGTTAATCAGAAAAGCTGCATCAACAAATCTTGCATGACTTTATTTTTGCTTGTGTAAATTGATTAAAACAGTAAAAAGTGAAAATAAAAATGGACAAAAACAGTGCTATAAGATTTGGTGGAAAGATGGAAAGTTTATAACATCAAAAGTACATGGAGTAAAGAGAAGTATATTGGATTAAACCTGTGGATCAGTGGATGAAATTAGTACAGGAGATGCTGTATGAAAAACACCTTCACAACCATCAACTGCAGAATCAAAAGATCCTTCTTCCGCCAAATCAGCTTTGAACAAATGAAGTCTTTCCTTAGCTCCATCAAGTGCAAGCAAGTGCTCTGTTTTCTTTGAATCATCTGTTTCATATATAAGCAGAACTACTGATAAATATATGCTAAAAGTTTAAAGTAAATAAAACTACTCAATAGTCATGCTACATCCATAAGGAAATATAAATAAACAAATAAAACCTACCCAAACTAAAGTCAAAATGTGAAACCTGGCTTGCAATCATAAAGAACAGTTGAAAGTAATAATTAAAATGGAATCTACAATTGTAATATTGCTGGGTCTCCATTTTATGACATAGTATATCTCATTTAGCCCATCAAAAAGCACATCAAAACCCTTCCTGAGGTTGACTCTTAACCAGGAAAATGGCGGTCCAGGCTATCTTGACCATTGGTTCTGGGTGACTAGAATAATGGTCATAGTGCAATTTATATAAACTTGATTCAGGAAACAGTGTGCTTGCCTAAGATATGTGTTGAAGATGTAATCTCCTAATAATTTCTTTACATAATTGCCTAAGATATGTGGGGGTTTTCCAGGATCACCGGAGTATTCCGGTGGCAGCCGTGCGCAGAGGCTATGTCCAGGAAGCAAAAACCACACGTCGTTTTTGGGATAATGCTCCATCAAGTGAAAGTAAATACTCCGTTTTCTTTGGGTCATCTTTGGAATATATACTCAGAAATACCAATTGGAACGCTAAATTTATTAATATCAAGCACTGCATGGCGAACAAACGTGAGAAAATAAGAAGAAAAAGAAGAAAAAAAAGTTTCAAAACACTTTTTTGTGAAAGTTAAGCAAATGCAAACACATTAACAAACAACTCAAAACACTCCCAAAAAAAGTACCCAGATTCAGATTGCTACAAAACATTGTCTGATAGATTGATACCATTAAAAAGGAAAGGGGGAGAGAGCACTAACTTGGGTCACGAACTGTAGCGTTGACAGTATACCCACGTTGAAGAAGGAGCTTCACCACCCATGAAGCTATGTAGCCTGAAGCTCCAGTCACGCACGCCACCTTCTCTGCTCCACTCATCCTCCCTCTCTCTCTGTGTCTCCCTCTCTGTCTCTCTGCCTGACTTTATAGCAGTTAACGCTTTTCTCGTACTTTGAATTATATTTTACATGTTAATTTTTCTGTACAACTTTGTTGACTTAATGAACTTTGTTGACTTAATGTTGGCGTACATCCTTTTCAACCTTCAAACGTCTGCATATGGACCTAAACACCACTTGTGGCATGGAATTTTCAATCTTTGAGTGCTTCCAGATGTTTTCTTGGGATCGAGTAGTTGGATATGCTTGTCAGTTGCTATCTGTGTTCGCCATCAATGTGTATTTTCTTACAATGAAGACTTAACAGAGCATTTTGTGAGTAATAAGAACCTTCCAGAAAGAAATGAAAAGAGAAGAGCTTTTGTTTTAATTAAACTTTGATATGAATTACTTCCACCAACACAAGTTATATACCTTATCAGAATCTTAGAGTTTTGATTGTTCACCTCACCTTTCCAGCACGGGTGTTCCAAGGTCCCGACAAGAGGATGACTACAAAGGTCACCTCCCAACTTGAAACTGCCATAGTTGGTCTTTCAAGTATGAGCCAAAACTCTCTTGAATAAGTGAGGCTTAATACGTAAAATATTTTAATGAATATGGGGCGTGAATGACAGTCTGACAGAGACAAGGTTCAAAGACACAATCTTTGTTTTGATATTATGTTAAATCACCACTTTATTTAAAAAATTAAATTAAAGTTAATAGAACATAATGAATTTGATCATTTAATTAGTATTATAGTAAGAATGTTAGTATCTTTTCGGTCGGTGCCCCCACTTTGTCTGACTCTTGAATTGAGGAAGAGAAGCGGCTGGCACCTCAAGGGTTGGCAAGCTCATAAACTAACTTCAACTTAATAACTAAACTCCTCCTACAATCATAGAGTTTGCCACAAGCTGATGTGGGGTGGAAATACAACAATATGCACCTGTACTCAGCCTCAGCAGAAGACCTAGACACTGTCGTCTGTTTCCTTGATTTCCAAGATATCAAAGAATTATCAAAAAAAAAAAAAAAAATCCTGTCACAGATGGTCTTGTGTTTGAGTAACTAGCCTAGTCTGAATCACAAAATGCCTTCATTTGGAGACTGGAATTGACTAGAAAGAACAATCGTTACAATCCTTGAGCTGGACAAGCTTTGATGTATCTAATTCTTGAACCAAAATCCTATAATCAAGCTAACGAAAGTGTAAAACAGAATTAGTTTAACACATGCATATTGACTGCTAACTAAAGTGTAGTTACAGACTTGATTGGCAAGATGTGGAGCATTCCTTCCTTTGTTAAACTTGTAACCAGGTGGAAAACCATGAATCATGTATCACTTCTCCATAGTATGTCCAGGAATGCCATAATGAGAGCATATAGGTCTATCCTTACGATTTTGATAAGGTCTCTTAGCAACAAACCGAGTTGGAGGTGCAGCCTTCGTAAGTAAGGCAGTAGTATTCTAATTGAAAGAGAAACTTAAAGAAGAAATCAAGCATTGCCTCGCCTTTTGACCCACAAGTGAGAAAACCTTATTGATGGAAGGAAGTGGATCAATCAGTAGAATCTAACCTCGAACATGTGAATAGCTCTCATTCAATCCCATCAGGAATTGATAGTCTTCAAGGCTCCACAAGTGCATGTAGGATTTGGTTGATGATTTCCCAACTTATCCCATAAACCTTTCATAGAAGTGAAATAGGCACTTATAGAGCTATTTTCTTGTGGCGGAGAAGAAATAGCCTTCTGTAGTTGGAAAACTCGTGGTCCATTATGCTGAGAAAAATGATCTAGAAGATCATTGCACATGTCAGATGCATCATCAATGTAAATGATGCTAGTAGCAATCTCCTTGGAGACAGAATTCAGAAACCACGAAAGAACCATATTGTTGCATCGAGTCCATGCCAAACCAGTGGAATCAATAAGGTTGGATGGCTTTGGCAAAGTGCCATTAACAAAATTGAGCTCGTTTTTAGCTGATAGAGCCATCATCATCGCTCTCTTCCATGAATTATAGTTATCATCGTTAAGCGGTTGAGAAATGATCATGGTGCCTGGACTGTCGCCATGATGGAGAAAGAAAGGATTGGAAGAATCCATTTCTAAGGATGTAACAAGAACAATGAAGGTTTCAGTGGCATTTTCAGGAATTACCATTGAAGGAAGAAGTTAAGAGAATAGGAAGAAAAGAATGAAGAAGATGAAGAAAAAGATGCGGAAGATTCAAAGAAAAAGCTCATATACCATATTGGAAATGGAAGAAATGCTCAAAACTTGGAGAAAAACAGAGTGATTCTCATTAGTGTAGCATGTACAATATATAAACTAAGAATGTTTGAAGATAATCTAAACAAAACTAGTTTAACACATGCATATTGACTGTTAACTAATTACAACATATCTACAGCTAAATGCCAGCTCATAAACTAACTTCAACTTAATAACTAAACTCTTCTTATAATCATGGAGTCTGCTGCAAGCTGATGTGGAGCTAATAGGCGAGTTGCTTGGCTGCTTGTAATGCATATTCAATAGAAGTAGTGGCCGGAGAGAGAGTGATCATTGTTGATGGATTGGCTGCTTTTGAACAATGTTGCTATTTCACGCATATTGGTTACAGAGTGAGTTTTTTGTAACGATGTTTTTCTTTTGTCAGATCTTGTAACCAAGATATATGCAATATCTATTACTTGCTGTAGTTTGATAATCTGGCATTACTTTGTTCTTCATCCTTGAACATGTTAGAATTAGGTCTTGGGCCTAACTCAACCAAAAAGCTAGCTCTAGAGTTGAGGTTTCCCCTTGCCCTTATAAATGGCCTATCTCCTTAATACCCAAGCAATGTGGGACTTCCAACACGCCCCCTCACGTGTGGCGGGAGGACATCCAAGCCAACACGTGCAACATATGGGAGACGGTGGGNACAATATTAGCGTTTTTGGAGCACTCTGCCGAACCTGCTCCTCTTTTTGGGCAATTTCTTTTAAGGTGTCCAGATTGCCCACACCCCCAGCATATAAGATTTCCCTTCATAGGTTTCTTTTTCTTCCAGTTTGCAACTACCAATGCTGAGTTCTCAAGTGTAGAATTCAGCCTTCTTTCCTCTGACAGAAGCTTGCTGGTAACTTCTTAGAATAAAATCTTCTCCTTCCCATGAATCAAAATTGGCTTCATATGTTCATAGGAAGACGGAAGAGACAAGATAAGCCTCAAGGCCTTATCTTCATCATCTGTTTTAACTCCCAAAGTTTCGAGTTCAGAGACGATTCCATTAAGAACACTCAAATGATCTGAAATAGTCGCACCCTCAGTCATTCGCAGTGTATGAAACTGCTCCTTCAAGTACACCCGGTTAAAGATTCCCTTCGTCTGATACATCTCCTCAAGCTTCTCCCAAAGCTCCTTTGCCGTTGACGTCCCTTGCACATTAGCAAGAACGTTCTTAGCCAGACACAACCGAATGGAACTCGCCGCTCTCAGATCCAAATCCTCCCAATCTACGTCGCTAGTATCGGATTTTCCGGCACCATCACTGGAACCAGAGGTGGGTATACCTCTCAACATTTTGTGTAGCCCAGATTGAATTAGGATGTCTTTGACTTGTATTTGCCACAAGCCAAAATTCATTCTCCCGTCAAACCTTTCAATCCCAAACTTCAAGGACTCCATTTCTTCTTAACAAGTAGAAATCCGCAACCAAGCTATGATATCAATTGTTGGGAAAATTGGTAATTTAATTGGCAACCAATTTTCCACCAGTCCTTTATGCGAAAAACAAGTTTGAAAGAAAGCACAAGAGAACATACACCAATCATATACGTACACAAATAGTTTACGTGGTTCGGCAATATGCCTACGTCCACGGGGCATGATCCGGTCTTCTTCTTTACTATTGAGAAATATTGAGTACAATGGTACAAGCTTAAACCGCTCAAATTTAATATCCCAAACCCAAGCCCTTTAACCCCTTGTACACCCCACTCAACTACCCTTCTCAAATACCCAGTAAAGAACAACTCTACACCTTGTAAATACCACAAAGTGCTCCACCAACTTAGATTTCCCGGATCCCCTCAACCAAGGACTACATGTCCTTTTATAGAGGCTTAATCACAAAAATAGGAGAACAATTTAAATCCAACTGCTGCAGGGAAAACAAAACCATCATGAATACTAACTCTTATCCATGAAGAAGATAAACATGTAACTCACATGTTTATCCACACATGTTTTCTCCAAAAAACCAATTCCAAGTTGTTCTTGGACTCCTTTTAAAACTAACATTATCCTCTTATAGATAAATATAACTTGAGTCCACCAACTTGAATATTTATATTATCCAGCAATTATCTTCACACTTGTTGACAATTTGAGTCAATTCCCAACACATTATGCTGAGAAAAACGATCTAGAAGATCATTGCACATGTCAGATGCATCATCAATGTAAATGATGCTAGTAGCAATCTCCTTGGAGACAGAATTCAGAAACCACGAAAGAACCATATTGTTGCACCGAGTCCATGCCAAACCAGTGGAATCAATAAGGTTGGATGGCTTTGGCAAAGTGCCATTAACAAAATTGAGCTCGTTTTTAGCTAATAGAGCCATCATCATCGCTCTCTTCCATGAATTATAGTTATCACCGTTAAGCGGTTGAGAAATGATCATGGTGGCTGGACTGTCGCCATGATGGAGAAAGAAAGGATTGGAAGAATCCATTTCTAAGGATGTAACAGGAACAATGAAGGTTTCAGTGGCATTTTCAGGAATTACCATTGAAGGAAGAAGTTAAGAGAATAGGAAGAAAAGAATGAAGAAGATGAAGAAAAAGATGCGGAAGATTCAGAGAAAAAGCTCATATACCATATTGGAAATGGAAGAAATGCTCAAAACTTGGAGAAAAACAGAGTGATTCTCATTAGTGTAGCATGTACAATATATAAACTAAGAATGTTTGAAGATAATCTAAACAGAACTAGTTTAACACATGCATATTGACTGCTAACTAATTACAACATATCTACAGCTAAATGCCAGCTCATAAACTAACTTCAACTTAATAACTAAACTCTTCTTATAATCATGGAGTCTATTGCAAGCTGATGTGGAGCTAATAGGCGAGTTGCTTGGCTGCTTGTAATGTATATTCAATAGAAGTAGTGGCCGGAGAGAGAGAGTGATCATTGTTGATGGATTGGCTGCTTTTGAACAATGTTGCTATTTCACGCATATTGGTTACAGAGTGAGTTTTTTGAAACGATGTTTTTCTTTTGTCAGATCTTGTAACCAAGATATATGCAATATCTATTACTTGCTGTAGTTTGATAATCTGGCATTACTTTGTTCTTCATCCTTGAACAATATATCATGAACAACACGTATACATGCCCACTTTGCTCTTAATCTTCTGTTCACCCTTGTTTTACTCTACTGAAACAGAGACCACCTCCTCATTGAGTCTTCATCTTCTGGTCTTGCGGTTCCCTCATGCTCCACGTTGATTAGTTGATCCAGATATTTCATGTGTTCCATTATTTTCACTGTAGTAGTTTAAAAGTTAAGACTATCATCTTTGTTTGGATTTGTCAAACATTGCATTAAAATGCCAATGCTTTGCAAAAGAGAACCATTTACTTTTCCACTGTAACATGGCATTCGCTGAACATCATATATAACATTTCCAATTTTTGCAAGGTAAAAAGTAAAGAAAATAAACCAAGGCTAAGAATAGGTAGAAGACTAGGAGCAGATTTTTGGGTGGTCTTAGGTTTCTCTCAACCCCAAAAGCTAGCTTAAAAGGTGAGGCTTTCCCTCACACTTATCAAAAGGTCGGAGCAATGACAACCTGTTTCTCTCATAGACTGTTGGGCCGAGACTTGTTGGTAAACCTGGACACTGATACCAGTGTTGGGTGGTATAGGGCATTTCTCAATCCCAAAAGTTAGCTCAAAAGGTGAAGCTTTCTTTCATACTTATAAACTGACTACCAATTCCTTCCACAACCGATGTGGAATAACCCCAACATGGTCCAAAACATGAAAAGAAGAAAAGCTTGTCTCAACCTTGTCTCATCCAACCACTAATACAAGAATGGATCCGGCTTACATGCTGTTATTAAAATAACATATATGTTGTAGTAAAAGCAACGGTTGAGATTGAATCTTTCAAAATCTTTTTGTATTTTTTTCTCTCCTATTAAAAACTTTTAAAAGTAAGTCAACTTTGAGATTCAATTTCAACTGTTGTTTTTACTACATCTTACATGTTATTCTAATAACAACATGTAAGTCACATCCTACAAGAACATGCTAGCTGCACTTTTGTCAAATATGCATTAAATAGCCAGCATGGGACGGTGGGAGACAGAGAATTTAATGCAACCACAATGCTATGGTAAGACAGAGGAAAAATGTGAGCAAAGATTTAGAATTTTCTCTTTAAAAAGAGATAAAAATCTCTCATTCAGAAATGGGAGGAAAGGGAGCTACGGGAGAGTCCGAAGATTCCCGATATGCATGCAGAATTTTATTTTTATTTTGCCTTGTTTTATGTTTAGTACTTTAATTATGAAATTTATCAGAATAATTATGCGTGGCTAATTTTTTAGGTAGGGCTGTGGGTGAACCCTAATAGTTTTATTATGTGTTCTTGAGACTAATGTTTAATATGTTTTTCATGAAATAATGATTGAATGGTGGGAATGATTTTAATTTGAGAAAGATTTCATGTTAACTAGTTTTTGATTCATTATCATTTTTATTCATATTGAATGCTTAATCTCTCATAGCATGTCATTGATCAAATCAGATTTTTAATCAAACTCATGCTCAATCGACTTTATTTTCAATTAATGCTTTATTGTTAAATCTTCTGATTAGGAGAGTTAATTCTCTACCTAGTTAAGTAAAAAAAATATTGTCTCAAGAATATGTAATAAAATGCTAGGTAAATCTTTGAAGCCCAAGTGTTTTTCCCTATAATTTTTCCTTAGTTTCATTTTACTCTATTTAATTACAAAATTGTTCACAAAAATTGAATCATTTTATTTTTCTGCACAATAATATAAAATTTACTATAGGCAATTCCTTGTGGATCAACCTCGATCTTATTGAGAATTTATTACTTGCGATAGCATGCACTTGAGTTTTGCAATCTTTTTGCCGTAACATTCTTCTATGTTGTGCAGGCAAAAAGTTAGCATAACACAATAAAATGCAATTAAACTCAGTGTAACAACCATGGGTTTGACCCAAAGCCGTCCTGCTCTAGTTTTTGGGTTTTTTCTCGAATGAAAAATGCTATACTCAACCAAATGTTTTCTCAAAAGTTGATTTCTAAGTGATGTGTAACTATCTCATAGCATCTCCAACAAGAGTGGCAATTTTAGCCACTCAAAATCCACATTTTTTTTTTTTTTTTAATTTTAACTACTAATTTTTCATTACACATTCCAGCAGATCATTTATTTAAACTATTTATTTTATTAAAATATTATTATTTTTATTATTTCTTTAAATATTATTTTTAAAACTACCTTTACTTCCTCTCTCGTCTTTCTCTCTCCACACCAAAAATCACACAACCCAAGCAAACCAGGTGCAAAACAACTAGCCATTCCCCCAAAATCACCAAACCAGACTCATGCCCCACAGAACAAGCCAATCAATTCGGCCAACCTGCAAGCAAACTCACAAGCAAACCTAGACTCATGCCCCACTAAATGCAAACTCAATTCGGCCAACCCAGACTCATGCCCCACTGAAACCACAAGAATTCCAACAACAATAATCCAAAAATTTAGACCCCTAAATTCCGAGTTGCTAATTTTTTGTAGACATGGCTGTTTTTTCACCCTCTCTCTACCATCCTAGAAGCCAAATCCAAAAACCCACTAAATCCATATCCTTGATCACTCCTCTTTTCGTCTTCATCTAAACTTCTTCTTCAAACCCATTATGGGTTGATGTTTGATCACAATTGGTGCAGAGTGTTTGTTTTTGTTTTGGGGAAGACGAGCGAGAGAGAGAAAAAAAAAATAATAAAAAATTGTTAACAGGTACTACAATGAACTTTCAAGTATGAAAGTTCACTATAGCATATTTAGAGAAAAATGCTATTTTACAGTTCTGCTGGAGGAAGGAAAATGCTAAATTTAACTAAAAAGTTAGTTTAAAGATTATGTTAAAGATGCTCTCATAAGATCTATTATTTTGGGAAATGTGTCAATATCTCATGTGATGGTGACCTATCACTTGAGAACCAACTTTTAGGGAGAAATTTTGGTAAATGTAGCAATTCTCTTATAAAATTGAACCACTTTGGGTATGTTTTTGAATACTTTCTTTCTTGTGATAATATCAATACTAGTTGACTTGAATTGCATTGCATTGGATTTAATTGAATAAAGTTTGACCTTGTTAACTATGCTTGAATTGTGGGATTTTCAGTCCAGTTGTATGTATGTTGTTACAAATTGTTTGTACTATTATGAAATTGAGGTCATAATTCCTATGATTTAATGTGTGCTTCAGATTGGTTGTGAAATGGAGCCTGTTCTTGATTTTGGTAAATAATTTTGGAGTTCGAGGGAGTTGTTTTGTGAATAACATAGAAAAAAATTAAATCTTTACCCTCATAATTCCTAGAATAATTGAATAAATAACTCCACACTTTTCTTTTTTTTTTTTAAATTAATATGGTTTTCACTCATCTCAACATTCATATTTGAAGGGAACAAAGTTTGTTCATAATTATTTTAATCACTACCCTATCATTAACATCATTCAGAAACAGAAGAAGCCCTTCTGCTTCAAGCTTTCAACAGTGTCCTTAAGGGTCACCTCCAAAGGAATGAAGTTGATACCCAAACTTTTTGCTTTCTCCTTGGATACCTGATATGCTGGCATGGAAAGCTTGTCATCACATCTGCCATGAATGAGAAAGACATGCAAACTTTCTCAGAATTTTGTGTTGTATAAGAAAAAATCGTATCAGGAAGCAAGTTGACTAATTGAAAATCAATAATTTGACCAGAAGCAGTGTGTTGTTGCATATTTAGTCATAAATGCAAGAAAAATTTTAGAACCATTCCCCCGTTTTCGGTGATTAAAATTAAATAATGAAAACAGAAGGAGCTTTTAACTAAGCAATGAGTATTGGATGTGATGTCTTCCCTAAGACACAAAATCAAGCAGCTCACTTATAGTTTTGAGTCGGCAATTGTAGATCAAAATTCATGGATAATTAATATCGCAATGATAAATGGGGCCACAACTTTCAACCCTAGCAGTGTAAACACAAATCACAGAATCTGAGTAGAAAAAAGAAAATTCTGTATAGAGTGTAACATGTAGTTATGGCCCCGAATTTTGAAGTACTCATCTGGAAAAAAACAATACCCAAGAAAACAATAAGAAGTAACATGGCCTTACACATATAGCAAATAATAATGACTTACTTTTCAGGAAGGCGCAAAGTGGGGAACAGTTTATGCAAAATCTTGATAACCTCAGAACAGTGTACAGTGGTTTCAACTAAACAATATCTGCCTGCGGCTGAAGGAACTTCAAGTGCTTGAATATGAGCATTTGCAACATCTCTAACATCAACAAATTTATAGAATGAATTCGGAAATGTTTGAGCTCCTGCATGCATAAAAGCCTCAACTATCAAGAATTAGATACAATGTTGTTACAGAAGAAATTAGAATTTTACTCCCATTAAAGTCTAAGACTATGCAGTGTTGCTAGTTTTCATTTTTCCATTTAGTGATTCACCAAAAGCAAGTAATTAAATCCACTTTTTGGCAGAAGCTAAGTGGGATATGTGAGAGAGATTACTTGATAAGTAGTCATCATTAAGTACATCCCTAACCTGTAGAATGAGATTAACTATTTCTTTCCTCTGAAAATAGGTTCCCCTCAATTGGAAGCCTTTTCCAGAAAGAAAAGAGAAAAGCAATTTTTCTTTCTTCTTTCTTTCTTTCTTTTAGGTAATGAAGATGGTAGTAACTCATGTTCATACATGAAAGATCGAGCTGAAAGGGTAACAAATCTGACTCATTCTATCAGCTGGAAGTGTAAAAGCCTTATAGATTAATGCCAAGTAGAAAAAAATTTACTTGGATACGTTTATACCTACATTTCTTAAGATGCTCATGTTAAGTTGGTTCTGAATTTCTGGTAAACAAAATAGGAACTAGTTGATCAAGAGTAAAGAGTACCATCTATAAGTTTCAGAATGTCCTCCGTGGTAAGATTAAGAGTTGGTTGTAAAAAAGGACCAATCACAATCCCTGGATTTATTGTAACCATGTCAATTTCGTTCTCTTTTGCAAATCTCCAAGCAGCTTCCTCAGCTAAAGTTTTTGAAACCACATACCAATTCTGAAATAGAAAAAAAGATAAAATGAAACAAATATAATGTTTACATCGAATTAACATAGTCGATGCATATTAAGCTCTTCAAGTTTCCAATCAATCCAAGTCACACTTGGTAGAGATTAGTACAACTTTATTATGACAAACTGTACAATTTTCATTGCCCATCTCCATCAACAAGAATCAAATATTTGATGTATTTATTTCAAACTGAGTAATAGTTTCGATCAAATTTACCTACTAAAAATTGCTCTATCTTATATTTAACATACTTTAATGTCGAATATTAATGAAGGGTTAGGTAGTTTTTCATTATGAATGGATTTATGATACGTATGACAGGAATCTAGCTAGAAGAACCAAAAGGAGGCACAGATTCTGTACTTGAAAGCTACTTTGTTTTCCAACTGATGTAAAGATGAAAAGCAAGATAACAATACAAATATCTTAAACAAGAGGCATAACAAGTTCAGAGCCTAGAAAAAAAAAATGTTAGATGGATTTAGAATTAAAGGAGTACTCTTTTTTTGTACTGTTGGATCTGGTGCACCAGCAGACATGTCA
Organism: Carpinus fangiana; assembly: GCA_006937295.1. NCBI lineage: Eukaryota > Viridiplantae > Streptophyta > Magnoliopsida > Fagales > Betulaceae > Carpinus > Carpinus fangiana. Next base: position 25,266,927 of record CM017324.1, read on the forward strand.
AACTAAAATGGCATTACTGATACTCTCCTATGTTTGTAGGATCATTATTTATACATAACTGGTAGCAGAATCTTCAAAGGCATAGTATATAAAATAGTTAAAGTAAGAAGAGTAATAAGAACTTAACATTAGCACACACCTTCCATTTCTCACAAAAAAGTGCATCTGAAAACCAGGTCTCATCAACTACCACATCAATGGTCAGTGGTTTTCCATTATATGCGGCTGCAGCCAAAGAGGATGTTACAATCACTCTCTTAACTGAAGGAACTTTTGCACATGATCTAAGAACGTTAATTGTTCCCTTCACTGCTGGATCAATTAACTCGGTCTGAAATATGAAAGCAGAAAGGGAAGTAAGCTATCAAAAAGGGAATCACATTGCACAAAAATTTGTTTGAATTATAACAGTGCTGTTTGCAGTGGAACTTCAGTCTTGTACTTACATGTTTTTAGGCAAACCAACTAGAAGTTGGAATTACAGCACACTTTGAAAAGCTGCAATTATAGACTAATTATGTGCAATTTATTCTTTATATTTTCTTTTTTTGTTAAATCACTATTTATCCTAAAAGCTTAAGTTGATAAGAAATTATGAATTTAATCATTTCATTAACATTCTAATACTCCTCCTCAAGTGTGGGTTTAAAATCTTCCTCAAGAAGTAAGTCACAACACGTGGAATACTTAATTAAAATTGGAATATATTGTAAAGTCAAGGTTCGAACTTATGATATATGTTCTCATACCATGTTAAAACACTATTTTTTTCTAAAAGCTTAAGCAGATAGGAAATTGAGAATTTAATTACTTAATTAATATCAAGGTGTTACATGGGTGTTAAGTCTCATATTGGTTCCTTATTAGGTGAAATTGAGTTTATAAGTGATTTCATAGAGTTTCAATTGTAACATTACTAATCTTTTTGAAGTAATAGCATAGATGTAACTAGCGCTTCCCTAAGTCGTGAAAAAATGGTATTAGAGCCAACCTAGTACACTATGTAGTGCTAGAGCATTAGAGCGTGACGTAGGTCCTGACAAGAATATCAAGGATTTAAGTGAATGTTGTGCAAGTGTTAATGTGAAACCCCAAAAAGTTAGTCCCATATTGGAAAGATAAATTGTTCACTGAAGTGTGTGAATTATAAAGAAGTTCATGGGTGCTAAGCCTTCTATTGGTTCATTAATAAGTGAGATCAAACTTTTCGGAGTGATAGTGCAGATGGCTAACATTTTCCTTGGGCTGTTACAGTTAAGTCCCAAATTAGCTCCTTTATTGCTTAGATTGGGCTTTATAAGTGATTTTAGGAAGTTCCGAATTAATCTTTTTGTAGGAATAGCGCAGATATGATTAACACTTTTTCTAGGTCGTGACATAACCATTCCTCCGAAAATAAATGATCTTAAAGACAAAGTCAGCCGCAGCCTACTGTTAACAAAGACCGGACTGCTATGGAAGGATCAAGGATATATGAAAAGGAAAAAAGACAAAAAATAACCTATAGGCAAAAACAAAATCAATTGCTTACAAGCTGTTTAACATATTAGAGTTCTGAAACTTCAACAATTGCTTTGGAAGGTTGCCAATATAAATTATAGATTATATATTTCAAGAAACTTTATTGGAAAGAAGTATTATTCCATTCTTGGAAAAGAAACCAAGAATGTTAATCAGAAAAGCTGCATCAACAAATCATGCATGACTTTATTTTTGCTTGTGTAAATTGATTCAAACAGTCAAAAGTGAAAATAAAAATGGACAAAAACAGTGCTATAAGATTTGGTGGAAAGATGGAAAGTGTATAACATCAAAAGTACATGGAGTAAAGAGAAGTATAGTGGATTAAACCTGTGGATCAGTGGATGAAATTAGTACAGGAGATGCTGTATGAAAAACACCTTCACATCCATCAACTGCAGAATCAAAAGATCCTTCTTCCACTAGATCAGCTTTGAACAAATGAAGTCTTTCCTTAGCTCCATCAAGTGCAAGCAAGTGTTCTATTTTCTTTGAATCATCTGTTTCATATATAAGCAGAACTATACTGATAAATATATGCTAAAATCTTAAAGGTAAATAAAACTACTCATGCTACATCCATAAGGAAATATAAATAAACAAATAAAACCTACCCAAACTAAAGTCAAAATGTGAAACCTGGCTTGCAATCATCAAGAACATTTGAAAGTAATAATTAAAAGGGAATCTACAATTGTAATATTGCTGGGTCTCCATTTTATGGCATAGTATATCTCATTTAGCCCATCAAAAAGCACATCAAAACCCTTCCGGAGGTTGACTCCTAACCAGGAAAATGGCGGTCCGGGCTATCTTGACCATTGGTTCTGGGTGACTCGAATAATGGTCTTAGTGCAATTTATATAAACTTGATTCAGGAAACTGTGTGCTTGCCTAAGATATGTGTTGAAGATGTAATCTCCTAATAATTTATTTCCATAATTGCCTAGGATATATAGGGGTTTTCCAGGATCACTGGTGTATACCGGTGGCAGCCGAGCACAGAGTGACGGAGTACATGTGTCTACAGCCAGTTTTTATATAAACATGCAGCCAGTACAGAGGCTATGTCCAGCAAGCAAAAACCACACGTCGTTTTTGGGATAATGCTCCATCAAGTGAAGGTAAATACTCTGTTTTCTTTGGATCATCTTTGGAATATATACACAGAAATACCAATTGGAACGCTAAATTTATTAATATCAAGCACTGCATGGTAAACAAACGTGAGAAAATAAGAAAAAAAAAAGTTTCAAAACACTTTCTTGTGAAAGTTAAGCAAATGCAAACACATTAACAAACTCAAAACACTCCCAAAAAAAAGTACGTTGAGGCAAAGAATGATCAAACCCAGAATTCAGATTGCTACAAAACATTGTCTGACTCAATTAAAAAGGAAAGGGGGAGAGAGCACTAACTTGGGTCACGAACTGTAGCGTTGACAGTATACCCACGTTGAAGAAGGAGCTTCACCACCCATGAAGCTATGTAGCCTGAAGCTCCAGTCACGCACACCACCTTCTCTGCTCCACTCATACTCTCTCTCTCTCTCTCTGTCGCTCTGTGTCTCCCTCTCTGTCTCTCTGCTGGACTTTATAGCAGTTAACGCTTTTCTCGTACTTTGAATTATATTTTACATGTTCATTTTTCTGCATAACTTTGTTGACTTAATGTTGGCGTACATCCTTTTCAACCTTAAAACGTCTGCATATGGACCTAAACACCACTTGTGGCATGGAATTTTCAATCTTTGAGTGCTTCCAGATGTTTTCTTGGGATCGGGTAGTTAGATATGCTTGTCAGTTGCTATCTGTGTTCGCCATCAATGTGTATTTTCTTCAATGAAGACTTAACAGAGCATTTTGTGAGTAATAAGAACCTTCCAGAAAGAAATGAAAAGAGAAAAGCTTTTGTTTTAATTAAACTTTGATATGAATTACTTCCACCAACACAAGTTATATACCTTATCAGAATCTGAGAGTTTCTAATTGTTCACCCCTTTCCAGCAGGGGTGTTCTAAGGTCCCTACAAGTCTTGGTACAAGAGGATGACTATAAAGGTCACCTCCCATCTTGAAACTGCCATAGTTGGCATCTCAATTAAGTATGAGCTAAAACTCTCTTGAATAAGTGCGTACGTGAAATATTTTAATAAATATTGGACGTGAATGACAGACAGGGATGGATCTAGGAATTTTTATGGGAGGAGACCAGGATTTAACATAAGCACACACCTTCAATTTCTCACAAAAAGTGCATCTGAAAACCCGGTCTCATCAACTACCACATCAATGGTCAGAGGTTTTCCATTATATGTGACTGCAAGTTTGCAACCATGGAGGATGTTAAAATCACTCTCTTGACAGAAGGAACTTTTGCACATGATCTAAGAACATTAATTGTTCCCTTCACTGCTGGATCAATTTATTCTGCCTGAAATATGAAAGCAGAATGGGAAGTAGCTCTTAAGCTATCAAAAAGCTAATCATATTGCACAAAATTTGTATGAGAGATCATGAACATAAAAAGGGACAAAAATAAAGAAAAACAAATACCATTAAGCAAGTACAGTTCTATAAGATTTGTGGAAAGAATGACAATGTATGACATCAAAAGAAAATGGAGTAAAGAGAAGTATATTGGATTAAACCTGTGGATCAGTGGCTGAAAGAAGTAGTGGAGATGCTGTATGAAAAACACCTTCACATCCATCAACTGCAGAATCAAAAGATCCATCTTCCAATAAATTAGCTTTGAACAAATGAAGTCTTTCCTTAGCTCCATCAAATGCAAATAAGTGTTCTGTTTTCTTTGGATCATCTGTTTCACATATAAGCAGAACTACTGATAAATATAAAATTTTTAAGGTAAATAAAACTACTCATGCTACATCCAACCTAAAAATCAAAATGTGAAACCTGGGTTGCAATCATAAAGAACATTGGACGTGCTGATTTTGTAAGTGATAATTAAATAAGGGAAAAAAAATTACGAGGGGTTGAACATGAAGGTTAGAACAATTAATAAGTATTCATAAATAGTAGGCCTATTCATGAATCTACATTTGTGTCTCTTCTTATAAATTTTTATTAAAGCCAATTTTCTCTGATAGTAACTTATTGAAAAACTATGAACATGTAANATAAGAGCATTCACAATGGAAGAGCTAAATATCATTTTTATCTAAAATAGCTCTTTAAATTGATAAAATACCCTCTACATTGGATAAGCTAAAAAAAATGTAGAATAAATTTTTTGTTAAATGAGCTAAAAAAAAAGCTACATGTAGCGGCAATATTGAAAGAGCTATTTTCCTACATTTTCTCCCACGTCTGTTTTTTTCTCCCACTATCTCTCACAAAATTTTCTTCCCACGTTTTTTTTATTGTTTCTCTCACATGTTTTCTCTTTTTTCAAAATTTTCTCCTACTATTCCTCTTTCACATCTCATTTTTTCCAAAATTTTCTCCTATTATTTCTCTCTCCACATCACTTTTTTCTCGAAAGTTGAAAAATAAGATATTAAGAAAAATACAATCATTATAAAAAATAAAAAAATAATTAAAATTAAATGATATAGATAAAAATATAACTAATCGGATGGAGGAGGTTCTTAAAAAATTATTAGCTAAACTAGATAAATTGAGTTTTGAGGAGCTATTTTACATAAAAAAATTAGCTCCTCCATTGTGAATGCCCTTATACAACGTCCATTATCAACTTAGTTAAAATTAGAAGGGAAAATTGTTAAATTAGTCGCTAGGGTTTGAGATTGTGACAAATAACTCTACGTGGAATAGTGTAACAAATAACTCCCTCCCTACAAATTATGGCCATTTTTTCGACAAGATATTATGAAATTATAAATTTGCCCTCAACAAATTGTAAGAAAATAAAAAGAAAAAGGGGTAACCTTACTTAGCTAATCTGATATATTGCGCATTTTGCAAGCAAATACCCATTCAATGTTTAAATTAAGTCTCTCACTTTGGTGTATTGAACTTTTATTTCGTTCTAGTTACCTCCCGTCCGTTAGATATTGAGGTTAAATGAGACGGTGGAAATGATAAAAAGACGTTTATACCTCTAATTGTACCCCTCCATTAGGATTTAACAAAAAATTCTACCAGAATGGAATAATTAGAATGAAATGAAAGTTCAATACATTAAAGTAAGAGACTTTAATATTGGAGGATTGTTTATAAAAGCTGCGATATTTTCAGGGGTTAAGTGAAGTTACCCCAAAGGAAAAAGGAAAAAAAAAAAAATGGGCTGCTTCAGCCTGCTTGTGCTCGGGGGGGTGGGCGCTGAATTACCCCCAAGCTAGGCTAATATTTTTTATTTATGATTTTTTTAGGGTAAATTTGCAAATTCATAATGACCATGTCAAAAAAAAAAAAAAAAAAAACACTGAAATTGGTACGACTGAAAGAGTTATATGTTACATAGATATACTAAATGAAGTTATTTGTTACAACCTTAAAACCCAAGAACCAATTTAGCAATTTTTCCAAACCAAAACAAAGAAACCATAGAATGTGTATACTTAATTTTTGCACCAAACAAACCCTAACAAACGGTATTAGAGTTCTTAAGGTTGATTGATTCCAAAGTTGATTATAAATTTTTGTACTTCAATTATAAAACGTGATAAAAAAAAAAAAAAAAAAAACTGACTTGGGTCCCTGACAGTGGCTTTGACTGTGTACCCATGTTGGAGCAAGAGCTTCAGAAGCCATGAAGCTATATAACCAGAAGCACCAGTCACACACACAACCTTCCCTGCTCCACTCATCCCCTCCCTCTGTCTCTCTTCCTCTCTATCAAAGAGCTTGTTCTTAGCTTAATGGTTTGTGGTTTTATGGGGGGAATAAGGACTTGGCTGATGATTAAGTTAATGTACATGATTTGGTCACCTCCCAGCTTGTCTTAAACTACTTTAAAATGTTTAATTTATACAACTCATAGGCCTTTTTTTTTTTTTTATCTGTCAGCCTCACATTGTCGTAAAATATGGCAAGGAAAAAACAATGCAGTAGACTAAATTATTCTTTTTTTCTTCTTCTACAAAACTAAGATTAAATTATAATTATTTTATATAATCTTATACTTCTTCATCGATACAATCCAACTTGATCTGCACCAGACAAACCGCCCGCCACTTGAAACAGAGAAATTTTTGGGAGTGAATTGGCCGTCGGCAATATTTTTATTTTTATTTTTTAACAAAAAGGATTGGTCGGAAAGATTATAATGAAGAATAATTTCATGCAGAAAGGTTCAATTGCGGGTCAATATCAATTTATTGGATGTCTATTAGACTATTTGGCCAGCTGTACGGTACGGGTATCCCAATCTACACGGGTAATCTTAAACCGGTCAAGGCCAAGCGCATAAATCAAAAGGATCAAACAATCTCAGCCGTCGAAACTAGAGAAAGAGCATCAACGACAATGACAGGGAAGGATACAGAGTTGCACATGACAAACATGTCGGCAAGGGCCTTACTACAATCAGCCGATTTGACTTTCTGCCCACAAGAAGAATATCCGGCTTTCAGAAGAAACCCATTTACTTTTGGTTTATGGTTATCTCTATTCATCCTTAATTTGGTGATTCTTTCCTTTCTACAAAGAAAAACCATGTTACCGGGAGAGCCCCTCCTTGCCGCGTTCCTTCAGGTGCTGTCTGAGCAATTGGGGTCTCGGGAGGTGGCGTCGTTTGCACGCCGATACGAAGGGCTTGGAAAAAAGCTGGGCAAGTGGAGGAAAGCGTTGTCAAGAATTGAGGCAGTCCTTGATGATGCCGATGAGAAGCAACGTACGAACAGGGTGGTGAAAGGGTGGCTGGATGATCTGAGAGACTTGGCTTACGATGTGGACGACATACTGGATGAGTTCGCCATGGAAGGGTCGATGGGTGAAAATCAGGCAAGCACAAGCAAGGTACGGACACTAATCCCTACTTGTTGTACTGGGTTAACTCCAAATGCTGTCAAGATCAACAGTAGGCTGGGGTCAGAGATAAAGAAAATCACTAATCGATTAAACGACCTGGTGATGCTAAAAGATCAACTGAATGTGGAAGAAAGTAGCGCTGATAGCATGTCATATAGGTCAAATAGGACAGAAGAGGCATCGACGTCATCTTCTCTAGTGACTAAAACTTATGCTTATGGCAGGGAAAAAGATAAAGAGTCTGTAATTAATTTGTTGCTGGGGGGAAAATGCAGTGATGCTGAAGTTTCTGTGCTTCCTATAGTTGGTATGGGGGGCATAGGGAAGACAACTCTTGCCCAGCTTGTGTACAATGATGAGACAGTGAAAAACTTTTTTGATCTAAGAGAATGGGCTCATGTTTCTGAAGATGTTGATGCTGTTAGGGTCACAAAAACAATTTTAGAATCTGTCACCGGTGAACACTTTGATGAAAATGATCTAAATCATTTGCATGTCAAACTAAGGGAGAAACTGAAAGGGAAGAGGTTTCTAGTTGTTCTGGATGATCTTTGGAATGAGAACTACCATGACTGGATGATCCTACGTGCTCCTTTTGAAGCAGGGGCTTCGGGAAGTACAATTGTCATCACAACTCGCAGCAAGGGAGTTGCATCAAGGACGGGTACCATTCCAGCGTATCTTTTGGACGTGTTGTCCAATGATGCTTGTTTATCTGTATTTACCCAACATGCATTGGGGGCAAGCGACTTTAGTGAATATCCAAACCTTCAAGATATTGGTGAGGAAATAGTTAAAAGGTGTAAAGGCTTGCCTTTGGCAGCAAAAGCCCTTGGAGGCCTCCTACACACTAAGCTGGACCGTAATGATTGGAAAGATGTGTTGAAAAGCAAGATATGGGATATACCAGAAGAGAGAAGTGGAATTGTTCCAGCTCTTATGTTGAGCTACCACCATCTACCTTCACATTTAAAGAGATGCTTTGCATATTGCTCAGTACTCCCCAAGGACTATGAGTTTGAGGAGAAGCAGCTAGTTCTGTTATGGATGGCAGAAGGTTTAATTCGTCCACGAGAGAAGGGAAAGCAAATGGAAGATTTGGGTAGCGAGTATTTTCGGGATTTATTGTCTAGGTCCTTCTTCCAACAATCAAGCACAGAGAAATCAGGATTCGTGATGCATGACCTCATCAACGATTTGGCTCAATGGGTTGCGGGAGATTTATGCTTTAGAATGGGGGATGGATTTGGGCAGCGAATTTCTAGAATTCCTAAAAGGGCACGACATTTGTCTTACCTGGGCGGCGAATCTGATGGCCAAATGTTTGAGGGTTTTTCTGAACTCACATGTTTACGAACCTTCCTACATCTTATGTTGCCAGAACAAGGTGGCTGTCACTTCAATTGTAATTTTCCTCTTCAATCATTGTCAAAATTACAACGATTGAGGGTGCTCTCTTTGAGTGGATACCATATAATTGAGTTACCAAAATCAATTGGTGATTTGAAGCATCTACGTTACCTTGACATTTCTAACACCAGTATCGAGTGCATGCCTGAATCAACAACCACTCTCTACAACTTACAAACTTTGATATTAGAGAATTGTTCTAAGCTAAAGAAATTACCTTCAATGTTTCAAAACCTAGTCAATATGCGCCACCTCAATATCCAAAATGCATTTTCATTGGAAGGAATGCCTCCACAAATGGGTAAATTAACATATCTCCATACATTGTCAGATTTAGTTGTGGGTAAAGGTCCTTGCTCCGGGGTAGAAGAGCTAGGACCTTTGTCGCATCTACAAGAGACACTCCACATTTCAAGATTAGAGAATGTGATTCAACCTGGGGATGCAATGAATGCCAATTTAATTCAAAAGGCCAAACTTAGTGGTTTGCTATTGGAATGGAGTCACAACTTGGATGAGCCACAAGACGGAACAAATGATCTAGAGGTACTTAATGAGCTACAGCCTCACAAGGATTTGAAAGAGCTCACCATCAGGTGCTATGGTGGTACAAAATTTCCAACATGGTTAAGACCTCCTTCATTTCCTAGTATGGTGCTCCTGAGGCTTGAAAACTGTAAAAGGTGCACGTCATTGCCACCAGTTGGGCAACTATCATCACTCAAAGACCTTTCTATCATAGGTATGGACGGGGTAGAAAAGGTTGGTCCTGAGTTTTATGAGGGAGGTGTCTCACAGCCTTTTGCGTCCTTGGAGACTTTATGTTTCGAGAATATGGCGAAATGGGAGAACTGGATTCCTTGTGGAGAATTCCCACACCTACGCGAGCTTTCTATTCAAAGCTGTCCCAAGCTGTCGGGAAAGTTACCAGGCCACCTTCCTCTACTAAAAAGAGTTGAGATAAATGGGTGTCCTCTGCTGCAAGAAATACCAACAAGAAGGGTGCTTCACGATAGCCCACAAGGTACATATATAAATATATAACAGCAGTTTTCACTAAGCACATTATCTGCCTCTCTGAAATTTAATGATAACTGTTCTTCTATGTTGTACGGGCAGAAATCTAGCAGAACACAATATTACGTGAAGAAACTCAGTGTCTCAACCAAGAACCTGACCCGAAAAAGCACCACAAATTTGGCTGGAATTCCACCAGAAACCACGGGTTTGACCGAAACCTGTCCTGCTCTAATTTTAGAGTTTTTGTCAAATTGAACTACTTTGGGTATGTTTTCGAACATTATCTTTTTTGCAATAATGTTAGTTGACTTGAATTGCTTTGGATTTAGTTGAATGAAGTTTGAGGTTGGGATTTTAAGTATGCGTGAATTGTGGGATTTTCAGTATAGTTGTATGTTCTTCAAATTGTAAATGTTTATGTAGGCTAGATTGACTTTATTTTCTATGCTTATTGTGAAGTGCACTACTGGGAAAAATTTCCAATTTCAATGGATTTTGTTTTGTTTTGTATTTGATTCTCTCAAATTGTAGTTCCCAATAATCAACTTTTCTTTTAGACTTTTTGGTAGTTTTTGTTTCATAATTATATGTGATAATTATGAAGACCCTCATCGCTCAGCAGAAAAGATTTATTGAATTGTCGAGGAAGTAACTATTTTTGCATAATGAATGTCCAGCTAATGCGTCATCCTACAAAAAAGGAAAAGCAAAGAAAATCATGTTGGCGTTGAATTTTGTCTACTCTAGTGGTTGATGGTCTAACAAATGAAGATTTGGAACTGATCTGTTACCAATAACCACCCAATAAGTCAATTTGTACGGAAAAAAAATTGTTGGCCTTGGCAGCTTCAAATATGGGATATAACATATTTTCCAGTTTTAAGACTAGTTTTGAGATAAGAACTTAGAATCAAGGTTTAAGCAAGAGGGATTTGAAGAAATTTAAGACAGGAAGATTTAAAAGAAAAGCTAAAGGAAATAAAGTCAAGAGTCAGTAGGAAACCAATACTTCTCCAATGACGGTCTGGTGTACGATCATGGGGGACTCGCTTGTGGCAATGGTCTAGTGTACGGTCACGGTCTAATTCTAGTGCAGTCATGTGAAAATTATTTGTGATGATAGTCTGGTGTATGGTCGCGATTTGTAGTCAAGTAGGATCACACATGACAGACGGTGTGGTGCAGTCATGGTGTGGCTGATTTTCCATCATGATATTTGTATATTGAGAACATAATTTTTTCTAATTCATTTAACTTTTCTTCTAGCTTTTTAATGTGCATTATTATCTGCTTGTAAAGAATTGAATGGATTCAGTATGTACAAGTATGTGGTTTGATGTTTTGAGCATGATAATAGAAAAAGCTAGTAATAAGTTTGAGTTCAGTATTTCAAGTAAGCAGATCTCGTTTTGATTTCTAGAAAAAGTGCATTACTATATTATGTTTTCACACGTATGTGCATTTTGTTAAAAAGTTGTACCTTGATTTTTAGAGAAATCAGATTTGTATTTTTAGAGGTTTTCAGTTCAGCAAAGGAGAGAAGTTTTTATTGAAACAAAGAGAGGTTTATCCTTACAAAGCTGTAGACTCACAGTTCTACTTGTAAAATTGTTTAAAATTTTCAGTTGTAGGAGTGCCAGATGCATATGATCATGAAGTGAATGCAATATGATCTATAGGGTTTTGGAGACCCAAGATGAAGACAACTTGGAGATTTTTGATGATTTACATATGAACAAAAATTGTAAATAAGTTGTGGATGCATGTAAATTATGTTTTAGTTTAGAGATCTAGGAATGTTCTTACAGTATAGAGAAGTGCTAAACATCTCAAAATTTTTTTCCAAAATGATGTGTCACAGTATCATGAAATTTATTGTTTTAGAAAATGTATCATCAACTCATGAGATGGTGACATATCATTTGAGAATCAACTTTTGAAATTAAAATTTGGAATGTTTAACATTTGTCTATAGTACATGTTCAGTTAATGTTTCAAGGAAAGGAAAATATATACCTTTTTTGTTTTTTGGGGGATAATTGAGTAACTTTTGTAAAGCAGAAACAAACACACTAACATCAAGCTTTAGCCACAGCTAAACACACGCACACCCCTTGCAAATTTGCGTTACACCCTTACAATCCGTCCCAGACCAGAAAGCCAACACATTGGTTCATCTGCAAAAACCAGCAAAACAGGGCAAACTGCACAACACAGCAACAGGAAAAAAGAAAAAAAAACAAAAAACAAAAACCCAACAACAACAACAACAAAAAAACAATGTGTCGTTCATATATATGAAATTTTGGTTGTGCTATTTATTAGGAATTAGTAATTATACTATTTAATAAACGGGTCACGAACGAGTAGACCTGTTTAGACCCAAAACGACTTGTTTAATCCATTTGACTTATTTTTTAGCCGTTTCGACCCAAACAAGATCCATTTAAATCTATATTTATTATATACCTATAATTTAATAAATGGGTCAAACCTATATAATTCAAATATAATTATTCTAAATTTTAACTCTCTAATTTCGTGTCAAATTTACTAATTATGTTTTTAAAAACTTCAAATAATGAGCTTTTATATATCTATTACCTTTATCAACCACAAAAAATCATGATCAAACAATCTCAGCCGTCTTAGTCTAAACTAGAGAAATCGGTTTCACACTCTTTTTTAATCAAAAACTCGAAATTGTTTTCCTAATTATAGTTTGAAAAATGATAAAATTATTTTCTTGCCTATCTTCCTAGTTCCTACAGCAGCACAAATCTTCTAGGAAGGATACAGAGTGGCACATGACAAACACGTCAGCAAGGGCCCCACAATCACTCGATTTGACTTTCTAGCTACTAGAAGTAAAGCCAACCGATTTTTACTTGTGCCTTTCTCTGCTTGGCATCTTCTAACCTGCAGAGTCATTCCTTTCTACCTCGAGAACATAATGGCAGTGGGAGAGCTCTTTCTTGCTGCGTTCCTGCAAGTCTTGTTTGACCGGCTGGCGTCTCGAGAGTTGCTGAACATGGTACGCCGGGGCGGACTTCGGAAAAAGCTGGACAAGTGGAAGGATAAGCTAGAAATAATTCAGGCATTCCTCGATGATGCGGATGAGAAGCAAGATAAGGACGGCGCCGTGAAACTGTGGGTGGATAATCTCAGAGACTTGGCTTACGATGTGGACGACATACTCGATGAGTTCACCACCGAAGCTTTGCTTCGCAGATTGCGGGGAGAAAATCAGGCCAAGGTACGGAAACTCATCCCTCCTCTGACTCCAAGGGCTCTTAAGATCAACGTTAGGCTGGGATCAAAGATAAATAAAGTCACGAATCGATTCAACGATATTGTGAGAGAAAAAGATGAGCTACGATTGAGGGAAAATGTTGATAGGAGGATAAGAGGGACGCCCTCAACCTCTGTAGTGCATGAAGATCGTGTTTATGGGAGGGAGAGAGACAAAGAGGCTATTATTGAATTATTGCTGAGTGAAACATATAATAATGATTCTGAGGTCTCTGTGATTCCGATTCAGGGAATGGGAGGGGTAGGGAAGACGACTCTTGCGCAGCTTGTATTCAATGCTGAAGAGGTGCACAAGTATTTTGAAGTCAAAGTATGGGCATATGTTTCTGACGATTTTAATGTTTTTAAGCTTACACAAAAGATTTTTGCATCTGTCATCCCTCAAACCTGTGAATCCAAAGATATAGAATTCTTGAAATTCAAAAGGGATGGCAATGATCTAGACTTGTTGCAAGGGGAACTACAGAAGCAACTGTGTGGAAAGAAGTTTCTAGTCATTCTGGATGATGTATGGACTCGTGACTACCGGCAGTGGAATAACCTGCGTGCTCCTTTCCTAAAAGGGACTCCAGGAAGCAGAATTATCATCACAACTCGTGATCAGGAAGTTTCATCAAAGATGGGTACCGTTCGAGCTTACCCTTTGCAAGTGCTGTCTAATGATGCTTGTTTCTCTGTATTTACCCTGCATGCCTTGCGAGGAAGAGGCTTCAGTGCAGCTCCAAACCTTGAAGGCATTGGTAAGAAAATCGGTGAGAAGTGTAAAGGCTTGCCTTTGGCGGCCCTAACCTTTGCAGGCCTCTTACGCTCTGAAGAACCGGATCATTGTAAGTGGGAAGAAGTATCGAGTAGGAGGATATTGGATGCACAAGAAGAGAGAGACGAAATTCTTTCAGTTCTTATGTGGAGCTACGATGATCTCCCTTTACATTTAAAGAGGTGCTTTGCGCATTGTTCAATAATACCCGAAGGCTATGAATTTGAGGAGAAGCAGCTTGTTCGATTATGGATGGCAGAAGGTTTAATTCAGCCACAAAGGGAAAAGCAAATGGAAGATTTGGGTAGCGAGTATTTTCAAGAGCTGGTAAAAAAGTCATTTTTCCAAAAATCAAGCAATGATGAATCACGATTTATGATGCATGACTTTATCAACAATTTGGCTCAATGGGTTGCAAGAGGTACCTGCTTTAGGATGGATGATAGATCCGAGGAAATTCTTAAAAAGGCTAGACATTTGTCTTACTTGTGCGGCCACGGTAATTGCCATCATAACTTTGAGGCTTTATCTGAACTTACACATTTACGCACCTTCCTACCTCTTGTGCTGCCAAGTCAAGGGGAGCGTTCCTTGACGTGTAATGTTTCTCTTCAATTGTTGCCAAAATTAGGACGCTTAAGGGTCCTCTCTTTGAGTGGATACCATATGACTACATTACCGGAAGCAATTGGTGATTTGAAGCATCTATGGTACCTCGACCTTTCTAACACTAGTATCGAGAGTATGCCAGAATCAACAACCACTCTTTACAACTTACAAACCTTGATATTAGAGAATTGTTCTAAGCTAAAGAAATTACCTTCAATGTTTCGGAACCTAGTCAACCTGCGCCACCTCAATATCCGAAAAACATGTTTATTAGAAGAAATCCCTCCACAAATGGGTACATTAACTTGTCTCCAGACATTGTCTGATTGAGTTGTGGGAAAAAGGTATTTGCTCTGGGTTAAAAGGGCTAGGGCATTTGTCGCATCTCCGAAAGACTTCATATTTCGAAATTAGAGAATGTGATTCAACCTGGGGATGCATCGGACGGCAGTTTAGTTCAAAAGGCCAATCTTGGTGGATTGTTGTTGGAATGGAGTTGCAACTTGGATGATCCACAAGACAGAACAATTGATCCAGAGGTGGTTAACGAGCTACAGCCTCATCAAGATTTGAAAGAGCTCACTATTAGGTGCTATGGTGGTACAGAATTTTGGACATGGTTAAGAAATCCTTTTGGATCCTTGGAGACTTTACATTTTGAGAATATGGAGAAATGGGATAGCTGGATTCCTTTGGAGAATTCCCACAGCTACATGAGCTGTCTATTCAAAATTGTCTCAAGCTGTCGGGAAAGTTACTGAACTGCCTTCCTTTACTAGACATAGTTGAGATAAATGGATGTCCTCTGCTGCAAGAAAGACCATTTACAAGAGTGGTTCAAGATAGCCCACAGGTACTTATATAAATATGTAATAGCAGTTTACAGTAAGCATATTATCTGCCTCTCTGAAATTTAATGACAACTGCTCTTCTTCTATGTACAGCCAGAAAGCTAGCAGAACACAAAAAGATGCAAAGAAACTTGAAGTAACAACCAGGAGCCTCACCCCAACAAACCACCACAAATTTGGCTGGAATTCCACCGGAAACCACATGTTTGACCCAAACCTGTCCTGCTCTAGTTTGTGTATGTTTTCGAACATTATATGTTTCTGGTGATAATGTCAATGTTAGTTGACTTGAACTGCATTGGAATTAATTGAATAGAGTTTGAGGTTGGGGTTTTAAGTACGCATGAATTGTGGGATTTTCAGTCCAGTTGTAGGCCGTTCAAATTGTTTGTTCTATTATGAAATTGAGGTCATAATACCTATGATTGAATGTTTGGTTGAGATGTAATGTTAGAGAGGTTTCTAGTGATGATATTTTATCATGTACCATGTTCATTTGTGATTTGAGATGCAAAAACTAGAACCCAAAGTCGGCCGCATTCTACCAAAATTATTAACTTTTCTTTTAAACTTTCTGGTTATTTTTGTTTCAAAATTATATGCGAAGAGGCTCAATGTATTTATGATGACAGTGCTCAATATGTTATATACTTGGAAAGGTATACCCAACCCAATGATACAATGAGAACCAAAGTTGAGTTCTCCCAACAATGCAATAACCATTCACATAATCGTGTGTATACATGGTCAGCTAGGTTTTGGTGTATGAAGGTGAAATACCCGCAGATACAATTAGGGTTTAGAATTTTTCCATTTAGGAGCTGATCAACTTCAAGAATGTCTCTGACTCTCAGTAATCCTGGAGGGATCAATTGTCGTTCGACGGTTGAAGACATGTTTACATATAATCTTTTTTTTTGATAAGTCAGTAGAATATATCAAAAGCGCAGAGGGGCGCAACCCTTAGTACACAGGGAGTATACAAAGGAGGGTTAGGGGGAGGAGGAGAAGAAAGAGAGAAAATCAGCAAAGCTAATCACCTGCGGGGCAAACCAGCCCGCAGTCCAGGTGAAAAGCGTAAAGAGAAAAAAATGGAGGAGCTTCTCACTAGACTTCTAGATATTAGCTAAATCTAATCCTTGTTGGCTCAATGAATTCTTCCTAGTTAGGGCTAAATATCATCTTTTCAACCTAGGAAAAAAAATAAAATAAATGCTCACATCTTAAAGAAAAAATGGAGAAAGAACTTTCATGATAACCTGGTTGATCGAATGTCAACCGATGCATTTTGTGAGACTCCCATTCAAACAGGTTTGAGGACTATTCGAATAGACCTTGATGGTGGGTTCTTTTTACTTCCTATAATCACAAAAAGTGAGATAGGCACATAATTTTTGCTATAAGNCCAGACAAGTCCCGGGTTGATCCCGGTCATGTCTCGGACGAGTCCCATTAAAGTTTCAGATAGGTCCTAGTCAAGTCCCGACGAGTCCCGGGCAAGTCCCGGGACTTACCCGTAAATTTAAAGTTTAATATGATTTAATGAATATATATAGAAATTTTGTGATTTTCCGTACACGCGGTAAACACCGTAAAATGTTTTCGGCAGAAAACATTTTCAGGGAAAATGATTTCTCTGAAAATATTTTCCGACGGAAACCATTTTACGTCGAAGTAAACGGAGCCTTAAGGGAAAATTTACTTGACCCCTTGAAGTTTTTGGAGTTTTTCAATTTGAACCCTAAAGTTTAAAATTTGGCAATGTACTCCCTAATGTTTCAAAAAAATTCAATTTAAACCTTTTGTTATTAATTTCCGTCAAATTAGATTGAAATCTATGAAATGACATAATTACCCGTAGGCTTTTTTTTTAAAAAAATAAAATAAAAAATTATGTTCATTTAGACGGAAAATATTAACAGTGGGTTTAAATTGAAACTTTTTGAAACTTCAAGGGGGTAAATTGCCAATTTTGAACCTTTGGGGTTCAAATTGAAAAATTCATAGAACTTCAGGAGTGTAAAGTGATTCTTTTCCGAAAATTTACAATATATGAAGTTAAAGGAACGGAATCATGACTTTTACTTCTAGGTCATCAAAAATGAAGGAAAGAGAAGTATAATGGATTTACATTGTTTGGGTTTGCAATTTAAATTTATTAATTTTAAAACGTGCAATTTGAAAATGTGATTTTCAAAAGAGAAATGTTACCATTCCTTTTGACTCTATGTGAATATTTTTTAAAAAACATATATATTTATATATATACATATATATATATATTAGGGACTAGTGGGGTAATTTTTTATTTTATTTTTTTTGCTAAGGAACCTGAGCCTCACCACAAGAAGGTTATTGGTTTATATTTTGAAGCATACTTTATTAGTCTAAACTTGATCTTGAATAGACTTACAACTGTCGAACCATGAATGACCGTTAGAAAAGATGAATGTTTAAAAATATGAATGTTGCTAAGAATATTATAAAATATATATATATGATAAATAATTTTTTTTAAAAAAAAGTAAAGAGAACTGTGAAAAGTTTGTGAAGCACAACTTAATTGAATCAACATGATAGCATGAATATTTTATTAGGGTAGTGAATTACAGCAATATCAATGCTCTTATTTATTCACAATCTGCATGAAAGATATGTTTGAAAACAAAAATGTGGAAGTCACACATGCTTTATATCATCATTATACAAAGTTCAAAGCCAAAATATTACAACAGTAAATCCTCAAGAACAGCAAGTGCTACTACAAATTATTTTCAAAATAATAAAATTGAGGTAGGCAAAGTTTTGTTTACTACTATTTGCCTGACTTTATGTTGATATGATGAATCAGGCACAAAAGAAGTTCTTCTCCTTCAAGCTTTCGACAGTGTCCTTTAAACTCACCTCCACAGGTGTAAAGTTAAGGCCTAAACTTTCAGCTCTCTCCTTGGACACCTTGTAGGTTGACACATAAGGCTTGTCATCTGCACATCTGCAATGTTATATAAAACATGAGTCAATTGTGTTGGATTTTATTACAGTAGTAGCTGATATATGCTACACAACAGATATTCAATTAATAGGTCCTGGATTCAAATTGTATCTTTGATGCTTGAGCTCGTAAGTACAAAAAATTCAAAACATTCAGTTTGAGGTAACCAAGATATTCAGAAATTATAATTTGTTTGTTTCTACTGTAAACATGAACATACACAGTAAATCTGACAATGCTAAACTAGTGTCAATGAAAATTGACCATGAAAGTTAAAACAGAACAGCGTAAATATTGAGGCTGATTAGAGGATCAGGAGTTCATTTTGTATTTGGAAACTGATGACCTTATATTGAGGCTTACTTTTCAGGAAGATTGAGATCAGGGAAGAGTTCACGCAACATCTTCATAACCTCAGAACAGTGGATAACTCTTTCAACTAAACAATATCTTCCACTAGCTGATGGCTTCTCAAAGGCTAGTATATGTGCATTAGCAACATCTCTAACATCAACCAATCTGTAAGTTACATTTGGAAAACTTTCGGCCGCTGCATAAGATAAACAGTCAACTGCTTGCATAAAAATGATTGTGCCTCTTAGAAGAGGGAATTAGGCAGAACCATTTTCGGGAGAAAAAAATTCCTCCTTTTTTTTTTTTTTTAAAAAAAAGAAAAAGATTCTTTAGAAAATAAACAAACCTTTTTATCTTGTATTAATAGTGCAGAGCAAAAGTCACAAGCAACATTAGTCGTGGCAAGAGTTTCATGATAATTATCAAAATGACAAAAGAACATACAAGCAATTCCATGTGATGTGAAGAAAGCCACTGCAAGTCATTCAAGATGAATATATATAAGAATTATCTAACCAGGATACCATGGCATGAAGCTAACCATTTTACAATCTGAATTTGTTTTTACATGTAATTGACCTGTAATCAAAGCTGGCTCGCATGTTTTTTGGTTATGTTGTTGGTGAGTGTAAGTTGGGTGTTGCCACCTCTAACTTGGAAGTTCCATCCGAAGCACCATCCCCTTTAGTGGACGCTTAAAGTGGATGTTGATGACAGAAGTGGACGCTAATGATCTATCATCAGCCACGCTAATGCTTTGTAGAAAAAGAAAAAAAGAAAAAATTAATAAAACTAAACGACCAACAGCGTCCACTTTAGTGGACACTGATTATAGATCATTAGCACCCACTTTGAAAGTAGACGCTGATGATAGGTCATAGTGGACGCTGATGACAAATTATTAGCGTCCACCTTGAAAGTGGACGCTAATGATAGGCCATTAACTGGGGTTTTCACAGTTCTGTTTCCAAGTCTCAACTGGGGTTTTCATAGAGAAGGAGGGATAAGTTAGCTCAGCAGCCTCCCTTTTTTGAGGAGTTGCTTTAGGCGATGAAGCTCTTAGCTCGCCCCCTTTATGGGTATTTCTGTTAGTGGCAAAGATGAGAAAAAATGTTTGGCTCTCCTTTCTGCCATTGATAAGGAACATAAAAAGGATGCTGCTGCTGTCAAAAGGGAGGCTGCTACTCAAAGGGTCAAAGGGTTGAGGGAGCTCAAAAACTTGGATTGCTCCATGGTCTTGTAATAGTAGGTCTTGGGGTGTGGCTGTGGGTGTCTCTTTGGGTTTTCTTTGGTTCTTAGGGGTTGTCTCGGGTATTTTTGTGGGTTTATTGGGCTTTTCTTTGTATACTCTTTATGTACTTAGAGGCGCTTTGCGCTCTTTTTATATATAACACTTGACTTATCAAAATTTTTTTAAAAAAAATCCCCAAGAGGGAGGTGCATGGTTTCCAGCTCTTTGCTATTATTGTCTTGGATACAACTTGATTTTTCAGAAACCAGATTGTGCATAATAATTATAAGCTGGACATCATGTGCTTGCTGAAACAAATCAAAAATTTCCTAAGGATTCACAAACTCGCTTGGGAAAATATGTTTGGAAGCCTGCACCACCAGGACCATCTTTTTGAGAGAGAAGCAAATTGAAACTATTGAACTCATCGTACCTTTTAGTGAGTTGATTTCTGAAATTTGGCATTTGGAAAGTTTTGGTTTTTGTCCTATAAACTTCTGTAGCATATTTTATTCTGGGTGTTTGGAGTTGGACCTGGATATTGACTTTGTATCGTTCATCTAAACAAAAGTTTGTTATCTTCTATGTTTCCTTGAAAGTCATGTACTGATGTACTCATGGAGCTTTACATAGGATTGCTCTTGATGTTGAATTTGATTGATTCACTTTGATTGATTCAGGATTGCGCTTTCTTTTAGCGGTGCATTCACAAACTTACCAATGCGGGTACTATACCAATCTTGTAAATGACGAAGACTTTTTTATAAAATCCACTCCTGAAATTCATGAGCACCAAGAGCATCCATCCCAAGTTGAGGTTGAAGTTCCTATTAAAAAATCACAATGAGGTAGCAACTTCATTGTGGCCGAGGACAATAGGCTTGTGGAGGTGTGGATTTCTGTTAGCATGTATGCGGTGCAAGGAAATGAGCAAAAACACAACTAGATATGTTGGTTGTGACTACTTTTAATAGCACAGACCTCTGAATCCAACTGTGATGCAATTCATCTTATGGTACATAAGTTTTGTGCTTTCTTAGCCTAAGTTGAAAAAAAGGCAGCAAAGTGGTGTGATTGAGCAAGACAAGGTATGTTCCAATTACGGCTTTTTATCAATTTAATTGGACCATGTTCTATTTATTCAAAAAAAATTATAATTGTGTTGTATTTGCTAATATTTCAGATTGGCCGGGCAAGCTGATGTATTTAGATATTCAAAAATCACATTTTTACTTTGAACATTCTTGGCGTATGTTGAGGTTTCATCCCAAATGGGTAGCTTAGCTCATGTGGACAAAATGTAAAACCAAAGAAAAAATCAGTCATGGTAAATCTAGGGGAAGACAATGCCTCTTGCGGAGCTTTTGAAAACTTGGAGCGACCAATAGGCTGAAAAGCCAAAAAGGATAAACATGTTGTGATACTAAATGACATGAATGAAGACAAGAAGAAGAAAATAAATTATTTTCGGAAGCGCGAGAGTAGGACAAAGAGATGTTTCTTCTTAAGCAAGAAGAAGAGAAAGTGCGCTTCAGTTGAAAGAATAAGCTGAGAAAGAAGAATTTATGTTTATGGATGCTGGTCTATTGGATGAAGATGGGTAAGAATATGTTCGCAGATGTAAAAAGGCTATCGCTGAAGGTCGAATTGGCAATTCTTGAAAGCCAAAATATCACTCTTTGTTTGTTAGTTTTTCTACTGTTGTGGCCACTGCTTTTAGCGTAAATTCCATCCTATTTTGTTGCTGCGCCCTAGAGGCTTAATGATATTTTGTAGCCACTTAAATCAGATTGGTTAAATTATGTGGATTTGATTGTGATATCAAAGTGTTGGGTTTGTTTTTTTCCTGATTTTTTGCAGAGTTGTGCTACTGTGAAATCTTTGCTTTAATCTCTGAATTTTGTTTTTTATTTTAATTTTTTCCCAGTACGACTCCTCACTCATGGTGTCCAGCTCTACAATTGCCTCATCAAAAGTTTGATTGGCCAAATGGCGGGCCTTGCAAGCTTGAGTCTCGCTGCCCGAATAAGGGGATATAGTGGAGTCACACCAATTACAAGAGAGAGAGGAGTCACGCCTATGTTTGAAACTAGCAACATCTTCCTGGTAAAAGAGAAACGTTATTTCTTCGTCTCCTAGTAAAAGATTAAATGCTGCCATACACTTTCCTTGCTTAGCAACAAGTTCTCTTGGTCTTATGTTATCTACGGTTGTAGGACTTGTTCTAGTTGGTGGGTCTGTTGGAATTTGTTAATTGTTAATCTATGTTATTTTAGATATGTCACGTTGGTTGATCGGTTGGTGGATTTTTTATATTTATCTCTTTTATGTTGTGTTTGTATAGGTGTCTGTCTTATTGACAAGAGGCTCTGTTTATCTCTTTTATGTTGCTATTTGGTTAGGATATTGAGTCGTGGGTAAGTTGCAAGTCCTATTTTATGTGGGACCTTATTTTCTATTGTACTTCGTTCTGTTATGAGCAATTATTTTCTAATTGCTCATTCGAGGATTCTCGACCACTGATCGGAGTCTCTCTATAATGTAGGATGATATTCATTCGAATCGTACTTGTTCTCAAATGGTAAAACTAAAAAAGAAAAGATTTGTTTCTGTAGAATCAGAATTCAAACTAAGTGGGCTTTGCGGCCCATACTAGGACAAACCCGTAGAAAAGGCCCAAAAGAGTGTGCCTGTACGGCTTCATCAACAGATGTTCTCAACGGACATCATTCGGGAAAACCAGTCGAATGATATCCTCGGCGGGCGTCATTCGGACTTTTCCGGATGTCGCCTCCGAACATAAGCCATCACGATCCTCGGTCTAGCCGAGGATCTCTTCAGCCGATTATAGTGACGTCACCATAATTGTCCCTATAAAAGGAAGACCCCACCTGCAAAATAAAGGTATCCTGTTCTCTCACAACTCATTCATTCTCTTCAAGTTATTTTGATCTCCCATAAATCAAAGTACTGACTTAGGCATCGGAGCTCCCGTCGCCGGGACACCCCGGCCTCCCTTAAAGTTCTCTGTTTTGCAGCCAATCCTATCTATAGACCATCATCACCAAAATCATCTACAACCACGATCCAACAATCAGACGAACCAAGATCCGCCACGTCATCCTCGGAAAACTGTGTTTTAACAGTTTCAATTGCAACTTATTATAAATTATATATGATTTTCTACTTTAGATTAAGATTTTATTTTATTAGAATTTTATTTGTAAAAGATTTATTATGAAATTGAGCTCTATAGCACTCCTCTCCTCTATCATATGTCGTACAGTAAATAAGTTGCTAGATAATAAGTACTTCTTACCGTAAATTCCGCGCCAGTAGTCGAGCACCTCTAAATCTGTTGATCTCACTACCATTAAACGAGCCATGGAACCTCATTAATCAAAATAGTATTTCACTAGTGAGTATACCTATCAATAATGTTGGCTACTACATCTTCAAAGAGTACCTGTCCCGAGTGTGAACCATATGAACTACCGCCTGCGAGATCCATCTATGTTCTATCTTTAAAAAAAATTTATTCCTTCGCCAAATCTAACTCTCTAAATTAGCCCATTCTTCAATAAATCTTTGGCATACCAAATACTTCTCGACACGTCCTCAAGAAGTAGTTCAATTGGGTAGGACCATGTCTAATAAAGTGGAGGTCACTAGTTCGAATCCTCCTCTCTCATCTTGTGTGGACATGTCAAAAAAGAAAAAAAAAAAAAAAAAACTTCTCAACACATACGAAGGCCTATGTCCTAATTTTGCATTAATTAAACCACCAAGAGGAAAATATTTTCTCTTTAAAATTTGGACACAAATTTCCTCCAAACTAGTTTGAAGAAAAAAAATTTCAACACACTCTAATAAATGCCAAGTGCCTTCTAACATGTTTGAATTTATCAAAAATTAATATTTGGGGTTCTTAGGTTAGTAGAATGGTAGTAAATGAATGTAGAGAATGGTATTAAAAAAAAAAAAAAAGTGCCTTTGGCATGTTAGATACTTGGCCTTTATTAGAATGGGTTGGAAGAAATTTTCTCCAAATTGATTTGGAGAAATTTATATCTTTCAAATTTTAGTAGGCATTGACTTAGGATTCCGAAGCACTCTCCAACTCTCCAACACTGCTTTGCCAACAATGCCTTGTTGTCCCCAAAGGGTAGCTCAATCAACTGTAAACCACGCCTAATGAAGCGAATGCCACTAGTTCGAATTCCTCCTCCCCCTTCCCTTGTGTGAACATGTCAAAAAAAAAAAAAAAAAAAGCATTGTTAAAAATTTTCAAATCGTGAAACCCTATGCCCCCCACTTGGCCCACTCCATTTTTACATCCCCATTTTGGTCCAATTTGCCTAATGAATTCTTGTTTCATTTTCCATATGCCCCTACCAAAACTTGTTTATCAATAGAATTTATTTCGTTGCACAAAGCTATCGAAAGCTTAAGCAAACTCATTATGTACATAGGAATGACTTGAACCACCACTTTTAAAAAAAAAAAAAAAAAAAATTTTACCTTCCAATTGCTCATTACTCCTTTTTTTTTTTTTTTTTTTTTGAGAAAAACTCCCTAAATTCTATCTTTAACATTCATGAACGTGCGCATCAGTGATCTTCCTACCATCATTGGCAGCCCCAAATATTTTACGAAACAAGAGGTGGGTTGAACTCTGAAAATTAAATAGTGGTTATTCTACGGTGGTTGGCAGCACCAGCATTGCACCTCTAAATGAGCAGATCAGATGCTGAAGGTAGCAAGGATGCTAATATCTAATGCTCTTCTTCTTTTTTTTCTTTTTTCTTTTTTTGTTCTTGAACCTCACCTCTTGAACAGTTGAACCTAATGCCCAAAACCCTTCGTAAGACTCAACACTTTCTCTCTACTTTAGACTTCGTGCATTTCTCCTGTACAACACAAGGGCAAATACAAAAGAAAATGATTACGCCATCGTCAAAGCTAGTGTCAACTGCCACTACGATTATTATTTATCGGTACCCATCACGAAGTGATCAGCCCAAATGGTCATAGCTCCACGCCTCCACTGCTATTAGGAAAAAAAAAAATTCACTTTTTTTGAGTTCCTACTAGTCGGACCAATTCATGCACAAGTACTATCACCACTGACTAAATTTCCTACAACATCTGTTCTTGGCCAAAAAAAAAAAAACTAAACACTAGTAAAATTGTAACAACAAAATACTCGAATTTTATCAAACCAACAGGAATAAGGTTATATAAGTTACCAAACTTACGATGGAGGAGAAATCCAGATGAGCTAGTAGCTAGAGAATTGTAAGAGTATTCCCAAAGGAAGAGCTAAATGACATATTTATCTAAAATAGCTCCTTAAATTTGTAAAATACTCCTTGCATTAGAAAAGCAAAAAAAGAAGGTAAAATAGATATTTTATTGAATGAGTTAAAAAAAAAAAAAAAAAAACCCTACATGTAGTGGCATTTTTGAAGGAACTATTTTGTTTTTTTATTGTTCCTCCCACCTATTTTCTCTTTTTCCAAATTAGTACAAAGAAAAAAGCAACTATCGTCAGCACTATATAGGCACTAAAACTTGTGAAGAGAAAAATCTAATGGCATTCACCGTGGAATTGAATAAAGACATCTCAAAACAATTTGAATGTCATGAACAATCATGTTTTAAGTTACTCATTTTGCATGGGCAAAGGAAAAAAAAAAAAAGAAAGAAAGAAAGAAAAAAAAAATGAAAAAAAAAGGCATATGCTAGAAAAGTCCAACCATTTCAAATGGCTTAAAAAAAATAAAATAAAAATAAAAATAAAAATAAAAATTCCAATTTGGAAATACGACCAGATCGAATTGACTTATTTTGCTGAATTCCATCATTAATTCCTATATAGAGCGGTTTAATTGCTGTTCTATATCAATTAGCAGGGTTAATAATCCATTAGGTTAGTGGTTAGATGGTTAGATGGTTATAGCGATTAATTAAACGATTAGGCGGTTGATGGTTATAATGATTAGCGGTTGGCGAACGGTTAATAATCGCTCGTATTGACACCCCTTATGTAGTTCAAATAATTAGCTTTATCCATCAATTAGACGGTTCAAACTTTTTGGCTATCCGGCCCCAAGAATTGATGCTTGGAGTCGGAGCTTTAGCGTAGGTTGGGATGATGTTAACGTGCTTGACATGATCTTAATTTGCCTCGTTTCCTAAAATATTCCCTTTCTGCCCCAGAAAACAATGATTTTGGTACTGCAGTTCTTACTTACTGTGTCCATCCAAGTGGCTTTGGACTGCCTCGTGCCTCAAGATCCGTTGAAGCTCCTACGCGGATGTGTACTTCAGAAATTGCTGGACAAGTGGGAGGGTACTGTAAAAATGATAGAGCCATTGCTCCGTGATGTGGATCAGAAGCATTGGCTTACGATTTGTACTGACAGGATGGTTAATCGGTGGGTGGAAGATCTCGCAGACGTGGCTTACAAGGTGGACGACATAAAAGACAAGTTTGTCACTAAAGCATGGATTACTGAAAATCGGGCTAGCAAAAGTAAGGTAAGGAAATTCATCCCTACTCATTTTACTCCGGCTCAGCTTAAGATGAACAGTAACATTCGGCGAAGGGTAAATGTTGTGCTAAATACTACCTAAATTAATAAGCAAATAATTGTACATTTTACTTGCAAGTGCACAAGGTCAAAAAGTGTAGTAAAGTGCGTAAATGCAAGATCGATCCCACGGAGATTGTTAATTTCGTTTAGAATTAATTAATTAAAATACCAACATGTTACGGAATTGATATTTATTAAAAGAAATAGAAATAAATGAAAGGTAAATAAAAGTGTAGGGCTTTGATATCCACCACTAATTATGCTCAATTAATAAATCAATATGCCAATACTCTAATCATATTATGAATACCTAATGGTTGCCAACCTAAGGGCATGATGTATACTCCTTAAGCTATTGGTTTCCCTAAGCAACAAATTAGGCATGGTGTATACTCTAACTCTTTTCTTTCCTAAAGGATTTAGCATGGTGTATACTAAGTTGTTCTCTAGGAAAGCATATGAACTGTGAAAACCGACAACCACATGAGACCTAGGGCATGGTGTATACTCCCGGTTTCCCATGTTGATTAACCCAAGAACCCGGCGTGGATTACTTTTGTTACTTATGTTAAACCCAGGACTCGGTCATCCAAATTGATCTAACTAACAAGTCCATACCACATGCATATAATGGCCAATCACATACATATGAGGAATTCAATAAAACAGGCATTAATCAAGTTAAGCAACACAATATGATTATCACAAAGGCGCCAATATTGAAATATTAAATAAACATAATTAGGGTTTCAATCCAGCCCTACTAAAATAATTAGTTACACATAATTAAAATAAAAACTAAAAAGAAAAGGAAAAGAAAGAACCGAAAACCGCTCCTGGAAGTAGCCTCCAAATTCTCCTCTCTGAAATTGTGTATCTAGTTGTGAGGCTTAGAGGTCTATTTATAGGCTTTAGGAGAGTCCTAGAAACCCTAGTAAACCTAGGAAATTCGGAATTCTATCTCCTAGTCAATTTAGGAGACAATCCTATTACAAATCGGAATAGAATTTGTCCAGAATTGAGCTTCTATCTTGCGGGGTGATTTTAGTGTTGCGGCGGTCCGAATTAGGAAAATTATATTTCACAATGATTTGTAGCCTGTTGAGTCAGCTTTCCAATGCCGTTGGAATCACCTCAATCCGATATTTGAGCTGAAAGTTATGGCCAAAATACCGAGACCTGTTCAGAATCCAAATTTGAATCCAATCCGATTTTAGCTCCAATTTGATAAATTCCGATTTAATCCTTTCCACATCTTCTAGGTCTTCCCAATTTGCCCTTTAAGCTTGGAACATTTCCAGAAACGCTTCCTTTTCTTCCATGACCTACAAAAACACAGAAAACACAAAAAGGAAATAAAATGGAACAAAATAACAAAAACTAAGACATTAACAAATGTAAATTAAGGGCTAAAATATGAATATTTTGGCACTTATCACACCCCCAAACTTACCTATTGCTAGTCCCTTAGCAATACGAACTAAAAACAAAATGAAAAACAAAAAACAAAGAGATAAGTCCATCTTTCGTGGGATGTACGATTGCATTTAGCGTATGCAACAAGCCTTTTAAACCCCTAGGCATTCCCTAGAGGACGAGTTAAGTCTCGTGAGGGTTTTCCAGGAATGTTACCCACAAACATTATGCACAGTTCATGTTATCCAAAAATTAAAGCATCACTCAAAACCATGATTTTCATTCATTAGAAAGCTTAAAAAGTTAAACTCCATCTTCACAATGAATTGGAATTTAAAGTCTAATCACTTACAGCAAGCAAGTTAAGGCATCACAAGTTCGAAACAGTGTAAAGTGAACTAGCACAAGACTATGAAGCTTCCAAATAATTTCAATGTGCAATGTCTCAACATCTCAAGCTTCACTGAATTTCCCATCAAAATGAACAACAATGGCATAATTTTATTATATATATATATATATATATATTTTTTTTTTCTTTCTTTTATTTTTGACTCTGCAATGTTTAGTTCCCTTAAACTTTCTAATTGACCCATGTAGCGAGTGTTGAGCCAATGACTCCCAAACCAGATGGTTTTAGGGCATTAGGTGTGAAGACACCCCTAAGGACTTACTAACTCAAGTCAAAAAGGCTACGAAACTAAACTAGTCATATTTTGAACCAAATCAAATCTCTTCACCTTTTGACGTGAACGCTCAATGCTTTGAGGCAAGAGGCCCAGTTACTCAGTGAAAATCTTATCAATGATCATTTCTTTTTTTTTTTTTTTTTTTTTCTTTTTCTTAAATTATGCCAAAGTATCCAACCAACAAGTCATCCAGTTTCACCCAAAACATAGAAACATACACATCAAAACCACATGTCATACCCCACAAATCATGTGCTAATGTGCTTGTGTTAGAGCAGATCAAACATGTGAATTCTCAAATGCCTAAAGTAAGTAACAAACTTAAAAATCCAACATCAGATCATGTGTTCAAAATTTTAAGCTAACCAATGAATATCAAATCACAATTCTTAGATCAACCAAAATTTTAAGACTACATGAACATGCATTTTTTTTTTTCAAAAACAAAAAGTGGGACCAAGTGTGTGTAAATGTGTCTCCCATACCCCCAAACTTAAATTACACATTGTCCCCAATGTGTGTATATCATGGAAAGATCTTACTCAGGAGATGGAGAAACTGGCTGGAACACAGGTATGACTCAAAGCAGTCCCCCTAAACTTGCACACTTGTCCTTAAAAAACAGAACACTAAAGTAACAGTGAAAAACAAAAACAAAAACAAAATAAAAATAAAAATGATATGTTGTAGGGTGCCTTCCATGAGCGCTAAGTTTAACGTCTTCAGCCAGACTCTGTGGCTGCTCACTGTTGTCCCCCATATGTTAGTCAGGACTTTTGTCAAATAGCTAGTGTGCATCTCTGAAATTGAGTGTTGCAAATCCACTCCAAAATTTTTCCAACTCCAGAAAAGTAAGACAGGTTTACCGCAGTCAGTGGCCTCAGTACCACTGACCTCACAGAGGTGCTTGAGATCCAAGACTGCTCAACTGCCTCCACAGTAGCTTCAATTGGCACTTTAAACTTGAAGCACCAGTCTTTTCTTCTCTTGCACCAAAGTGAATGATGTCTTCCCATTGCAGAGGGATTCCAATTGTCTGTATATAGGGGTGGACCACTTTGAGTCTTCTCCAACAATTTCTCATCATGGACTGGAATAAAATAAGAAGAAGACTCAGGGAGCTTTTCTATCTTGATGTCCTCAATTTGCTCA
Organism: Carpinus fangiana; assembly: GCA_006937295.1. Classification (NCBI taxonomy): domain Eukaryota; kingdom Viridiplantae; phylum Streptophyta; class Magnoliopsida; order Fagales; family Betulaceae; genus Carpinus; species Carpinus fangiana. The sequence continues at coordinate 25,296,796 of CM017324.1, forward strand.
TTTGGTAGCTCTAACAGACTTCTCTCTTGGCCTCTTGGTGTTTCAGGAATAAGAGGTAGTGTTGAAAAAGTCTTTGTGCTCTCTTCTTCTTCTTGATGTGGCTCCTTTAGATACTCAGTTTGCTCCTCCTTCCTCTCATCCACTTGATTTTCAACCACAGCTTGCTCACAAAATTTATCAAAGAACTCTCCCAAAGGATCTTCAAGACTTGGCTCACAAAAATTTTCCTCAACAGTTTCTTCATTCCTAGGTGTGGTAGTTGTTTGCTCAAGATAGTGGGTGTACTTATCCTCCATGTATTGTCCATTGTAATTGGCAACAAACTGACTTTTGACACTCTTCTTCTTGGTATTGTTGAGGCCAATAGGTGGAAGATGGCTCATTTTCATGATAATGTTGGGACAAATTGATGAGAGATGACTTAGGAGCACTGCTATGATTAATCATAGCTTTCATGAGCATGTCCAGCTTTTTCTCCATGGTAGCCATTTGAGCTTGAATTCCACAATTGGTGTTCGCTTCATGTGTGCCTTTTCCTTTGAGTCCTTGTCTCCCTTTAGATGGGAATTGTTGAGAGTTCTCACTTAAGGTCTCAAAGAGTTCTATGGCTTCCTCGCTGCTTTTCTCCATCAACATGTAACCACAAGCTAAATCTACAAGACTCTTGTTATGATCATTTAAACCCTCATAGAATGCCAGTACCTGATCGTCTTGAGATAAATTGTGATGAGGGCATCTGAGAAGTAGCTCATTAAAGTGCTCCCACGCTTCGAAGAAAAGGGCTCTGTCTTTTTGTTGGAAAGTCAGAATTTCCCTTCTCAATTGCCTTGTCTTATGGGCTGGGAAAAAAATTTCTTTAAGAACTTTGTGGTCATCTCATCCCAAGTATGAATAGAACCTATGGCCAAAGAATAGTACCATATCTTAGCATTATCTTTTAAAGAAAAAGGGAAGAGGATTAACCTGATTTCATCTTGAGTTAAACCCTGACCATTTTGAGTCCTGCAAAGATCAACGATTTCTCGAATATGCCAATATGGGTTCTCTATAGGTGTGCCTTTATAGTGTGGACTCAAATTGAGCAGCGGAGATAAATCGTAACTGCTCTGCACAGTGGGTTGGAAATTAATGCATGATGGCTGGTTGAGGATTTCGGGACTGAATGAATTTTTCATAGGTCTTCGCACCGGAGGTGTATTGTCTCTCAACATGATTATAACAAAAATAAATAAATAAATAAGAACAAAAATAAAAGAAATAAATCAGATCAGTTATTACCACAGTTTTAGTGATGCTGTCCGAATGTGCAATCGATCGCACCGTGAGGTGCGCTCGATCACACTGGTGCTCTCGATCGCCCTGGAAGGGGCACTCGAGCGCACCTCCGGAGAACAGAACAAAACAGTAAAATTAGAGATAAAAAGAATTAAATAAAAAATAAAATTAACTAAGGAACAAAAAAAAATTCTAAACAAAATTAAACAATCCCCGACAACGGCGCCAAAAACTTGTTGTGTCAAATACTATCTAAATTAATAGGCAAATAATTGTACATTTTACTTGCAAGTGCACAAGGTTAAAAAGTATAGTAAAGTGCGTAAGTGCAAGATCGATCCCACGGAGATTGTTAATTTCGTTTAGAATTAATTAATTAAAATACCAACTTGTCACGGAATTGATATTTGATTAAAAGAAATAGAAATAAATGAAAAGGTAAATAAAAGTGTAGGGCTTTGATATCCACCACTAATTATGCTCAATTAATAAATCAATATGCCAATACTCTAATCATATTATGAATACCTAATGGTTGCCAACCTAAGGGCATGGTGTATACTCCTTAAGCTATTGGTTTCCCTAAGCAACAAATTATGCATGGTGTATACTCTAACTCTTTTCTTTCTTAAAGGATTTAGCATGGTGTATACTAAGTTGTTCTCTAGGAAAGCATATGAACTATGAAAACCGACAACCACATGAGACCTAGGGCATGGTGTATACTCCCGGTTTTCCATGTTGATTAACCCAAGAACCCGGCTTGGATTACTTTTGTTACTTATGTTAAACCCAGGACTCAGTCATCCAAATTGATCTAACTAACAAGTCCATACCACATTCATATAATGGCCAATCACATACATATGAGGAATTCAATAAAACAAGCATTAATCAAGTTAAGCAACACAATATGATTATCACAAAGGCGCCAATATTGAAATATTAAATAAACATAATTAGGGTTTCAATCCAACCCTACTAAAATAATTAGTTACACATAATTAAAATAAAAACTAAAAAGAAAGGGAAAAGAAAGAACCGAAAACCGCTCCTAGAAGTAGCCTCCAAATTCTCCTCTCTGAAATTGTCTATCTAGTTGTGAGGCTTAGAGGTCTATTTATAGGCTTTAGGAGAGCCCTAGAAACCCTAGTAAACCTAGGAAATTCGGAATTCTATCTCCTAGTCAATTTAGGAGACAATCCTATTACAAATCGGAATAGAATTCGTCCAGAATTGGGCTCCTATTTTGTGGGGTGATTTTAGCATTGCGGCATTCCGAATTAGGAAAATACTATTTCACAATGATTTGTATCCTGTTGAGTCAGCTTTCCAATGCCGTTAGAATCACCTCAATCCAATATTTGAGCTGAAAGTTATGGCCAAAATACCGAGACCTGTTTAGAATCCAAATTTGAATCCAATCCGATTTTAGCTCCAATTTGATAAATTCCGATTTAATCCTTTCCACATCTTCCAGGTCTTCCCAATTTGCCCTTTAAGCTTGGAACATTTCCAGAAACGCTTCATTTCCTTCCATGACCTACAAAAACACAAAAAGGAAATAAAATGGAACAAAATAACAAAAACTAAGAAATTAACACATGTAAATTAAGGGCTAAAATATGAATATTTTGGCACTTATCAGTAAAGAAAGCCACTACTCAAATCAACGATTTGATTCAACAAAAAGGTTTGATAGAAGGGATTCTTGTTTCGATGAGGACAAGAAAAGTATTGACGCCCTCAACTTCTATAGTGGGCAAACGCAGTGTTTATGGCAGGGATGGAGATAGAGATGCTATAATTGGATTATCCCTGAGTGATATAAGTAATAATAATGGTGAAGTCTGTGTGATTCCGATACGTGGTGAGGCAGGTATTGGAAAGACTACTGTTGCCCAGCTTGTATACCATGCTCAACAAATTAAAAACTGTTTTACTGTAAGAGTATGGGTTCATGTTTCTGACGATTTTGATGTTCTCAAGCTTACAGATACGATTTTTTGTTCTGTCATTGAACAAACCTGCGACGGCAAACGGATAAAATTGTTGCAAGTCAAACGGAAGGACGGTGAGCTGAACTCATTGCAAGAGGAACTAGAGAAGCAACTGTTTGAGAAGATGTTTCTAGTCATTCTAGATGATGTCTGGCCTCATTCCTACAACGACTGGGATAAGCTGATGACTCCTTTCCGAAATGGGAATCCACAAAGCAGATTTATCATAACAACTCGCGATCTGGGAGTTGCATCAATGATTGGTACAGTTCTAGCTCACCCTTTGCAAATGCTGTCTGTTGATGATTGTCTCTTTGCATTTATCCTACATGCCTTGCATGGAAGAGGCACCAATGCTGCTCCAAACATTGATGATATTCATGACAAAGTCTTTAAAAAGCGTCAAGGCTCACCCTTAGGGGCGATAACCTATGGAGGCCTCTTACGCTCCTCAAATGAAGTACCAGATCGTAAGAAGTGGGATGAAGTATTGACTCGGAGGATATTGGATGCACCAAAAGAGATACATGACATTGTAAGAGTTCTCATCCGGAGCTACGTTCCTCTCTCTTTAGAATCAAAGAGGTGTTTGGCGCATTGTTCAATACTTCCCATGGGGTATGAATTGGAGAATGAGCATCTTATTCTACTATGGATGGCAGAAGGTTTAATTCAGCAGGAAGGGACAAAGGAAATGGAAGATGTGGGCAGCAGGCGTTTTCAAAAGCTTGTAATGACGTCATTTATCCAAAAATTAAGAAGCGATGAATCACGATGTAGCATGCATGGCCTTCAAAGCATTTTGGCTCAATTGGTTGCAGGAGGTACATCCTTGAGGATGGAAGATGGATCTAAGGAAACTCTTAAAAAAGGCTTGGCATTTGACTGTCTCGTGTGGCCAATGTAATTCTCCTCTTAACTTTGAGCATTTATCTAAAAATGTAGGTTTATGATCCTTCCTACATTTTGTGCCCCCAAATCAAGGGAGCGGTCATTGCAATTGTAATTTTCCTCTTGGATTGTTATCACAATTTCGATCCTTAAGGGTGCTTTGCGTGAGTGGATGCCAGATAAGTGAGTTACCAAATTCAATTAGTAATTTGAAGAAATTACAATATCTTGACCTTTCAAATACTGATACCAAGAGCCTTCCTGAATCAATAACCACTCTCTGCAACTTGCAAAATTTTATTTTAAAGAATTCTTCTCGGCTCAGGAAATTACCGTCAAAGTTTTGGCAGCTGCACCACGTCGATATCGAAGGTTGTTCATCGTTAGATATCCGTCAGTGATGTGGTGATTTTACGACCAAAAATATCAATAATAAAATTACCACTCGCAATAGGACGAATCCCGTAAGATAGGGCTATGTGAGGGTGTCGAACCTCAAGGACTGTAGGGGTTTTGTTACTAATTTCAAAAGACTAATTTTAACCTAATTAACAAAAGATGTTTGATTGTTTGTGAAATTGAGTGCATGAAAGTAAATGCAGAATTAAAGTAAATATCTGAGAGAGAGAGAGAAGTAAGGTACCGATTTCACCACAATCCGCACAACAATGGCAACCGTATTTAATTCCAAAAACTCAGAATATGTATGTTATAAAAGAACAAGAAAATACAATATCAAGGGATAAGGATAATCTATCTTCGGTTGGCACGGATCGTCCACCTAACCACTAAGATGCGGCACGACCCGTCTTCCCTAGGCATAAACTATAAAATCCCTTAATACGTTTTCATACAATCAATGGAATAGCATAACCCATCTTCGGTTGGCACGGATCGTCTACCTAAATTATACTAAACTAGGGTGTAGTACGACCCGTCTTCCCTAGGCATGGCCTATCTTAATCCTATTAATCATATGTCTATTAAAACCATTGCATAACCATCAATCTTATAATCACAGAAAATAAGGTTGATTTGAGTTCAATACAGGCAAAATAATTTCTAAGACAAGAATAGAATTTCGCAAATATTGAATTTGAATTGGATAACAATTGCATTGAATATTAAGAACATAAATCTAAAGTTGCAATCCTCACAGTTATGCAATCAACATACATAAATTGAATTAAATGAGATCAAATACAATCACCATTGTGCTTGGAAAGGGTTTACATCGGTACCCCACTAAGGGGGTTTAGCCGCTCATGATCTTCTAAGCTCCACAGACAAGTTCTGAATTTTACTCTCGGAAAACGGCCCCTTATACAATGTTTTAGAGCCTATTTATAGGGATTAGAAGACCCTAGAAACCCTAAAACCCTAATTACAGACGTAGGTCAGTCTCCCAATCCAACTGGGAGACTGAAAGTCGAGTCCAGCTATCAAAAAGGGGATTTCCGTGTTCTGCACGCCCGAGTGCGATCGTTCCCAGAAATTGGGCGAGCGTTCGCAGTGCGATCGTTCACAGGATCGGGCGATCGTTCGCAGTGCGATCGTTCACAGGATCGTTCCCAGGTACAGAATGATGCCAACTTGTCCCTTTTAGCCCGATTTCCAATGGAACTCTTGCATTTGACCTTGAAACACTAAAACAACGCAAAATCAAACAAATAACAATGCTAAGGAGTTAACATATGCGAGTAAAGGGGCTTGAATGTGCAACATTCGACGCTTATCAGTCAGCAAATATTGTAAAGTCAGAGACCTAATTTAGTTAGATAAATGGATGTCCTTGGTGAGCTAGAATGTTGCAAGAAAGATGAAGGACAAGAGTGATACATGGTAGCACTATAAATATATAAAATCTGTTTACAGTAAGCATATTAAGTAAAAGATCTCGATATGTGTAAATAGATCTCGATATGTGTTGTGCAGGCAAAATGTGTAAATAGATCTCGATCTCCATTTCATCATTTGAAAGGATCCATTTTCGCATAAAGTTAGCATAACACAACAAGATGCAATTGAATTCAGTGTGACAACTCCCGGTTTAACTTAAAGCTATCTTGCTGTAGTGTTTTTTTTTTGGTCAAATTAAGCCACTTTTGGTATGATTTTGAGCATTATCCTCCTTGTGATAATATCAATTATTAGTTTACTTGAATTGCATTGGATTGGATCTTATTGAAAAAAGTTTGAGGTTGTGGTTTTACATATGCTTGATTTGTTGGATTTTCTGTCCAATACGCTTTATGTTCTTCAAATTGTTTTGTTCTATTATGAAATTGAGCTCACCTATGATTGAATGTTTGGTTGAGATTGGTTGGGATTTGAGATGTCACAAACTAGGCTGCATTCTAGCAAAATTATAAGTGTTTATGTAGGGTTAGACCACCCTTTTTTTTTTTTTTTTTNACCCCCTTTTTTTTTTTTTTTTTTTTTTTTCACAACATGTCCACACAAGGGAAGAGGGAGGGTGGATTCAAATTCGTGACCTTCGCTTCATGAGGCGTGGTTCACAGCCGATTGAGCCCCACCTACTAAATTGAGTTTAAGTCCACATGTGAGAGGAAGTGTTAGAGTATTAATTAAATGTTTAAGTTGATGTTTTGTGTCATTCTCTTACATACCCCCTTCTTTTCAAATCCACCATCAATACCCCCTTCTTTTCAAGTCCACCATCAATTCCACTGGCGTTCATCGGGTCCCTATGCGTTGGAGCATGGCTTGCATGCTGAGGCTTAACTCTGCCCTCCTCTTCCTCTGCTACTCCATATGCTAGTGGTGTTGTTGTTGGGTTTTCTTTTTCTTTTTCTATTATTATTTCTGTTTTTCTTAATTTGTTGGTTTTAGTTCCCCTATTTTTTGTGGTCTTATTTTATTGTGGAGACCTTTGTATTTGGACTTTATTACTCTTTAACAATAATTTTTTTTTTTTTTTACTTCGGAATTGGCTCCCCCTCTTCAAGCTCCTCTCGGTAGTTGTTACCTAAAAAAGGTTCATATAGGTTGAAGGGTTTTTTTGATAGGCATGCCCTACTTGCATCCCTTTTATTAAGAATTCTAGTAGGGTTGAAATGTCTCGTGAGAGTCATACCCCTGCTCACATCCTCTTTATTGGGATTTAAGTTGGGTTGAAGGATCTGTCGAGGGTCATGCTCTTGCTCATGTCCTATTTTTGGTGCCTATGCCGTTTTATGCTGCAATTTTCTTTACTTTTGGTCAAGATATAGAGGACTAGGCCATTTATGGCTCATTTCCTATTTTTTGTTTCCAATTTTGACTTCTTTCTTTCATTTGGATTTGTTATTCGGAAGCTTACCTCTTTTAAATTTCTTAAATTTGACTTATTCTCCTTTTTAATATAACGCACTAAAAGAAAAAAAAAAATCCTCAAATGTTAGTGTTGAGTGTCTAAGAGCCTATTTGAGATTTCGTTTGAGAAACCCAATATCTAGCAGTGCATGGGAGAGGTGCGTAAACCAAGCCCAGGGGCTCTGCTTGATGCCATAAAGTGATTTGTGCAATTTGCACACATACTCAGGGTAGGAGGAATCCACAAATCCTTGGTTGTTCCATGTAGACCTCTTCATCTAGCACACCATGAAAAAAAGACATTGGAGACATCTCATTGCTTGAGTTTCCAGTCAAATTGGACTGCCAATGCCAAGGCCAATTGTATGGTAGAATGCTTGATAACAAAACTAAAGGTGTCATGGTAGTCAACACCTCGCAATTGATCAAATTGTTTGGCAACGAGCCGAGCCTTGAACCATTCTAACAAGCTTTGCAATCTGTAACTAAAGAATGCAAAGAATGCTAAGAAGGAAGAAGAGAAGCACACAAGAACAAGATGAACATGTAGATTGAAAACAGAGAGACTGATGAACTCTGTATATTCAACTTAAAATCACAAAAGAATCAGAAGGTTCTATTTATACACTTGATCATAAGCTTAACAAGCTTCTAACAACTAACAACTAACTCCAACTTACTGTAACTAACAGCAACTATATTTGTGACGCCCCGCCCGATGAGAATATCAGTTAACTAGTAATTGACCACATGGCGTGCCATCCCAGCCATGCCCCTCCGAGACACGACCTCCGGGAAATCACTTTCCTCGTCGTAACGAGAAAACTGCAGCGGAAGACTTTACCAAGACTATGAGATTAAGAGATAGTAAGGAAGCATCACACAACAATACCAGAGATAAAGTACTACATCCATAATATTATAAATAATCACCAAATGTACCGGTCATCAGACCGTCAACAAGAAAATAAATACATTTCAAAATACGTTACATCAACATAGTTCACAAAAGATCAACAAATCTAAGCCTAGACTTAAGCTTTAATAGAGATAATGATATCAAGATCTCAATCATGTCTGCACGGGCAGATCCTCCATCCTCCCACATCGTCCTAAGCTAAACAGGATCCATATCCTTAAAGATTACTGTTGTGCAAATATCTACTTAAATTAATAGGCAAATAATCACAGTTTTACTTGCAAGTGCACAAGGTCAAAAGTGTAGTATAGTGTGTAAGTGCAAGATCGATCCCACAGGGATTGGTAAATTTTGCTTAAAATTAATTTCGCAGGGTAAAATAAAGGAGAGAAAAATTGAGTTTTAATTCAATAAAGATAAGGAGCAGGGCTTTGATTTCCACCATTAGTCATGCTTATATAATTGATGTGGTATTTTCGTGACCGAAATATCAATAATAAAATTACCACTCGCAATAGG
>CM017324.1:25305814-25352578 GCA_006937295.1 Carpinus fangiana
TTTTCAGAAGGCCCAAAATTTATCTCACACTCTGGCTGCCATTGATCAACCTATGAAAGAATTGGAGCTCACGTTACATATTCTAGCAGGGCTTTCTGCAGAATACGACTCCCTGGTAACATCTATTACCACTTGGGTTGAGCCTGTTTCTTTAGAAGATCTCTATGCCCACTTGCTCACCTATGAGCAACGACTGGAGCAAAACCATATGACAACTGACTTGGCTGTTTCATCAGTCAATGTAGCTCAACGTCAAGGATCTTCCAACAATTTTTCCAAGCAACAAAGGAATTTTCCCCCCAACAATTACTCCTCTGGAAGAAGAGGACGTGGTAAAGGGAGAGGACGTGGTCCCTCTCAATTTTTCCACAATGCCGATTCTACATCTCAGAAGCCCACTTGTCAATTGTGCCACAAACCTGGCCATACTGCAGCAAAGTGTTTTCACAGGTTTGATCATGCTTATGAGTGTGTACCTTCTCCTCCATCAGCTTTTCATATAACGTCTTCATCTCCATCACAAGACATGAACTGGCATCCAGATACAGCAGCTACACACCATTTAACCAATGATTAATTGAAAGATTAGCCAATTAGAGAAATCCCCTGATTAATGCTAAGCATACAGACCTTAATTTATCTAAAGTGCCTTACAACATAAGGCATGATTGTTTATAAGAGCCATTCCAATCCAATTGCCAATCAAATACACTGGTGCAAATATTGAGGAAACAAAAACCACAAAATGTTAGCTCACCACTCACACACTCTTCCCACACTACACATACACATGTTTGTATGTATATGTATATGTATATATGTAGATATATACAATAAACATCCAAAACTTTTGCATGGAAAATGATCATTCCCCGCAACTGAATTGAAAAACCCCATTTGAAACTTCTGCAAGGATTTTCAAGATGCAAAGACTGTCTGAACAGGAAAAAAAAGGTAGCATGGTAAACATATGCCTTGCATGTAGGGTTGAACCTACCTTAGAAGTTTGGGGGTCTTTGGCAACCCCAAAAATCCATCATTGACGACTTTTTCACCCCTAGCTAGATGACTAGATGATTAAGTATACTATTTTTTGTATCTTTGTATTTATTTATTCATGTAAGTTTGGACCGCTATGCAAAAAATCATGGTTTTGTCCCCGCTTGCACTCTACCAAAACTCTAATCCCTTTATCTAGGCACACATATATCACAATCTACAATATCAACTCTCTTGCTTGATCCATGCTACTTCTTTATTGACTTGCTGCCGTTCACATTTTGTGCGCATCCCAATAATATAGCCATATTAACTTATTGAGCTAGCATGAAAAAACATAAATAGAAAATATTTTGATCAGGTTACATACTTCAATTTGCAGAGAACAAAAAGAACTAAATCACTAGTATCATGACCTTGTGTGATATAATAATGTGTGATATCTCAATTCTCCTATAAATAAGAGTATTGTGTATTGCAAATCAAGCAAAACTTAGCCCTTAGAAATTTATCCTGTGGATGTAGGAGAACATTCGTCTTCCAAGCACCTACGAAAACAGCAATACAAGATAAAACAAGTGGCTTCAATGAGCCCATTGCCCATTTCCTCCTGGTGTTTACAAGCACATGATACAACGAGCACGAGTTCTTACAAGAAAAGGAACCAAAAAAAAAAAACATTTGTTAACTGCAGGGCTCTATCTTACATGAAAAACAACAGAGCATTTGCTAACTCCTCTGCCTCTAGCTGCAACCTCCAGTAAATCATGGTTGCCACAAAATAAGGATGATCTTCTAGTTCAAGATAATCCAGTAAACCAGTTTAATAGTTCACCACGTCAGCATCTTGTCATCTCTTTACCCTCTTTACCTTGAGAGAGTGAAAACAAGTTTTGTAGGAGTAGAAGCAGTATACTGAACCTCATAAGTTGCCATAAATATGCTGTAGGTGGGACAGGAGGCAAGGAGTTTAGTGTTTCTCAACAGTGGAGCAATTTCGACAAATTAAATTTTCTTAAATAAAAAGTCTTACTAAAGAGGAAAAGAACCAAAAGTAAAAATAAACTATTGCTGAAACTATTTAGAATGAAGAAGATTAATTGAAAGATGAGCCAATTAGAGAAATCCCCTGATTAATACTGAACATTCAGACCTTTGTTGTATCTATATGCATATGTATATGTATATATGTAGATATATTCAATAAACATCCAAAAATTTTGCACTGAAAATGATCATTCCCTGTAACTGAATTGAAAAACCCCATTTAAAACTTCTGCAAGGATTTTCAAGATGCAAAGACCCTGTCTAAACAAGAAAAAAAAGGTAACATGGTAAACATGTGCCTTGCATGTAGGGTTTGTTTGGGGAGAGGAGCCACTCCTTGAGAGAGGAGCCACTCCTTGGGAAGCAGTTTTGACATTTCCAGGAGGAAGCCCCGAGTCTCCCATGATGGAAATTGAAGAAGAGGCAGAAGCAAAAGAAATGGCGGGGCAATAAATTGAGCTTTGGATATATCTCTTGAAACTTCTGTTGCATCTAAATAAAAGTGGGATCAAATGGGAGAAGGGGAGCCTTTCACTGATTCTCGTCTTCTGGATCGTAGATGAACCTTCGGTCAATCTCAACGCAAGGGATGTGGGCTATCTTGGACCACTCTCGTCCTTGATCTTTCTTGCAGTGTTCTTTCAGCCGAGGACAATTTTGTATATAAAGTCCATGGAGTGAGGGAAGCAAGCCATCCTCTGGAAAGGATGTGAGATTTTCACAATCATAGATACACAGGGTAGTAAGAGAGGTGAGGCTTTGAAGGGAAGACAGGTATTTCAGATTGGGGAAGCATGCGATGGAGAGGGTAGTAAGAGACGCAGGCAGCATCTTCTGTGGAAAGGACTCCACATTCGGACATCCACCTTGAATTTGAAGACGTTGAAGAGAGGTAAGCCTGTGCAGCCCCCATTCAAGCAAGGCCTGAGTGAAGTTGCAATTCCCGATTGTAAGTGATGTTAGGTTGGCGGGAAAACCCTCTTCCGAAAAGGATGATACCACGCTTACCACGTTTGGACTATTCCTCCAAATCTCCAAATTTTGAAGTGAGGTGAGGTTGTGAATGCAGTTAGGTAAGCGAGGCATATCACCAATAATCGTTAACCATCTAAGGTTGGTAGGGAGCAACCCTCNGCTGCTGCTGATAGTTCAGAAGCCTCCTGAAAAATATGATTGAAATTTGGCCAGCTAATTTCTTGAGAGTTTCAAATACGCATATCAGTTTCCTAGCATTTCAGAAAATGTGAAAAAAATAAAATAAAATCAGAAGCTCTAATTACTTACTTCAGCGAGGAGCCGCTTCTTGGGAAACAGTTTCGTCACTGCCAAGACGAAGCCCCGAGTCTCGTACGATGGAAATTGAAGAAGAGGCAGAAGCAAAAGAACTGGCGGGGCAATAAATTGAGCTTTGGATATATCTCTTGAAAATTCTGTTGCATCTAAATAAAACTGGGATCGAATGCGAGAAGGGGAGCCTTTCACTGATTCTCATCTTCCGAGTCAAACACGAACCTACCATCAATCTCAACGCATGGGATGTGGGCTATCTTGGACCACTCTCGTCCTTGATCTTTCTTGCAGTGTTCTTTCAGCCGAGGACAATTTTGTATATAAAGTCCATGGAGTGAGGGAAGCAAGCCATCCTCTGGAAAGGATGTGAGATTTTCACAATCATGGATAAACAGGGTAGTAAGAGAGGTGAGGCTTTGAAGGGAAGACAGGTATTTCAGATTGTCGAAGCATGCGATGGAGAGGGTAGTAAGAGACGCAGGCAGCATCTTCTCTGGAAAGGACTCCACATTCGGACATCCACCTGTAATATCAAGATGTTGAAGAAAGGTAAGCCTGTGCAGCCCCCATTCAAGCAAGGCCTGAGTGAAGTTGCAATTCCCGATTGTAAGTGATGTTAGGTTGGCGGGAAAACCCTCTTCCGAAAAGGATGATACCACGCTTACCACGTTTGGACTATTCCTCCTCCAAATGTTTAAATCTTGAAGTGAGGTGAGGTTGTGAATGCAGTTAGGTAGGTCCATATTACCAATTGTCAACTTTCTAAGGTTGGTAGGGAGCAACCCTCCGTCTGGGAAGGAAGCAAGAGTTGGACAAAACTCAATCCAAATCTCGTCTAGATGGCTAAGGGTGTGTATGCCCGTGGGTAAGGATTTAAGGTTTTCACATCCCTCAATAGAAATGCTTATAACAGACGAGTTGTGATGGAAGCTCTTTGCTATTGACTCCAGCTGTCCACAATGTTGTATACAAAGCTGTTGAAGTGATACAGGTAATTCTTCACTTTTCGCTATTGACTCCAGCTGTCCACATTGCCAAATAGTAAGCCCTTGCAGTGTTGCAGGTAATTCATCACTTTTCGTTATTGACACCAGCTTTCCACAATTTTGAATATGGAGTCGTTGAAGTGTTGCCGGTAATTCTACGAGAGATGTGCTACTACTGCAACGGTTGGCATCATCCTCATCAAGCAAAATTACCATATTCTTGCAATTCTCTATCTTTAGCCGCTTAAGTGTCGGAGGTAGCTGGCCTCTTGCAATATGCGTCAACGAATCACATCCATCAATCACAATTTCCTCAAGACACGTGTTGTTATACATGATTTCCTTGGCTAAAGATCCCATGCCATGGTTGGTGGATGACATACCCTCTTTTGGTTGCTCTTTTACTTCTTCTGCCAAAGAAACTCGTTCTTGATAATTGTGAATCCTCAAAACACGAAGACATGGGAGGGATTGTAATACTCCCGCATCATTTGACCACAAAGGTGTCAGTTCCTCAAAAATATCAATATCTAGATTTTTTACTTCTATTGGATTTGCAAATTCTGAAATTGTTGAAAAACACTTGGAATTTACTGAGTTGAAGACAACCTTGTTCTCACGCATCACCCCTTCGAATTCTCCAATTTTTAGTTTGCAAAGCTCAGGCAAGCTTGAAATTGAAACCACCAATCTCGGACAATCTTGGACCAAAAATTTTTCTAGTAAAGGAAAATGGTTAGGTAACTTCCCCAACAACTTGGGACATTTTGTAATGGAAAGCTTACGCAGGCGTCTGAACTCTAGATCAGAGCTCCAGTTCTCCCATTCTTTCATATTCGTGAAATTCAAAGTTTCCAAGGATTCAAAAGGTTGTGAGCAACTAACCCCGTAAAACTCATGACCGACATTCTTCACACTGGCCATGCCGTTGATGAAAAGGTGTTTGAGTGATGGTAGTTGGCCCACTGGTGGCAATGACGTGCAATTGTTACAATTTTCAATCCTTAAAAGCACAATATCAGAAAATGAATGACTTGTACTTAACCAAGTTGGAAATTCCGTACCCCCATAACACTTGATAGTGAGCTCTTTCAAAGTCTTGTGAGGTTGTAGCATGTTAAGTACCTCAAATTCATTTGTTCTGTCGAGTGACTCATCCAATTTGTTACTCCATTCCAAGTACAACTTTGTAAGGTTGGACTTTTCAATTAACTTAGCGTCCCTTGCATCTGTGGGTTCAATGGCATTCTCCAATCGTGAGATGATGAGTGTCCCTCGAAGATGCAATAGAGAACCTAGCTCTCTTAACGCGAAGCAACTGCCTTTTCCAACAATTAGATTAGACAATGTTTGGAGATGAGTTAATTTACCTATTTGAGGAGGCATTCCTTCCAGCTTATACGTGTTGAGAATGTTGAGGTGGCGCAAGTTGACCAGGTTGCCCAAATTTGAAGGCAATTTCATTAGATGCGAACATCCCACTATAATCATTGTCTGTAAGTTGCATAGAGTCGTTGTTGATTCAGGCAAACCTCTAATCTGAGTGTAAGAAAGGTCGAGGTACCGTAGATGCTTCAAATCACCAATTGAATTTGGTAACTCAACTATCTTGAACCCATGGAAAGAGAGCACTCTTAAACATAGTAATTTCATCAATTGATGAGGAACACTATAGGTCAAATAACATTGGGGAAGATGTGGAAGAGGGAGGAAGGTACGCAGACATTTGAGTTCAAAGAAAGGCTCAAACTTTTTAGAAAATTCGTATCGGCCACCCAAGTAAGAAGAGTGCCGAGACTTTTTAGGAAGTCTCCTTCCATTACTACCCCAAATTCCATCCTCCATTCTGAAACATATATCTCCTGCAACCCTTTGGGCCAAATCCTTGATGAGGTCATGCATCACAAATCGTGGTTTCTTTGTGCTTGAATGGTCTAAAGAATACCACCATGGCATCTCATATTGTAATTTCTTCGTGCTTGATTGTTGGAAAAATGACCTTGAAAACAAATCTTGAAAATACTCACTACCTAGATCTTCCATTTGCTTATCCCCTTCCGGTGGTTGAATTAGATCTTCCGCCATCCACAATAGAATCAATTCTTGCTCTTTAAATTCATAGTCCTCTGGGAGTATTGAACAATACATAAAGCACCTTTTGAGATGTGAGGGGAGATGGTGGTAGCTCAACATAAGGGCTGGAACAATTCCACTTGTTGCCTCTGGTATATCCCATATCTTGCTCTTAAGTACATCTTCCCACTCATTACGTTCCTTCTTTATAGTGCGCAAGAGGCCTCCGAGAGTCCTTGCCGCCAAAGGCAAGCCTTTACACCTTTCAACGAATTTTTCGCCAATATCTTGAAGGTTTGAATGTGCACTGAAGTTGCTTGCCCCCAATGCATGTTGGGTAAATATAGACAAACAATCATCATACGACAAAAGTGGCAAGGAGTGGGCTTGAATGGTACCTGTCATCGATGAAACTTTCGAACTGCGAGTTGTGATGATAATCTTACTTCCCGGAGCCCCAACTAGAAAAGGAGCACGTAGGATAAACCAATTACAGTAGTCATCGTTCCAAAGATCATCTAGAACGGCTAAAAACTTCTTGCCTTGCAGTTTCTCCTTGAGTTTGAGTTGCAACCAATTAAGATCCTTGCCATCACAATTCTCAGAAGTGAGCGGCTGTAAAATTCTTTTTGTGACTCTGTCAATATCGAAGTCTTGAGAAACACAAGCCCATGCTTTCAAAGCAAAAGAGTTTTGTACTGATTCATCATTGTACACCCACTGGGCAAGAGTTGTCTTTCCTATACCCCCCATACCAAGTATAGGAATCACAGAGAGTTGAGCATCACTACAATATTTTTCACCCACCAACAATTCAACAACAGCCTCTTTATCTTTGCCCCTGCCATAAACATGAGGTTCAGGTTCAGTCAGTACAGAAGTTGGTGCCGGAACTCCTGTTTCGCTATGTGACCTCCCATCAGCTGTTTCCTTCAAATTCAGTTGATCTTTCCGAGTCACGATTTCATTGAATCGACCCGTGACCTCCTCTATCTTTGACTGCAGAGTACTATCAATCTTATGAGTAGACGAAGCACCTGAGATGTTGAGTTTGCGTACCTTAGTTGGACGAGCCTGATTTTCAGCTAAGAATGCATCAGTGGCAAGCTCATCCACTATATCATCCGCATCGTAAACCAACTGTTTGAGATCATCCAGCCACTCTTTCACAGCCGGGTCAGAATATTGCCTCTCCTCCGCAGCATCACGCATTTTCTGAATATCTTTCCGCTTTTGTCTCCACTTGTCCAGGTTTGCTTGAAGTCCCTTCCCCTCTCCGCCTATGAAGTCCCAAAACTTGGGAACGGCCAATCGATCATACAGCGACTCAAATAATTTAGAGAGAGCGAACTCTCCCGCTTTCGAAAAAATGAACTGTGTCATGGTTTTCTTGGTAAGAACGAAGGAAGCAATGAAAAAGGAAACGATGCAAATTAAGATAGCCAAAGCACTCAAATGCACAAGGGATTGGAATCTTGTGTGAAAGCTTGGGCAAGGATTCAAAACTTGTTATTGCAAGGATTCAAAACTGCATGCTTCGAGGTAGTACAGGAGAGTTTGCGGGGATATTCTTTCTCAATTTGCATATTCTATTTTCTTTTTTCTTTTTTTTTATTATCATGATTATCCTCTCACCCAACTACTTGCACCCATAATTATTATCATGTCTGGATTGGTCTCTGTTTTTTTCCCGAAGCAACGTCCGAAATTACCATTGATTACGACTCGACAACTACCCAAAATGTTGACGTTGACGAAGACTTAAAAGCGAAATTAAATACTGCACCTAACATTACAGTTATTAGTTAGCTCAGCCACTTGAAGGATGCTCATACTCTGTTGCTACCATAACTTTTCCACGAGAAAAACAAAAGTTGATCAAATTCAGGCGTTTAAAATCGCACTATTTAAAACATGTTCTTAAAACTAAATTCGTGAGCAGAGCAACATTGTCGGGCTCTAATATCATTTGATCAATCAGGCCTATCATCATTTCATATGAAAAACAACAGGGCATTTGCTAACTCCTCTGCCTCTTACTGCAACCTCCAGTATATCATGGTTGCCACAAAATAAGGATGATCTTCTAGTTCAAGATAATCCAGTAAACCAGTTTAATAGTTCACCACGTAAGTATCTTGTCATCCCTTTGCCCTCTTTACCTTGAGAGAGTGAAAGCAAGCTTTGTAGGAGTTGAAGCAGTATACTGAACCTCATAAAAGTTGCCATAAATATGCTGCAGACGGAACAGGAGGTAAGGAGTTGAGTGTTTCTCAACAGTTGAGCAATTTCTACAAATTAAATTTTCTTAAATAAAAAATCTTATTAAAGAGGAAAAGAACCAAAAGTAAATATATTGCTGAAACTATTTA
The DNA here is from genome assembly GCA_006937295.1 of Carpinus fangiana. Classification (NCBI taxonomy): domain Eukaryota; kingdom Viridiplantae; phylum Streptophyta; class Magnoliopsida; order Fagales; family Betulaceae; genus Carpinus; species Carpinus fangiana. The sequence continues at coordinate 25,314,582 of CM017324.1, forward strand.
GAAGGAAAGAAGATTAATTGAAGGTTTCTCTAGACTGACCTTCAATTTGTTCTATAAAAATATTATGTGTGTTATTTTTCAGATCAGAAACACATTTTTTTTTAGATAAAATGTAAGAAACAAATGTTTTTTTAATATTTTTTTAGGGAAAATACATTTAATCCCTTGAACTATCCATCCATTTAGACTTTGACATCTAATGTTTAAAATGTGACACTTGATCTCCCTAAACTTTTAAATTGTTGCAATTCGACAATTTTGACTTTTTTTTTTCTAAAATGCCTCAATCCCAAGTTTAAAAATAAATAAATAAATTTTAAAAAAGTTAATGGGCTAGCCACCCCAGACCAACCACCCTTAATTTTTAATTTTTTTAAAAAAAATACTGGGCATTTTGGAAAAAAAAAAAAAAAGTCAGAATGATAAAAATTGCAACAATTTGAAAGTTTGAGAGAGGGTCAAGTGTTACGTTTTAAATATTGGAGGTCAAAATGCAAATTGGTGAATAGCTCAGAGGATGTAAAGTGTATTTTTCCTTATTTTTTTTCAACTTTATCATTGTAATTAAAAAAAGCATATGTTTCTCACATGTAAAGAAAGACACAAGACATTTTTATAAACTAAGTTAGAAGAATTTCATCCAACCTATATATATATATATATATATATATTTTTATAAGAAAAATCTGTCCATAATTTATTCGAACATATGAGTCTGCTGCAAAATTCCTCAATCCTAATCCAAAATTTTTGAATTAGGTGTAAGCATATTGACTTCATAAGGATATTCTAACATTAGAATCATTTCCAAATTATTTGAACTGAATAATATTCAATTGGTTATATTTAAGGTGTATTTGCCTTCTCAAAAATTAAAAAGATAAAAATATTATTATAATATAACTAACTTTAAACCGGAGATAATCCTGTTCCAGTTCTAATTGTCTACTAAAAATGAACTTNAAAAAAAGTCATAATAGTCAAATTGCAACAATTTGAAAGTTTGAGAGGGGGTCAAGCGACTCAAGTGTCACGTTTTAAATATTGGAGATCAAAGTGCAAATTGGTGGATAACTCAGAGGATGTAAAGTGTATTTTTCCTTATTTTTTTTCAACTTTATTATTGTAATTAAAAAAAGCATATGTTTCTCACATGTAAAGAAAGACACACGACATTTTTATAAACTAAGTTAGAAGAATTTCAACCAACCTATATATATTTTTTTATAAGAAAAATCTGTCCATAATTATGGAAAAAAAGTCATATTAGTCAAATTGCAACAATTTGAAAGTTTGAGAGGGGGTCAAGCGACTCAAGTGTCACGTTTTAAATATTGGAGGTCAAAGTGCAAATTGGTGGATAGCTCAAAGGATGTAAAGTGTATTTTTCCTTATTTTTTTTCAACTTTATTATTGTAATTAAAAAAAACATATGTTTCTCACATGCAAAGAAAGACACACGACATTTTTATAAACTAAGTTGGAAGAATTTCATCCAACCTATATTTTTTTTATAAGAAAAATCTGTCCATAATTTATTCGAACATATGAGTCTCTGTCATGCTGCAAAATTCCTCAATCCTAATCCAAAATTTTCGAATTAAGATCATTTCCAAATGATTTGAACTGAAGAATATTCAATTGGTTATATTTAAGGTATATTTGCCTTCTCAAAAATTAAAAAAATAAAAATATTCTTATAATATAACTAACTTTAAACCGGAGATAATCCTGTTCTAGTTCTAATTGTCTACTAAAAATGAACCTAATACATTAAAGCCTAAACAAACGAACGGAGCCAATAAGGGCAAGTTCGCCCTTTGAAGAGCGTTGGGGCCAATACATGGCCTGGGGTCTAGCAAAACGTTTAATGGGCCGCATTCTAGCCCATTCTGTCCATCAAAATAAACCCTAACCCTAGCAAAAACCCACAACACAGAATCAGAGAGAGAGAGAGAGATGACGCAGAAAGCAAAGTTATTCAAGGGCCAGCAGAAGAAGAAATCAATCCCGCCAAGCCGTCATGGCAAACTCCCTCAAACCCGCAAAGGTGCCCATCTCTCTTTCTCTACGTGTGTATGTGTCTCTGTTTGTCACTTGGGAATTCTTGTAATTATGGCGGGGTTTTTTTTAATTTTTTGTTTTTGGCAGGGAAGAGAATTGTGAAGCCGTCAAAGATGACCAAGGAGATGGATGCTGATCGGGTATGTCCCATTTCGGCCTCTCACTTCCCAAAGAATTTTCCTTTACCTTTTTTTTTTTCCCTCTGCTTTTCTTTCTTACGTTAGGTTTGTTGTGGTATAGGTTAATGGGTTCTGTGATGTGAAAGTACCAATGGGACAAGCTTAATTTTCTTAATGTTGATGATTCTGAAATGGGTTTAAGCAAATAGCTGTTAATATCTAGTTTTTATGATATATATACTCAATTTGAGTTGCGTAGTTAGTTTTTATGAACAAGTTTTCAATTTTCTCACTTAAAGGAATTGGGAAAAGTAAGTTAGGGAGGCTGTATGATGAGTAAATTATGTTTTGATGCTTTTCTTATTTCAACAGTGATGAGAATCCTGGGCTGGTTTTGTTTCGTTTTCAGCATTTTAGTGAAGGTCTGAAATGTAAATAGTTAACATCTCGTGGTAGTAATGGCTTTTGAGACAGGGTTTGAAAGGAATGCCAATTTTTTCATTATCTCTAGGTCCTTCTGAAGACAGTGGTGTTAATGGGTAGTTTTTGTGGGGTATCTAGGGTGGTCTGGGTTGTGGGCTGAAAGTGGTCCTTTTGCTGTTGGTCTCAGACAGCCAATTTGCTCCCGTGGCTTGTTGGCAGATTCCTAATTATGTTTTGAATATCAATAAATATATAGGATCACTGGTGAATTGTGGGATAACGTATTGAATTCAGTTTGAAACTTGGGTTTGGAGTGCTATTTGCATGGTGACCATGGAGAAGCCTTCACACAAATTAGAATCTTTAGGTATGGTTCTTGGGTATAAGATGTTGTGGAGATGCATTGTTTCTCTTTTTCATTTCTGCTAGCACGGTACAAGGGTGTCGCCTTTAACTTAGAGAGGATTTGAGGGGAACCTTATATGTTTTTTTTAAAAAAGGATATTCTTTTTATCTGGAAGCATTAACATTTACTTTTCATGCTTTAAAAATCAAAATCCATTGCAGTTTCTGAGTTGCAAGATGATTATTTGTGGAACTTTGATCTCTCTCTATGTTTTTCTGTTTATTTCATAAACCCCAAAAGAATTTATTTATTTAAATCAGTGATGAAGGTTTCCTTTTTTATTTGATTAAACCAGGAGCTTAGTAAGTTCATTAATCACTGCAATGAGGTGAAAGCAGCCACTGCAGCTAACAAGGAAGGTGGCCAACTAAGTATTGTCAAACCACCGCCAGAGTCGACTGCTGGTGAGAAGAAATAGTAGATTGTGGATGTAAAGAGTGATAGATTGTTTTGAAAGTTGATGTTAATCAGCTCTCATGTTGCAATATCATTTTTCATGTTGCGGTTCATATTGATTGTATCATAAGAGGAATGTCTAGAATGAAGAATGTTAATTTGCTTATGTTGCAAAATCTTTTTTTTTTTTTTTTTTGGGTTTTCTGCTTTTATTTCGTTTTGCAGATCCATGGACAGAGTTGGTGATATATATTATTAGAACTCAGAGGTTTTACAGTTTTTGAGATTGAATCCATATCTTGTGATTGAAATCATTAAGGAAATCTAAGCATAGTTTTACATGCTCGAATTGTGAGATCTTAGCTTGCATTTACTATGATGACCAGTAGCTAATGCACAATGGACTTGCCAATTGGAACCTGAAACCTTCACTTGGTTGATGAAAAGGAAAAGTGGAAGTACTTTCTTGATCACATCCAGACACCATCTTCTCCCCAAAGAATATTGAAGCCAACACCTCTCACCTAATCTTTGTCGTTCCAGGGACTAAAGCAATTTTTTTCTCTCTCTTCTAGTAGGCTTGGATTAGAAACCCCCTTTGTCAACCACAGTAACTTGAGATTGTTAGTAATAATAACAATTTAAGACTGGTTATTACTTATTAAAAAAAAAGTAATTTGAGATTGTTAGTGTATATATATATATATATATATATATATATATTGATATGTCCACACAAGGGAAAGGAGAGGGAGAATTTGAACTAGTGACTTCGGCGTAGTCTACAGCCGATTGAACTATCCCTTGAAGATTGTTAGTATCGAAACTAAAGTGATTTATATTGAACTAAGCTTATTTAAAAAAAGAAAAAAGAAAAAAAAGTGAGCATTGTTTTATATATGAGTGTTTGAAAATTTACAGGTTAGGTGTGTGTTTACTTAAATTATTCTTCATTTCAAATATCTAATGGTTCATATTAGATTTCACATGTTCAATAGTGTATATGTTTTCAAGTTATTTAAAATTATAAATTTCATACCACCCTATATATTGTGCAGCACCATATACATTTAACAAGACAATATTGACACTAAATATATTATCTTAATTTACTGTCTTTAAGTTTTTGGATTATATTGAATATCCAACGACTTCTCAAACAATGTGTGACAAGTATTCAATGTGAATGTATGTGCTCTAATATTCTTGGATTGTTTAGAAAATTAGTTGTCAAAAATCACATTTTTACCTTGCAATTATTTTGTAATTTTGATGTAGCCATCCTAATCAATTTTTGTAAAAAAATAAAATTGAATAAAATAAAGGTTGGTTGAGCCCAACATCTTGCCATTGTGGGATAAAAATGTGATTCATAGCATTTCTATTTGAAAAAAAAAAAAAAACCCAACCCTTATAAGGAGGAAGTAATATGCATTACACTTTTAAACATTTTCTATCCAACTTTATTAAAGCAAAATTTCATTTGAGAAATAGAGTTTTTTAAGTCAAAAAATACTTTTTTTGCAAAAGCTTTATTTTAAACTTTTATCAAAAGTGGGTTTTGATCATTTTTTGATTTTTTAGACCCTTAACAGTACTTTCAATTTTTTTTACTAAAATGATAATTTGTTTCCTTTAAATTGATTTTTTGAATGTTAAACGCATTTTTAAACACTTCAAATATACATCCAAACAGGCCTAAGCGGATACTTTTGTCACTTACTGTCAATGAATTATTGGTTTTTTTTTTTTTTAATTAGTAGTTGATTAAAGAGGTAGTTGGCAGTGTTATATAGTTTCTAACATTTATTCGATTAATATTTCAAGAGTACAAGCACTTCTAAAGGAAGATCTGAGATGAAGGGCGAAGATGGGGGATAGCCCGCACGTCCCACCATGAGGATGTCCTCTTCATAACCTTTTGCCCAATACGATAAACAGAAAGAGATGAGACTGACAGGTACCATCAGACAAGATGAGGTGGATTCCAGTCATCCCATCTGACGGTTCAGGCCCACCCACCCTCTTGTCACGATCTTCTCACGTCACACGAGGACAGTAACATTAACATTTCCTCCCATTTATCTGGACTTTACCACGTGACAAAATTTAANGTGTGTTTTAGCCATTTTTAAGCTTTTTAAACTTTCAATAATGCTTTTAATTTTTTGTATCAAACGAATAATTTATTAAACGTACTTTTAAACACGTCAAATGTGCATCCAAACAGGCTTAAATGGATACTTTTGTCACTTACTGTCAATGAATTATTGGGTTTTTTTTTTTTTATAGTAGTTGATTAAAGAGGTAGTTGGCAGTGTTATATAGTTTCTAACATTTATTCGATTAATATGGCAAGAGTACAAGCACTTCTGAAGGAAGATCTGAGATGAAGGGCGCAGATGGGGGATAGCCCGCACGTCCCACCATGAGGATGTCCTCTTCATAACCTTTTGCCGAATACGATAAACAGAAAGAGATGAGACTGACAGGTACCATCAGACAAGATGAGGTGGATTCCAGTCATCCCATCTGACGGTTCAGGCCCACCCACCCTCTTGTCACGATCTTCTCACGTCACACGAGGACAGTAACATTAACATTTCCTCCCATTTATCTGGACTTTACCACGTGACAAAATTTAATGCCCAAAACTATATCTCTCTCTAATTCCATGTTTGGGTCCTTCCAACTTGCTACTGTGGAGGGGACCAACATTCCTTTTTTCAATGAGAAAAGTCACATTGAATCATTCCATTTTAATTTTTTAGGTTTTTACTTTCATTAATTAAATTTTTCTCTGATTTTATATACGCTTTCCTATCGATCTAATGTTCGGTTGATTAACGATGTCACATTATTAGATTGATCAATTAATACCATATGGTTCTAGTTTGACACATTATGTGCCAATTGTACTACATGCCCGAATAACAGTAGTTTCTATGTGAATTTCTTTCTGACCAAACGAGGTCAAAGAATCTACTTCAACCAATTTAGTGTACATTTTTAATTTAAAGTAATTGTGTCGTATGATATTTCAAATGAAGAATCACGTGATATTAACTGATTGGTCTGACATGACATAAATCGAGGACTCGACTACTATGTAATATTTTCTCTTTGTTGCAATATTTAACTAATTCATTTCACAAAATTGCATGAACTTGGGTTTACTACGTAAACATTTATATTTTATTATCATGAGCTTAATATATTGGAAAAATTTTACTTTACCCCTTAAAGTTTGAGGTATTTTTTAATTTGAACCTTAATATTTAAAAATTTGCAATATACCTACTAATGTTTCAAAAAATTTGCAATTAACAACCTTCATCACCAATTGCCATCTAAGCAGATGAAAATGATATCACATGCGTCTCACGTGAGATTTTTATGTTGCGTCCTCTAATTTTGCATCAAACCTAGCTAGTGAAATGACATAATTGTCCACTTATTAAAACCCAACACTTGTTTTAATTTATTTTTTTTCTCGTCAACCCCTTTTGGGTGTCATGTGGGTGTTGGAGTGAAAAAGAAAATGAGCATATACTTCTCACCTGCTCCTATGTCGGCAATTTCCGTGTACTTAAATGACAATTAGTAACGGAGGGTGTTAATTACAAATTTTTTAAATATTAGGGAGTACATTGCAAATTTTTAAACATTGGGGTTTAAATTGAAAAACACCTCAAATTCCAAGGGTAAAATGATTTTTCTCCTAATATATTAAGTGTTCCTTTGAAAAAAAAAATGGAGCTGTGATCTGCTATTTTATTCTATTTTTTTCTTTCGTCAAGATTCCAATGGTTTCTATTATTCTATACCCAAGAAAAACAATAAGAATGTATTCTAATATAGTAGTTAGGAAGCCAGCTAAATAACTTTATTGAGTTTTCTTCTAAATTAAAAGCATATAGAACATGTTTATATAGAATAAAATTCCATAATTGACGTACCAAGAATAAAATCACATTTTAAATAAGAAGTCATTTTCATTTGTTTCCATTTCTATACTTTTTTATAAATAAGATTGCATTAATAAAAAATAAATATAAATACAAAAGAAGGAAGTGAGGCACCATAGAAAAAGACCCCAATACAAACATCACATCAACATAAGAACAAATTTAAAGAAACTAAGAATGAGTTAAATAAATAGTTCCCGATACATCTAGATTTCACCCACCGGGCATGGGCGAGTGAACCTGTTCCAAGCTTTGATCAGCCCAGACCTAAACTAGTCAACAACCTTATTTTGACAGTTGGAGAAGAATTTTAATAAGTCACGTAGCGTCCAATCTTTCTTTTTTATCTAAGAAGGGGGCAATCCACGACCTATCAACAACTACTACAGTTTACCACGTCAATATAGTAAAGTAAAGGGATAACATCATTTAATCCTCATGAAATATCGCGTTTTTTGTAAACACTATTGTAATATTTAAGTTTTTTATTTTGGTGTATTGAATTTTCATTTTGTTTTAATTACTCCCATTTTGTTAGATATTGGAATTAAATGAGACGGTAGAAATGATAAAAATACTTTTATACCCTTAAAATTTTATACCACTTTATTAAGATTTAAAAGAAAATCCAAATGGAGGAAGAAACTGAAATGAAATGAAAATTTAATATATTAAAGTCAGAGGCTTTAAACATTAAAGGAATATTTGTAAAATGCAGGGCATTTCAAGAGAACCAAGTAAAATTAACCCTAAAATAAAAGAGAAATAAAAATGTTACAACAACAATCAGAGGCAAAAACGGCATTCATTTTGATAAAGTAAAAACAGTCAATCTAGCGAAATTAAACTAATTAGCATTAGGATGAACTTTTTGGAAACAATTGAAGTAAAATAAGATTCAAAAACGGCTAGCTTTAAAGATAATAACTTGTAACATTCACATAACGGCATTATAAATTGCTTTTCTTTAAGTTCGTAGTGCTTTTTCTTTTCTCTTTTCTGTTAAGTTTGTAGTGATAAGGTGGAGACATGGTTTATCTGTGTCCGTTTTTCACATGAGTTAAAGTCATCAGCCACCATAGTCATGGTCTACAATCTCAGCCGTCGAATTCCTACCATACCCACGCCCCTCGAACACAATTATAGAACATAAAGTTTTGACGTGCTCAGTATCGGATATATATAATTTAATGACGCCCTCCAATTGGTGCGTGTGGGAGACTTGCTGTGGTTTTGGCACGTTTTGTTTCATCCATCAATGGCGTCCCACGTGTTCTGATACTCCAAGCCTGAGGTAAGGTGTAAAAGTTGGGTGAAAAAATACAAGGGATATCAAATACGGAAGATTATCTCCGACCAAAAAAAAAAAAAAAAAAACTAAACACACAGCAACATCATCCAGACATCCACCGCAGAACTTAGCATCTCTCAGACACCAACAGCTCAGCCGCAGCTGCCATTGATGGGTGCTACAGAGGCTGTGAGATACATACATTAGTTTCTTTTTCTTTTTATTTATTTATTTATTTATGATTTTGTTTTTGTGGGTGTTGTGTTTATGTGCTAAGAGTTTGAAATGTTGGTGTGTGGCGGTGGTGTTAGGTGGAGGAGAGAGAGAGTGGTGGGGGTGAAGAGAGGGATGAGAATGGGAAGAAAGAAGAACAGGAAGTGAAGGATGTGGAGAAAGGTGAGGTGGGTTTTCAAGAGGAGGTGGTTGAGAGCCACGGCCATGGAGATTTTCATGTTTCGAGGATGCAGAGGCTGAATCCCTCGAACCCTTTGAGGATTGTCATTAACAGCGCCACTAGAGTTGGAAGTCCCTCTCCTCCTCAGCCTGCTCGTCCTGCTCATCCTGCTCGTCCTGCTCATCCTGCTCATCCTGCTCATCCTGCTCGTCCTGCTCATCCTGCTCATCCTGCTCATCGTGCTCAGCCTCGCTCTACACCAACACCAACACCAATACAAACACCAACCCCACAAGTAAGTTACCATAAGTTTGCACAAAAATATTTTGAATTTGATGCCTTTTCAAGTTTTCATTTCTGAAATTCGCCAGTTTGCTCCTAAAAAATGCACGATTTTGTTCTAAATTTTCCCTTTGTATTCTTCAAGCCATCGCTGTATCTGAAATCCCAATTATTGTTTTAAGGACTACAAAAGGTCAGATTTTTGAACCTTTTTTCTAGTCGGTTATCTTAGTATTACTATTCTATTTTTGATGGGTAAAATCAGAAGTCAGTTTTTTTCATAAGATTACACAACCATGGCTTATACCTTTGCTATTCACAAATTAAAATTTTGAATTTTTATGTTCTTTCTCTCAAGTAATTTGAATGTTAAATTTCTGATAATTTTCAAGTCAAGTATATGAGATTTTCTGGGTTTGTCTTTCTCTTTGCAAAGCAGCCGTCACTGACGACTCTGAATTCAAGAGCTTACACCAATAGAATATCTCTGTTTGTGTTCCTTCTGCACACGGTTGTGGCTGTTGGGGTAGTTGGTTTTCTTGTATTCAAGGGAATTCAAGGGTTAATTGGAGGATCTGAATCTATCAAAAAAAAAGAGAAAAAGGTGTTAATGCATTATCTGCCGCAAGTTGAAGCTGCATCTCTTTTAAGCATTACTCTTGCATTTACATGGCAAAAGGCTGTCAGGGAATGGCCAACAATCATGGTTCATTTTATACTATGGAGCTCTTTTCTCATGACCCTATCTGCCGGAATTCTCCTTATTTGCTTCCAAAAGCCTCCCACCGATGGTGTCGGAGTCTGTTTTATTGCCTTCGCAATAGGCATTGGATTATACGCTTGCTGGGTCACGCAGAGAATCGGGTTTTGCTGTAAGGTCTTGATTAAATCGCTTGAACCCGTTTCAAAATTCCCTGATTTGAATCAACCTATTTATTGGACGCTTGGGGTTGGATTCTTGTGGATGTCCCTATGGATTTTAGCTGTGATTGGAGCCTTGAATTTTTACTTTCCCCCATTGGTCATAATTGCATTGGGTTTGAGCTTGGCTTGGACTGCTGAAGTAATGAGAAACATTGCTAATTTAACTGTAAGTAGGGTCATTGCTCTGTATTATCTCAGGGGAATGCAATCTAATACTCAGTTCTGCTTCCAAAGAGCGTTGACTAAGAATCTTGGAAGTGCTTGTCTAGGCTCTCTCTTTGTGCCTACAATTGAGGCCCTGAGAATTGTTGCTCGGGGTTTAAATTTGCTCGAGGGAGAAGATGAGTTCATGTTTTCTTGTGCACATTGCTGTCTCAGAGTCATGCACTCCATCTTCAGATATGGAAATGGCTGGGCCTTTGTGCAGGTATTGTTACTCAAAAGCGTTGTGCTCGTGAATTTTCTTCATAATGCTCTTCATGTGGAAAAGTAGAGGAAAAATCAAAAACTACTTTTAATTTGTGGTAGATAGTTCACCAGTAAAAATAAAAAAGCTCTATTTAAAAAAATAATAATAATTATGCATTGCAATTAAAAGTAGTTTCACTAATTGATCACTAATTTAGAGGTATTTGATGATTTACTGCCACTTGAAAATTGACTATGATAATAATTGAATTTTGGGTAGTGATTGGGATGGTCCTTATTCTAACAAGAAGCTTGAGAATTTCATTTTGAGTTGGAACTTTATTTAGTTAGGAAATAATATTTCATGGGTCATTCTCGAGATTGCATAGTGTCGAATGGTTCTCTAGTTTTTCACTTCTTCTGGATTAATTCTAGAAGAACAATGATATGGCTTTTGTTTTTACAATTCATCATTCTCAACTCACAATATTTTATTGAATGCTGAATTATTATTGTCAATGCAGTCCATCTAAATTATTTACAAACTGCATTTTTTGGTCTATTGTTTAGGACTTAGAGATGTTATTTTGATATAAACCTTGAGTGAGTTTTGAGTAGAACTCACTCTTGAAAACCAGTTTACAAGGGAAAGGTATCCAAGAGCATATAGACATGGTTGAGATTGCACTTAAGCCATGTCAGACACTTAGGATCGTAACAAATTATCACGCTTTATAGTCGACATCTTTGACTGTCATCTCTATCGGCACTAACCCGATGGTAGTCCTTTTGGCTATTCGACTCATCTGTTATTATTGAATGACTTAAAACTATGCACATATATAGTCGATGGTGGTTAGCTTTGATACAAAATGATGCAAATTTTGCGTAAAACTCATAATTGAAAACTGGCTTATAATGGGAGGGTGCCCAAATGCTTATCTATTCATGGTTAAAATTGCACTTAAGTCACGTGAGAGATTGTAACATATTTACCTATCTTTTCAACCATTTCTGCAGATAGCATCATATGGAAAAGGTTTTGTGAAGGCCTCACAAGACACTTGGGAGCTCTTTGAGAAGGAAAAAATGGAACGACTTGTCGACGCTGACATAACCAGCTCAATTTGCTTCCTAACGGGGGTCTGCAGTGGCTCTATCTGTGTCATAGTTGTGGCTGCTTGGACAGCCAAAGTACACCTAAGTTTCACAGCCACCATTTCACTCCTTGCTTTCTTCATTGGATACCTCATGGTAGGCAGCCTTCATTGACCAATCCTACTTTGTTTGATTCGTCCTTTGTACATTCAAATCACAACTTGGCCATTATTTAATTGTTTATTAGCTTAACTTAATCAATTATTGTAATGATGTACCAGACCAGGATTGCCATGGCAGTACCGCACGCCTGCGTGAGTTGTTATTACGTTTGCTATGCAGAGAATCCCGAGAACAGGCTGTTTGATAAAATGATAAAAGATCGTCTCAACATGATTGAGTCCGGACTCGATGTGGTTGTGCCTACACCCCGAGTGCCCCGCCAGTTTGCAGCAGCATAGTCCAGGCTCAGCTCCTCCTATAAAGGTATACTATATGCAAGTTATGTGGGCATCATTTTGGTCATACTATCAAGATGTACCATACTTTGATTGCACCCAACTGGGGTTTGAGACTTGAACCAACCCAACTGAACTCAAGCTAAATGATTCACAATGGTTGAGGTGGTGGTGTTGGCCATGACAATGATTTGAATGTGAAAGTTCAAACATTATTGGATGTTTTGGTATTGGAAGGAATGTGGAGAGCCCACTGAGATTCCAATGAACAAGAAGGCTACAAAACAAAGTGTCTTTTGGTCAAGTCTTTGTATATTGCATATACTTTTGGGATATTCCTTTGTAAAAAAGTCCCTCCATTATTTTATCACTCTTTTATCTTTCCTAGTAAAACCCATGATCCATTTTTTTATTCGTTCAACTTTATCTGATCTTGTAATGATCTTCATGAGTTGTTCATCAAACTTTTGCTGCCAATAAATAATCGTTCAGTTGGGATTGGGCAGTAATATCAAAGTGGCATGAATTTAAAAATCATTAAAAAAAAAATTAATTCGAATGAGTTTATTATAAATTTGAGCTTTTAATTTTTATTTACTAGATGACTTTTTCAAAGAATTAATCAGCACCTATTGGTTTTTCTTTAACTGCTCTTAAAAGAATTAAGAGTTTGTTTGGGATTGCGTTTAAGAAATAGAGCTTTTAAGTCAAAAAGAGTTTTCGGATAAAAATTTCATTTTTATGTTTATGTTAAAAGCAAATTTTTGGTTATTTTTTAGTTTTTTAAACAATTAAAAGCGCTTTTAATTTTTTAACTAAACGGCACTCTTTTCTTCAAATAGGTATTTTGAGTGTTTAAAGTTATTTTAGACCTTTTAACCGTAATTCCAAACAGATCCTAAGTCTCAATTTTATTTATTTATTTTTTTCAAAAGAAGAGATGACCTTTGGAGAATCTAATTACTCTTTTATATCATTTATCTGACTATAAAAATTATATATTTAAATATTAATTAAATTATTAAATTCATTATTTTTGGTTAAGTCTATAACAGTCACGTCTCTTTCAGACTTTCAATCATGGTCTATTTTTATTTGCCTTGCATCCTTGAACTTCCAACTCAAAGAATATTTTTCTCTTGCATATCTATCCAATTTGATATTTCATACAATAAGACAAGAGTTTTTACTTTAATTGTTTTGTAATATGCGAAGATGATGATGGGGAAGAGGTAACCTTATTAATAATAAAATAGTAATGTTATTTAGTAGATTATTTTATAACTGTCGATATACAACTGGAATGACATTGTAACCCTTTGATTTTTTTATAAGGCCTAATTTTTTCTGCCACGTGATTAAGTTATATGACAGTCATATAGAATAATAACAATCTACAAAATAACATTGCTCATAATAAAATGTAAAAAATTAAATCAAGTAAATTGTGTTATTTGTTCTAAACGTTTTTAATTAAGATTCATGAGTCTTTGAACTTATTTTTAGTGTTTTATTAATGGTCAATATGTGTCATTAGATTGTGTTAATACAAAATTGTAACTTGATTTTAGATTTAGGATTATATATTTTTTGTGCTATTTAGGATTTTAGGGTGTGACGAGCACAAAGGTTTTGTTTTTTGCTATGGGGGTTGACACCAAAAATTAGGATTTTTTGTTGACATCATTTTTTGAAACGACTCACGAAAAACGTTAGCCATATATGCGCTATCATTCTAAAAATGACTACTTACATTATAATTGAAACTCTTTAAATGTTAAATCACCACTTGTTCTAAAAGCTTAAGCTATAGGAAAATGTAAATTTAATCACTTAACCATTACTTTAACATTTTTTCTCACGTGTAGAGTAAAACTCTCTTTTAATAAGTGAGATCTAACACTTCAATCTGAGGACCTTTAGTTCTGATACCATGTTAAATCACCACTTATCTATAAGAAGAGAAAAATTTAATCACTTAACCATTACTTTAACATTAAAATCACTTATAAATCTCAATTTCACTAAATATTATACATTTCTTCGTATGGAAGTTTCTCTTTCACTAAATATTATACATTTCTTCGTATGGAAGTTTCTACTTTTTCGCTAAATTGCTTACCGTAAGGAACAAAAAAACTTTAGGTGGATGTCAATCAAGTCAAAAGGTATTATATGATCCATAAGACTATTCCCTTGTTGCTCCCTTTTGCTTTATATGCCTTTGAAAAGGATCTCATAAAAGACCCTTTGATTAAATAGTAACACCACTTTATGAGATTTATACATGTTACAAAGGCATTGTTGCACTTTATGTGAAAAGCATGCTTAATGGAGGCACTCACCATCCCTTCAATATACTTTAAATTAGCTTCTTAAGGGAATCATCTCTATGACTCATCATGCAAATCCCCATTAATTATATCCATACATGCAATGGACTGCCCCTTTAAAAACAAAATCTCTTAGTTGATAGATCTTTGCTTGTAGGGTCCAAATCTTATCTTTTCTCAAATACTTTATCCATCCATAACACATATAAAAAGCCTTTTCTCTCACTAATTATTTTCACGTGTGGCATAAGTACTTAGTTGATAAGGTTAATTATTAAATCTTCACTAGCAATGCACAAGCTGGAGTTTTTTTTTTTTTCTTTTTTGGTACAAACCATTCTTAATTTGTCTATTTTTGCTAGAATCCTACCAATGAAATCACTTTTCATTGGAATAAATACTTCAGGAAAATTTGCTAAATTGATCCATGGAGTTTAACTTGTGATAAATAAATCCATTTGGTTTCAAGATGAACATATAAATTTTTGTGGTATGCCTTTGAAACAAAATATCCATTTGTACAGTTTTTGCTTTCTTTTTTTTTTTCGATATATTCCTCATGAAATTATAAATTTATTTCAAATAAAAAAATTATTAAAAAAATAGTTTAGGAGTGGCTAAACCACCACCAAAGACCCTTGGGTTGGTCGGTCACCCTCTCTCGCCTTTTGTATGAGTGGTCGAACAACCCTAGGGGCCTTTTAAGCCACCCTCGAGTTCGAAAGTGAGCATGCTACCTCAATTGCTCTTGGGGGTTGTTCAACCAGCCATAGAGATATAAGGTTGGTTTGGTCACTCCCATAACTAACCGATTGAGAATGACCAAATCACTCTCAAGCTATGAGGGAGTTTTTGGATGTTGTCAGCCACCTTTATAATCAGCCGTTGAGAGTGGCCGAACCATCCTCAGATTGTCAGCCAGTAGCCACTCCCGAAACTAACTAGTGGGGTTAGTTCAACCAGCTTCAAGACTATGAAGATGGTTCAGCTACTCACAAAATCAGCTAAAAGAGGCAGCCAAACATCTCATAAGGATGATGGGGACTATGGGGTAGTCGACTGCCCCAAGGCTAGTTAGAGGAAATAGCCGGCCACCCCCAAACCATTTTTTTTCCTTTGTAAATAATTTTGAAATTAAAGATGAAAGTGTAATTTCATAAGGCCATCATAAAAAATAAAAAAATGGTCGAAATTTATATGGAGAAACCATTTTATTACAAAGGCATAACAGAAAAATTTATAAGTTTATTTTATTCCATGATCCAACCACCACATGAATGACTAGCAATTTTTCTAGTAGTCTATACGTGTAAACGAACGTCAAAAGGGTGTATGTTTGAAATGTGTCAGCCACCAACTATGGCATTATACTTTCAAATTATTCATTATTCCACCCAACATTTAAAGGAACAAAAGCCTTTATTGACTTCTAACATGCCCTTGCATTATCCCTACATAAAATTACATATCTCCATTACTTCCTGCCAACCCTACAATATACCTATGCAAATAATAGTGGACCAAACAAAAAACATTTGGCTCATTTAATTAAGGGTTCATTTAGTTTAGTATAATCTGTTTTTTAATCATTTAATTTAGGGTTCATTTAGTTTAGTGGTTTTAATTACGTTTGGCCTATAAAATTGTGCGTTTTTAAAAATGCATTCTTTATCTGCGATTTGAAAATGTTGATATTTTTGTGTTTTCAAACCGCTAATTTTTTCATACGTGCTTCGAAATAAGATAATTTCAGCGATTTTGTTTAAGAAAACGTACTTTCGGCCAGTAAAATCGTAGGGCCAGCAAACTCTAAACTATGTTATGTGATTTTATAGCAAGAAAATAAAACAAACCAAACTATAAAAACTGTCTCAGTTGGAAGTATACTTGTGTTTAGTAAGCAACAAAATTATGTGTTGAAGAAGAAATGATAAGAAACTACAATGGCCCATTCAGATGTAGATAGTTTGGACTGATGCAATGCAAGGAATAATCCGGATGTAATTTGTTAACCATTATTTGGTGGAAGTCAACCAGGATTTTTTATGATAACAAGAGAATTCTAATTGCGTTTTTTTTTAGAGGTAATTAACAGATGGTGGTTGAAGTCTTCTACCGTTAAGGTCCAACCTGCCATTCAGCTTGAACCAGACATTCAATTCAATTTAAAATAATTTTTTAAGAGTTTTCTCTACCTTTCTGAGATATTCTAGAAATCCCATATGAAATCAATGCCACTTGAAAATTCAACGACAACGTACATGAACTTTCTCCCCACCATGTGAGGTAAAATTCATTTCTATGAGCTCATTTGGCTGCCCAACTCCTTAAGTTTTTGTCCACCTTGTGCCATCGACTTTGAAGCCAGGCAGCGTTTTGAAGAGCTGCATCTGTGAGAGCCTACCTTAGTCCTACCTGCTCGTACCGGTGCTTGTATGACCTGAAAAAGTCAAGCGGGTATTTGGACAGCCCGAACAAGTTGAACAAGTGTCCAAACAACCTAAATCTCATTTGTTTGGCTACCTGAGTTTAGACAAACTCTCACATGAAGTTACCCTATTACATAGAATACTGTTCAATTTCTTCAATTGCCACACTTAAACATATCATTAGCATCACTAACTTTCAAAATTATCGAGCCAATCTTTCCGAGTTCTAGCTTGGACTCGGCACAAAAAACCTACCACATCTCAATGGCCACACTCAAACATATCATTAGCGTCACTAACTTTCAAAATTATTGAGCCAATCTTTCCAAGTCCTAGCTTGGACTCGGCACAAAAAACCTACATCTCAGGTGCAGTGTATGAAGATTGAAAAAAGTAATGGTATACACAACACTTTTATCTTATTTTTATCCTACTATGTTGACATGATCTCTCGTAACCATTGAATAATTTTTTATCTAGAGCTGATTCAAGTAGGGGTGTCAAAAATTACCGAGGAACCGAAACTGGAAAACTGGGGAGCCAGTTCCTGTTCCGGTTGCAAAAAACCAAAAACCGGAGGCCCCGATTCCGATCCTGGTTATAACTGGGAAACTAGAATCGGGTGTGTATATATATATATAAAAGTTATAAAAGTAGGCTATGATTCCAAGAGAGAAATGGTTTCATATAAAGGCTTGGCACCTAGTTATCTTCATTTAAGTCGGCCTTACTCGGGTTGTTTTCATGCGCGGGAAGCAGATTCTGCATAACGTTCAGCTTCTCTTCTTGTAATCAAATCGAATGAAACATGGCGAAAAAGAAGTGAACACTTTGCTCTATATATATTAAATTGGTTAAAAAAAAAAAAAACAATTTTCTTAAAAAACCGGTTACTGGACCGAGTACAAACCGGAACCGGCAGGTAACCAAGACCCGATTTCCGATTTTGGCCAAAAACCGAAAAACTGGACCGGGTTGACACCCCTAGATTCAAGGGCTAGTACAGTAATACACCTTGCCCCGTGGTATATTATGGTAAATAGCATTCCACATATGTGGGCCTTTCAAATACAACACCACCATAATGTCGAGAAGGCATTCAAGACATACAGATTGCTCATAACGGCTGATCTGAAGACATACGAAGAAAATGCGAACATTAAAAATGGCTGCATATTGTTAATCTCATTGATAGTGGGCGCAGAGTAGCAGACCTAACAAGAGAAAATCCTCTTCTGTCTTTCATTTTCTATTCTCAAAATAAATATCTTAACAAACAACATAAAACACAAAACACCCACCAAATACTTAAAAACCTATTTTGAGAATAGACAATAAAAGCCTATTTTGTGTTTGACAAAATTAAAAGTAGAGGTAGATATTTTTTTTATAAGTGAAAAAAATAATAAAAAAATAAGTTGAGGTAACATATATATACAAGACAACTGAAAAAAGATAAAAAGATTGACAAAATTAAGAACACGTTCAATTAAAAATGAGATAAAAAACAGTCAAAATTATCCAATGCGTAAGTGGCAAAAACAATTACTGTTCTGGTAATCTTTACCAACCAATCCTGTTCCAAGTAGCATCCATATCATTAAGCTTTTACAAAAACACTAAAAACCCCTATAAAAGTTAGCTTCATGATACAACATCACAGGAAACTTCCTGCTCAACATCCACTGTCATCATCTCCAAAAATACCCTATATTTCAATGACTATCAAACAGAATTTTAAAGCTCTACTATTTCATGCTACAGCAAGTTTGCAACTTCACGTTGATTGAAAGCTCTCTTCCTAGGTTTCCTGAACCTTCCGCACCAAGTTTCGTTCCTCACAATTATCATTCTTTAATTTTAACTGACTACTTGGTTCAACAATGAGACATATATTGGACATCATCCAACGAACAGGTGTTTTCATTGACCTACATATGAATCTCTCAAGACCACAGCCTCATTAAGTTCATGGTAACCAACGGAGATGAGTAGAGCATACCAACTATAGTAGCCCATAAACATATCACTTACTTAAACTTTGCATTAAAAAATACAGCATTTTTTCCTATCCTATGAGTTGGGTGGAGGGTGTGATCATGGGTTTAAGACACCCTTCTGGTGCACGTGTAACCTAACAATATCAGAATTAACAGTAATTTCATTAATTCAAACCAAATTAGCTTGATCACCACTTTGCTTTAATTCTGGTTCAAGTTTGTAATCATTCACGATCCATAAGGGCAAATAATAATAATAATAAGAAAAGAAAGGAAAACCCATTTTCAACAAAAATTTGCAAATAAACCCAAAACCCTTTTTTTGATTTGGCACCAGGTATCCAGAGTTTCGCTCCGACTAATTCCGGGGGTACACAGGCCCTCGGCAAGGAGTTTTCCGCAAGTACACCTCAGTTAATTCAAGGGGCGAACCCCAGTCTAATGGCCCCAAGAAGTAGTTTGCACTCGCTGGGTTTCGAACTTAAGACCTTGAAGAGCATACTCAAAGTCTCAGGCTGTCCAATCACTAAGCCAACCCCTTGGGTTTTAAACCCAAAACCCTTTAGTTGCTTCTTTCTTCATTTTAATTTTTGTTGGCAACGACGACCATACTCATATAACTTCCATGTATCATATAAAAACTACTAAGAAAGCATCCCAGAAAAGCAAGGAAAACAGTAGATCAACAAGCCAGACTGTTTCAGAAACAAGCCCCTTCTTAAAGACACTATTTCTTAGCCTGCCACATCCAGCAGATTAATTTTGAGATGTTTCACATGGCAAAAACCCCAAGGATAGTGTTGTGCCTGTACATTTAAAGTTTTATTTGGGAGCATCGTTCTACAATTTTCTACTTCAAAAATCCTAAATGTACGAACCAGAAGAGATTCAAATTGAAATAAATGCAACTCTCAGCACTGCACAACCATGATTCTAGATACTAAGACACAACCATCCAAAGCCAAATGACCAATTATCTGAAAGCTTTACCTCTCTCTACCATCACCATAACCCTCTCGGGTACAATAAATTTCAAATAGAAATACCAAAAATTCTAAAATGATGTAACTTGGCAATAGAAACCAGTACAACCTACACAATAGAAGTGCAAATAACATTACACATCCATCATCCATGCCCCTCATAGTAAATTTAGTCATATCATCCATTATTCCTCATAAAAGCAACCAAACAAACAAAACCCAAAAAAACAAAAAGATACCAACTTCCACAAATCCCCAATTCATCAAAAAGCTTTACCTTTACCTCTCTATCTCACCACCATCACATAGCCTTCGCTTCTTTCTTCCCAATAACCTTCCCCTCCACCCCAGAACAACAACCACCACCGTGCTCATGATGATGCCCATGTCCATGTCCATGTCCATGCCCGTGCCCGTGCCCGTGCCCGTGCCCATGCCCGTGGTCATGATGACCATGACCATGCCCATGCTTCCCCTTCAGCTGCTTCCTCATGTCATACGCATCCTCCCCATCCGCATAGTACTTCGCCTCCACATCATGAATCTTGTAACCCAAAGTCTCCGTGTACAAATTAAACGCCGCCCTATTGCTCTTCCTCACGTGCAGCGACACATACTCCGCCCCAAACACCTGCTCCATCGCGTTCTGCGCAGCGCTCATGAGCTTCGTGGCCAAGCCAAGTTTGCGGTGCGTCCTCAGCACAGCCAAGGACGTGATGTGGCCGTGACACTCGTTGCTCTCTTCCTCCATCTTTGCCAAAACGTATCCGACGATGCGGCCATTGTAGTCCTCAGCCACGTAGAGTAGCTGAGGCCATGAGAGGATGTGGTAGAGGTAGTACTTCATCTGGTAGTTCTCGGGCAGGCAGAAGAGGTTACAGGTCTGCATGGCCAAAAGGTCATCTATGGTGGCCTTGCGTATGCACACCATTTCTGGGTCGGTCTTGGTTTTGGCTAATTTGGCGGGTTTTTGGAGGATTTTTGAGGGTTTGAGCGTCAAGGTTAGGGTTTGTGTCTGCTTGTTGATTTGGGGATTTTGTGGGTGAAGAATAGGAACGAGTGGTACAAGAAGGGAGGGATCCAGCTTCTGTAGCATAGCTGCGGTTACCAAAACTGCACCGTTTGGATAAAAACGGTGCAGTTTTGGGAAGGAAAAAATTGGGTTTTTTTTTTTTTAATTTTTTTNAAACGGTGCAGTTTTGGGAAGGAAAAAATTGGGTTTTATATATATATATATATATATATAAACTATTTAGAAATTAAAAAATATAAAAACTAATAATTAAAAAAACTAAAAATATTAAAACAATTAAAAAACTAAAAAGAAGAAGAAGAAGAAGAAGAAGAAGAGGCCCCTAAACCAATAGGGTGGCCGACCACCTCCCATGGCTGGTATGGGGATGGCCAAACCATCCCATGGCCCTTGGGGTGGTACGGCCACCTCCAAAAGGCCAAAAGAAAGAAAAAAAAAAAATTATATATATATGGTTTGGTTTTTTGGGGTGGCTGAACTGCCCCAAGGGCCATGGGGTGTGGTTCAGCCACCCACAAACCTAGGGGTACTAAAATGGCTATAATTGCAATTGCTTTGTGCAATTATCGATTTTTAATAACCGCAACTGCAACTACCTAGGTAGTTAGTAGTTATTTTATAACCGGCAATTAGCGGTTATTTAATTAAATAATTGGTTGTTTTATAACCGCTTTTTTTTATATGGGCTTTTGGGCTTTTTAAGTGTTTTTGACCTTTAATTGGCCTATTTTTTGGGTTTATTTTATGGAATTAGCATATTTTTGGGGTTATTTTAAAGGTTCAAGTCTAAAATGTTCCAAAAAAGATGAAAAAAATGTTTTTTTTGGGCCAGTCAATGTTTTTTAATAAGACTTAGCTCAAAACATCACATACCTCATTATATATTTCACATACATAGTCATAAATAGCCCAAATTCATTAATCCAAATACAAATGAAAAAAATGAATATATTTTATTAATGTATATATTTATATTATTATATATAAATGAAGGCGATTAGTGGTTATAACCATCTTATCCTACCTCCTAAAACCGTTAAACGTAATTGCCCTAAGCAGTTAGCGGTTATAAGCGATTAATGAGTCGGTTATAATCGGCCCGTTTAAGCAGTCCTACCCAGACCAGCAATATGGGGTGGCCGAAACTACCCCCAAGCCAAACAGAAGTGGCCAAGCCACCCCTAAGGCCTATATTTATATTATTATATATAAATGAAGGCGATTAGCGGTTATAACCATCTTATCCTACCTCTTAAAACCGCTAAACGCAATTGCTTTAAGCGGTTAGTGGTTATAAGCGATTAACAAGCCGGTTATAATCGGCTTGAACAGTCCTACCCAGACCAGCAATATGGGGTGGCCGAAACTACCCCCAAGCCAAACAGAAGTGGCCGAGCCACCCCTAAGGCCTATGAGGGTGGTTTCAGCCACCCTCATACCGGCCATGGGAGGTAGCTCTAGCCACTTCCTTAGCCAAAACGGAGTGGCTGGCCACCTTATTTTGCCCTAGGGCCACCCTTTTTTAAAAAAAGCTTTTTTTTAATGTTTTTTAATTGTTTTAACATTTTTAGTTTTTTAATATTTTTTTTAAATTTCTAAATAATTAAAAAAACAACAACTATTTTCCCTCCCAAAACTGCACTGTTTTTATCCAAATGGTGCAATTTTGAATAACCGCAGCCATGCTAGAAGCCGGATCCAGAAGGGAGATTAGTGGGTAATTCTAGATATTGGGTTTTGGCTTAGAATCTTGGGTATATATTGGGCCGACCTCTTTCTTAGGATTTTTTTTCTTAAAAAATAATAATAATAATAATAATTGCGATTCCAAATTAATGTATTACGTTGTCATCGAATTTTGCATTCATTTACTAAAACAATAAATCACATGAGAACGTGACGACTCATTTTGGAACCAAGTTTTTGAGAAAAATCTTGAGAAACCTATCATTTCTCCAATATTAATAACACACACCGGGTGGATCCTTGTATAAAAGGAAACAATTTAGCTTATTTCATGTTGTTAGAGAATCAGTATCAGCAGACTCTCTAAACTCCCTTCCCTAGTTCCCTTTCCTAACAGTAGGAAAAAATTTCAATAATTCACTTGCAGCATATTCTTTTTTTCCCTTTCCTAAACCAAGGGAAAGCTACATCAAAATCTCTCTCTCTAGATCTCTGTCTTTGGTTTTTTTTGAGCACATGTGAGACATATACTTAGACTGAAAAATGCGTGATTTGCTGTAATTGTAAACACCATAAGGAGTAGAAATGGTTTAGAATGTGAAGGCATGGTGACAATATTGGAAACCAACGTGAAACATCCTTTAAAAGGTTAAAAGGTCCCGGAGGTATGTTTCTATGTTTTCTAACAACATTTGATAAGAAGAGAAAAGGAGAGAGGTCCTTTTTGTTGGTATTTGTGTGTGTGTTGTGAATTCTAACATTTTATAATCGACAAAATATACATTTTTTTTTTTCTAAGCTTTTTTTTTTTTTTCTAAGCATCGACAAAATATACATGGTGATATGCCTAGTGGATTCCATTAATAGAAGCTTGCTATATATAACATTTTTATAAATAAAGGTAATTGATTTTTGTTTTTTTTTAATTATTTGGTAGTAGGTATTTAGAGCTTCAATCTGAATTCCGAGAGTGCACAAGCCCCTTGGTAAGGAGTTTTCAGCAAGTGTATTTCGATTAATTCAAGGGGCGAACCCTAAATCCGATGGCCCCAAGAAACAGTTTACATTCAGTGAGTTCCGAACATAAGACCTCGAGGAGAAGGTAACTGAAAATAATTAAATGAGAAATAAATTGGCACCGGATGACACAACCAACTTAGCTGAACCCCNAAAAAAAAAAAAAAAAAAAACAACAACAACAACAACTTTTTTCCGTCCCAAAACTGCACTGTTTTTATCCAAATGGTGCAGTTTTGAATAACCGCAGCCATGCTAGAAGCCGGATCCAGAAGGGAGATTAGTGGGTAATTCTAGATAGTGGGTTTCGGCTTAGAATCTTGGGTATATATTGGGCCGACCTCTTTCTTAGGATTTTTTTTTTTTTTTTTTTTAAAAATAATAATAATTGCGATTCCAAATTAATGTATTACGTTGTCATCGAATTTTGCATTCATTTACTAAAACAATAAATCACATGAGAACGTGATAAATCATTTTGGAACCAAGTTTTTGAGACTAATCTTGAGAAACCTATCATTTCTCCAATATTAATAACACACACTGGGTAGATCCTTGTATAAAAGGAAACAATTTAGCTTATTTCATGTTGTGAGAGAATCAGTATCAGCAGACTCTCTAAAAGTAGGAAAAAATTTCAATAATTCACTTGCAGCATATTCTTTTTTTCCCTTTCCTAAACCAAGGGAAAGCTACATCAAAATTTCTCTCTTTAGAATCTAGATCTCGGTCTTTGGTTTTTTCTGAGTACATGTGAGACATTTAATTAGACTGAAAAATGCGTGATTTGCTGTAATTGTAAACACCACAACGAGTAGGAATAGTTTTGAATGTGATGGCATGGTGACAATATTGGAAACCAACGTGAAACAACCTTTAAAAGGTTAAAAGGTCCCGGAGGTATGCTTCTATGTTTTCTAACAACATTTGATAAGATGAGAAAAGGAGAGAGGTCCTTTTTGTTGGTATTTTTCTTTATGTGTTGTGAATTCTAACATTTTATAATCGACAAAATATACATGGTGATATGTCTAGTGGATTCCATTAATAGAAGTTTGCTATATATAACATTTTTATAAATAAAGGTAATTATTTTTTTTATTTTTTTTTTAAAATTATTTGGCAGTAGGTATCTAGAGCTTCAATCTGAATCCCGGGAGTGCACAAGCCCCTTGGTAAGGAGTTTCCAGCAAGTGTACTTCAATTAATTCAAGGGGTGAACCCTAAATCCGATGGCCCCAAGAAACAGTTTACATTCAGTGAGTTCCGAACATAAGACCTCGAGGAGAAGGTAATTGAAAATAATTAAATGAGAAATAAATTGGCACCAGATGACAGAAGAACCAACTTAGCTGAACCCCGGGCAGGCTAGCTAGGCTGCTAATGAAATGCTGAACAAATAGATTAATAAAATTAGCTATATGATCTTTCAAGTCACGAAGAGGTGTGCCATCAAGTAACAAATAGATTCATTCCCTTCCCCTCTCACTGTCACCAATGTCATATGATCTTTTGACAGTTCAATGAAGAACAAATATATGGAAATACAGTAACTTATGAGAAGGCAGAAAGGAATAAGGCTTTGAAATTTGTAAGTAGAAGACATCATTGTAGACAACACAATTGGTACACTTCTAAGCCCCAGAAAGAGAGAAAAAAATGGTACATTTATGATCATAAGCCAAGGATAAAACCAGCACTGGTGTTTCAGTTATTGAATTTCCACAATCTGATGTACCTACTATTATGTGTGGTGACAACCTTCTTCATCCCAACAGCCAAGCATGTGATGGGAGGTCGAGCACTTTTAGGAATGCTGTCAATGCGGATATCTTCTGAAACCCTTCTTCCTTTTCTCCTTTCTGGGCCTCCATGTGTGTTCTGGGAGCTTGATACCATGTTACCTTCCATAATGCAGCTTGAAAGAACTTCACCTGTATTTTGATCTAAAATGCGTAGCACACCATCTATTCCACCAACAACTAAAGTTGATGAGTCATTTCGCAGGTGGTGTAAAGAATATACAACATTGGGACTCACACGTCTCTCCCATACAGATCTCATTGTCCTGAAAGGTATGACACTTCAGCAAAAATTTTGGGAAAATGATATCAAGCAAAAGAATTGTGAATTTGGCTTGTATTTAGTTTATCCTTTGAGCAAAAATGTGAAGATAAATGTCCAGATTTTTAGGGAAAATTACTTAACTAATGTGAGAGGTAAAAATTGTAATTTTACAAGAGCTCAAAAAAAAAAAAAAAAAAAAGAGAGAGAAGGCAAAATTAGATGGAATAATCAAGTGGATGCAATGAAATGAATTTTTTATCAAAATATAATCAATTTGATACAAACGGCTTACTGTAGGGAGCTTTAAGATAATTTTTGCTCCCTAGGGATCATTTCAGTAATTTTCCTAAATTTTAAGATACACCTATCACTTCATGATATCTTCTTTTGGATGTATAATCAGGAAACTGTACGGCCAAGAGAAAGTTATTGTTGTTTTTACATTGCCAATCAAACTCGCATTTTTGAAATGATAGTGAGCAGCAATTGGTCAAAGATGTAGTTTGGTCTCAAAAAATTGAAAAGCTCAAACTATGAAATAGAGTTAGCTCTGGCAGTTGAATTCATAAAATAGTATTTGAAGCTATTATATGCATACCTCAGGTCCCAACAAGATGTATATCCAGCCGTTGATCCAGCAAAAACTAGATGTGAGGAAGCGTGGTGAGACAAACTCCTTATTCCTGAAGGGGGAAGTTGGAAAAGTAAGTACTCTTTTTTGTTAGCTGGAAAATCAAGTACTTTTTTTTTTTTCCTACGCAATACCAAGGGAATTGGGAAGGGGAGAAATGGCACTATGGAGCTGAATAGAAGAGAATGGAAAATTAAGTACATAAAATGCCCAACTGTGAGTTCCATTCTGTGGTATCATACTTATGTACAAAAATAAAAAAGAAAGTAAATCTTGACCTATAGTTGAGTTGTCATTTACATCAATGTAAATGAGCAAATTCAAAAGAATACTAACCAAAATATAAGCATGATCAATAAATAACTTCTGACACAGGAGAAATACAATACAACCTGTCAAGTCTGTTGATCTTAGTGTTGCAACCCGTTGATCAGATAAAATTCCTGAGACTGTGATGCTTCCGAGAGAGGAACCACTAAGTACCAACTGATCATCACTCACACTTAAACATGTTACTGGCCCAGCATGCATCCTACAAAGAGAAGTTCAAAATAATCCCATATGATAGTGTCCATAAACCACCAAGTAATATACAAATGCATAATTTTGTAATGTCAGGACCTTTGTCTAAAACAATTATGCTAATTTTACCTATCAAAAAAAGTTCTTATAATAAGGCAGCTTGCGTTTTTATGGTGTTTTCACATGTTTGCTTAATTCAAGTTTGCATGGAGAGAAAATTCAGATTATGCCCTTTTATGTGCAGTTTGTGCAAATAAAGATCATGATTGTGGAAATTTTGGCACTAGTGGTCAAACGAAGAAATTAATAAAATTAAGGAAGCCAGGAAAAGATCCATTACTTGGGTCATTGGAAGCAAGCATGTACAGCGATGCATTAAAACGACATATGATCACAAAAATCCCTGCCTTAACCCTAGCTTCCAACATCAAGACCATAAAGGTTGGGCCGTCATTTTGCAGTCAATGCATAAAGATAGGCTTAAGTCAACCCATTACAATCTTTGACCCTATGCGTGGTATGTGGCTTGGGTTTTTATGTCAACAACACTAGTAAAAAGAAAAAGAAAAATATTTTTCTAGTTAAAGAGGTGATGATTTGACTTCATAAAAAATAAAAATAACATTCCCAAGGAGTCATATTTTTTTATACAATCCCTCTTCAAAGGCTGAGAACTATTATTTGAGTCAAATTTATTTTCTCAAGAGCCTCCACTAAATATGCCTTGCAAAAATTGTCTGTATACATATATCATAATTGGGGAGGGGTAGGATAACTGAAATCCTTCCTTGTCTCAATCCTTTAAGTGGGGTGAAGGTCAAGATACAAAATTCACCCCAATTGTATAACAGCCAGACCACTGCCTACTGGAGAGGGGTAGGTCAGTAGGCAAACTAAAACACAGGCATAGAAAGAGAAAGACAGTCATTTGGGGATGAACTTGAGCATGCAGTAGCAAACTAAAACACAGGCAAAAGACCATTCAACTGCAAAGCTAACCAAACATCAAGCCCAGATTATCATGTTTCTTCAATAATATTCTAGACTTAACAATTAATATTTGGTTGTTTATCCAGAAAAGGAAATATAAATATATTCACAAATTTATTATTTCTCACTATCATACCTAATTATTCGAGAACACTTTCTACTGTACATGTCAAATACACGAGCTGTCCCATCCTCACATCCAACCACTGCCTCTGGATCGTAGTAGCTGCAAGCAGAGAAGGAAACAGGTTGTTTTTGCACATAACAAAGCAAATCTCCAAATAAATATAACATTCTAGTTTAACTGTTTAATGTCTGATAAATAACATCCTAACATTAAGTCAGAGAACGGTTCAACTTAATATGGGTTGTCACCATACAGTTGACTTTAATTTTTTTTGATAAGTTACAGTTGACCTTAATTATTCACTAGCAAGTGGGATAGCTAAAGCCAGAGCTCTTGTTAAGTGCTGAAGGGGAAAATTATATGTACAGTTTTTTTTTTAAAAAAAAAAAATCACACTTGTTACAGCTAAACATTAGGCTTGGTTCTAACTTCTAACCAACTTCACATCTATTTTTACCTCAAGATGTATTCAATGTTCACTTCTACCACAACAGCATTGTCCCCTCCCTCTTAAAGAACGAAAATAAGCCAACTTGGTAATACACAAGCACCCTTTCCCAACATCACCTCCTATGGCAAATGTCACTTCCACTAGCAATTTATAACAATGAAATCACTAATTATATTAGTCTCAATTAGTCACTTACAAACTAGTTTTAATGAAGGTGGACTAATAATGCATCCATACCACTATCTAAAGGAGCACTTAACAAGTATAAATTGAGAAGACAAATGATGAAGATAGAGTGACAAGATCATATATTTTAACATCACATACGAAAACTATTTTGTACGGTCAATAATCTTGTTTTCACAAATAGGGAATCATAATTAAGAACTAATGCATATGATTAGCACATTGTATCCATTCCTTTACAAGATTTAAAAGACAAAAATGAATTTTGCGAAAAACTACTCATACCAATTATATTTTCCGTATTCAGACTTTTGAAATAACTCCAGCAAACAACATAATCTTGCAAGGATTGAAGTCTGAAAGCAATCCTAGTGATAAGGTTTATAAAATTATAAGACATCACATCAAATATCCATTCAAGTAGGAACTCCAAGAGCCTGTTTTGGCACAAGCCAAGATGTAGGTATTCAGGCGGACATCACTGTATGGTGAAATAAATTACAAATACTAGGTTCAGCAAAATATCTTGAACTTGCGAATGGCATGGAAATTGAATCTCTGATTCATTCAGTCATAGCATTCCTCTGCTAGTGTAAATGTTCATACCAAGCACGTAGGACACTAACTGCACAGTAATACTTCCAGACATTTTTACAATTAAGATAACAAGACCATTTCACATACCGCATGCATAAACCCTTTGCAAAGGTGCCTTCACTAGCGGGAAATATACTTCTTTTCCCATTCCGCCTCCATATGCATATATGGGTACCAACCAAACCAACAATCTGCAAAGATAAATGATAGACTAAGAAATTCAGAAGTTAGCTAACATAAAGAAATTATTAAAACAATCCATATACAGCCTTTCAATAAACCAAAATGATTTAATCCATTAACACATTTATTAGCTACAGAGACCAAAGATGAAATATCAAAATAAATTGGCTTATCACTCATCATAAAGCTGAATTTACTGGAAGCAGAAAAAGGAAAAGAACGTGAACTTGATCCCTGCTAAGTAAACTTCCAGTAAAATGCTGGAGAGAACCTTTAAATGGTACGTCAAGAAATTACTCCTAAAAAAAATCCCCTAGCAAATATATATTAATCTTTTGAATGAAGGTGCATTCATGACCTTAATCGTCCTTTAAAAATAAGCACATGAGTTCAAATTCATACTTTGCAGTAGATGCTAAATTAATTATGCATCAACATTAAACCTCCAATTAATTTCTTGGAGTATGGTGGCATTCTAGGCAAGTCTCACATCACAAGACACAAACTAACAGCATATTGATTTTTTCATGTTACCTTGCTCTCATCAAAATCGAAGTCCACTACTGGGATTATGTCCGGAACAGAATATTCTTCCACACATTTGTAGCTTTCTAACGACCAGAGACGCATTATCTAGCATCATTCATGTGCAATTAGTTAATAGTATTTGAGTACAATGAATTACGAAAAAAAAAATAATGAAATTCAAGTAAGTTCTAAAATTTTATGCAATAAACTTCCAAGCAGGGGAAATAAGGGAAAGTCAGCAAAAAATGTTCAGTCATGAAACAAATACCAAATTCAGTCTTCTCAAAGTGATATAATTTAGTTTGAAGGCTTTATAAGGATAATGGTAAGAGTAATGAGGCCACTTGGGTTTTAACTCTGGTGGTAAAAGGGTAGGGTAGGCCTTTGGTTCAAATCTTGCCTGGCAAAAAGGAAGAAAGGCCAATTTGAGGTGCAAGTTGAGCTTAAGAGGATAGAAAATTATGCCACATTTTAGTTTATGTAAAAAAAAAAGCCTTGCCTCAGAAAAATATTTGCAAACTCAACCTCAAATAGTTTGTATATGAGTATGACTTATGTTAGCCTGAACCCTGAACCCTGAACCCTGCACCAAAGGCACTGGCCAAGTATAATAAATTGTTCAATAAAAAAACATACACACAACAGAAACCAATATCTCTTAAACAAGTCTGACAATTCTCCTAAGTATCCAAAATCCAATAAAAAATTTCATAACTTGTAGAAAGCACCTATTGGATAATTCCATAACATAATGGGCAATAGCATACAATAGCTTATAAGTGTGGCAACAAACACCAAAATCATTTACCAGAACAGTGACAAATTCAGATTGCAACCTAAGAAGAAGATAAAGCATAACAATCTACGGTTATCTACCACAAAAAAAAAAAAAGGTGGCTAACAACTACGTGGCGATAAAGTCAACATGTCATCAGTCATTGTTTGAATATATATATTTTTTGATGTCGAGGAACCTCTCCAAGGCAGGGCCATTCGGACCCACCCCTGCAGAGTAAACCCCGGTCCCGTGCACCGCACCCTCGGAAGTTTCCCTACACGGAACTGGTTAAATCGCTGGCTTTTCACCAGGGGTGTGGCCCCAAGGGATTGTTTGCACCCATGAGGAGTTGAACCTTGGACCTTGAAGGGAGCAAACCCTCAAGACCAAGGCCTTACCACTTGGGCCAACCCCTTAGGGTTTTGTTTGAATATTTCAAAAGCGATTTAGAGGTCAATGCTAACCATTTGTGGTCACCACATAAATTTATCAGAATAAGTTGAACAGACCAACAGATAATCCTCTACCAAATAATAGTAATAGATCCTATCCGTTTCCTTTCCCAAAATTTGTTCACTCTAGATTGCTGGCAAAACTAAAAAAGCCCGCCCAGTAGCTGTTCAGGTAAAATCTACACGAGAAACATAAAAGTTGACTTGTAATTGTTACAATCCTTATGGACGATATAGTATTTAGCGTGGGGGAACTATACCTTATCACCAACACCAGTAAGAACCAAGCCCATCTTCATTCGGCACTGATCAACCCTAACAGAAAGCAAGGTTAGAAAAATAACATTCACACAAGATTTGCCAGCTCACACACACATACAATCCAGACATGTAATTTTTGATTTTGTATAAAATTTTAGGCTTCAGAAATCTGTGGTAATAAAGTTTATGATTTTACTGTAATTATAATGTACAGTTACACAAAGCGAACAACAAGCATGAAATGACATCCTGTGATATACCAACCTATTTAAATTTTGATGGAGATTTTACTTTTCTCCAGTGTAAAATCTGTTAAGAGTGGATGAAGTTCATGTTTTCACAACAATATGGATACCCTGCAAAAGCATCAACCCAACTGTCCTTTGAGTGGACAAGAATGGCACACCCTCACACTTTTAGAAAAATTGTCTCTGCTTATAAAACATACAAAGAACATGCACAAAGTGGTGGTGGTGGTGGATGTGGCAAGGCATTGATCATGGTTGTGGAAGGTGGTGGTGCTAGTGGCTGCAAGCTATGACAATGATGGTGTGACTTTGGTAATAGTCATTGTAGTGCTGGTAGCAATGCAACATTTGCATATGGGATGGGTCAAGCCTTAAGCAAAAAACTTATAATCCCCAGCAGCTGAGCACGGTCTACTTTCAACATTAAGTAGGCTGTTAGTAAGACATTTGTACAGAGGAAAAAAGAAAGTAGGCAATTAGTAAGTGAATCTATATAGTCCTTTCAATTTAAGGGCTGATTTACATGTTATCAAATGATCTTATGAAGTGGCGGAGCCAGACAATTCATATTGGGGGTGCCGTTATAATTTTTTTGGTGTCCTAAAATTTTCTCCGCCCAAAAAATTCGGTAATTCACACAATATATGCATAAAAAAAAAATTAAAAATAAAAATAAAAAATCTATAAAAGTCCATAAATATGTGATCAAATTGATGTATTAGAAATGTAACATGTTGGCACTATATCAAAAAGACAGAAATACCAAAAAAAAGAGTGTCTAGAAGTATAAAATCATTAAGTATCGAATTTAAATCGAAGCTCTCAGCAAGTTAAATCAATCAATTCATAAACCTAAAGTTTATTCATGAACTTAAAATTTTCAAGTTAAATCACGACCCCGTAAGAGACAATCAAAATTTATAAACATTAAACAACAAAATAAACAATTATACGGATATTCAGGTCAAAAAAAAAAAAAAACAATCATACGGATATTAAAGTTTACCACACATATGTATTAAATAAGGATTTTTTTTGTTACCATACATATGTATTAAGTTTTGGCATTATTAAAGTTTATCATACACATCAACATTCTTAGAATTATTATCATTATTTTCAATTTTTGAAAAAAAAAAAATGTAAATCTTTGGCCCTTTGGGGGTGCCACGGCACCCCCAAAGGGCTATGTGGCTCTGCCACTGATCTTATGGAACGTTACTATCAAACAGCCCATTATTCTTAGACTATCTCTATGAATCAATCCACACAAGTAACTACAGACCCAAGTATCTTCTTTAGACATATTCCATTAATTGTATAGTTTTAACTTCATTTAATCTATGTTGAACTTTCAATTACTCATAATGTACCATATCACAACCTAGGAAAGTGCTAATCACATTTGCGATATCACTTTAAAACGACTAATAGAGCTACAATTGGAGCTCTTTGAATTCACTTATAAAGCTTATTCTTGCCTAGTACGAAACCAATATGGAAACATCCATGCAACACCCTCGGCACTCGCCCAATGTAGGACTAACTTTATAGATTATCACAATCATTTCCACTCAAATTACTAACTTCCTCATCAAGGCCCACATCAAATTGCAGTGCCCTAGTAGCCGAAAATCAAAGTTTATCAGAAGCTTGGTCTAAAATTCCTGAAAAATTAGCTTTTTATGATTACATCGGCAATAATCTGGCAAAGGGGGGATTATTCAGAGCGGGCTCAATGGACAACGGGGATGGAATAGCTGTTGGTTGGTTAGGACACCCTATCTTTAGAGATAAAGAAGGGCGTGAACTTTTTGTACGTCGTATGCCTACTTTTTTTGAAACATTTCCGGTTGTTTTGGTAGACGGAGATGGAATTGTTAGAGCCGATGTTCCTTTTAGAAGGGCAGAATCGAAGTATAGTGTCGAACAAGTAGGTGTAACTGTGGAGTTCTATGGCGGCGAACTGAATGGAGTCAGTTATAGTGATCCTGCTACTGTGAAAAAATATGCTAGACGTGCTCAATTGGGAGAAATTTTTGAATTAGATCGCGCTACTTTGAAATCCGATGGTGTTTTTCAACATGGTGTTACTATGTTGACTCATATACCATTTGTTACAACTTAGGGAAGTGCTAGTCACATCTACGCTACCACCCCAAAAGAACTAATCAACGTTACAATTAAAGCTCTTTAAAATCACTTATAAAGTCTGGTCTCATCTAGTAAAGAATCAATGTGGAACTTAATACCCATACAAACCTTCACAATCTACCCACCTAGTGTGGACCAAACTTCCTAAGGCATCACTTTTATCTTTTTCTTTTTTGAGCTTCTTGAATTATCACATACAGTCAATTTTATTTGATCTTCACATTGATTAAGGTGTCACTCCTTAGTTTAAAACCATATGATTTGAATAGTTTTACTTTCCATCTCAAAGCGAATTTCACTAGCTCCAAAATTTAGTGCTTTCGATGGGATATTAGAATTTATATTTGCAGCTGTATCATATATAAATACTCCAAGAACCATAAATAGAATCCAAACACGAATTTTTACTCTCCGGGAAATACTATAAAAAACTGCACAACAAGTCATCACGCCTAAAGCACCTACACAAAAATCACTAGCAAACAAGGGACTGCACAGGAAGAAGAGGATTAATGACTCACCCAATTTTATGACCCTTCCATTGATTAATATCAATCAGACCTTCTTGTAAGCATAATCTGTTATGCTTCATGGCTTGCTCCTCTAAATATCTCTTCAATGATCTCTCTGAGCATGTAGAATTATTTGAAAAATCAATAGAATTCCTCTGCTGCTTGGAGTAGAATACTTGCAGTAATTTAGATTTACTGACAATTATGTTCCTTCACAAAAGGCATCGGTCAAGTAATTTAGTCGGATGCATAGAAGACTCTTTTCTTTGGGTAACTAGACATGTAAATGACATGCAAAAAATGGGATGAAGTTATTACAAACAATTCAAAGACGAAATTTTAAAAAAATTTCCTCCCTAAAGTTATTAGAATCATTATGAACACATCATAGAAGACCATATTAAACTTCAAGACTAATCAACACATGTTCCACCTTAAGTTCAGCTGGACAAGAACATAATTATTTTCCTTTGGAAAAAAAAAACAACCCGTTGCATTAAGAATATGTACCATATGGTGGATTATATACGTGGGTTATTAAAAACCCATAAGAATTTTCTAGCTAATAATCAAAAGGAAATAGAAAACAAACAAATTGACAATGCTCAAAAGATATTAAAAATTATCGATCTTCTTAATAATGTTCAAAAGAAACAAAGAAACAGAGAAATAAAGCTTAAAAAGTACCAGAATTTGCAAACGGCGGAGCAACGAACGAGGTCGAAGAAGTCGACGAACGCGAAGATCATGCAGAGGATGTCCTGGTCGAGGGACTGGATTGTGGCGGTGGTCCCCACCCTTTCGGATTTCCTACTTTTGCTCTGCCGCCTGTCACCAGCAGGAGTGCGACCCATCGTTCGCTTTTCGCTTCCCGCCGGCTCTCCGCTGGTGACACGCGAGCTCTGCTCGGTACCGATAACACGGGATGGAGATAAAGGAAGGTCTTTTGTGTAAACGAGCAATAAACTCTTCACAAACATTTTTTACTTGGCCTATTTTAAGTTTGTTTGTTTGTTTTTTTTTTTTTTTTTGGGGTAAAATTATAAAGTAGCCCCTAAACTACCATCCATTTGTAATTTAACCCTTCAAATTTTCAATTAGTATAAAGTAACCCTCTAAACTACCAACTACTTATAAAAAGGGGTTTGTTAGGGGTTCTCCCTATAGTGTTCTCCTGACGTTCTCCGAGTCTTACATAGAACATGATTTAAGAAAAAATAAAATTGTAATACCCTTTTTTTGCTAACCGATTAATTTTTATGAGTTAATAATTAGGTTCTACTGCTTTAAAACTTGTTTTCGGATTCAAAACTAAAACCTAAGGGTGGAAGGTTAACCCTTTAGGGATGGTATCACTCAAAATGGATTTGATCATCCTAAATTTTGTGCTAATGCCTCACAAATTTGGTGTTAATGCCTCAAATTTGATGCTAATGCCTAAAAAAACCGGTGTGGAGGCCACTACACTTTTATTTTTTCTTAAATCATGTTTTATGTAAGACTGTGAGAACGCCAAGACAACTTATGAGAAGAACCCCTAGCATTTTCCTAAATGGCCCCCTCCGTTAGATGAAACCGTCAAAATAAACGGAAAACCCAAAACGACGTAGTTTTGGATGTTAAAGTTACTAAAATGCCCATATTATAATAAAAAATAAAATATAAAAAACCTCAAACAAAACGTCGTCGTTTTGCTGAACCCTAACAAAAAAAAACACCCCTTCTTCCCCTTCCTCCCCCGTGTTCTTTTAATCTTTCCCACTACAACCCTTCTTCCCCTTCTTGTTTCATCAAAGCGATTCGATTTCGCTGTCTCTCTCTCTATCNGGGGGGGAGGGGGAGAGATAGGGTTTTTTTTTAAGCCCACAAAACGACGCCGTTCCAGCCTCTTTTTAATTTTTTTTTTTTTTAATCTTTGAGGGGCATTTTCGTCACTTCCATACCCAAAATGACGTCATTCCAAAGTTTCCATCCATTCTAACGGTTTAAACTAACGGAAGGGGCTATTTTGTAAGAGGTTGGTAATTTAAGAGGCTATTTTATACCAAATGAAAGTTTGGGGGGCTAAATTATAAAAGCCTGGTAGTTTAGGGGGCTAAAATATACTTTTCCCAAAAATAAAATATAAAAAACCTCAAAGAAAACGTCGTCGTTTTGCTGAACCCTAACAAAAAAAAACACCCCTTCTTCCCCTTCCTCCCCCGTGTTCTTTCAATCTTTCCCACTGCAACCCTTCTTCCCCTTCTTGTTTCATCAAAGCGATTCGATTTCGCTGTCTCTCTCTTTATCGCTCTCTTTCGTCGTCGAATTTATTTCGTTTTTCACCATTTTCTTACCACAATTTTCTCGATTATCTAACTGTTTTTGAAGTTAAAATGGATCAAAATTCTGCTTCGCATTTCACAGTTTGTTCTTGATTAATCAACCACCTCAATCTGATTACTTTCAAGAAGTTGGGGTTCAATCCAAAAAGCCTTTTCAAGAATTCAAACAGCTTTCGAAGAAGCTATAACAATTCAAATAGCTTTTCCAGAGAAGCTGGGATTCAAATAGCTCTGTGAACAGAGAGAGAAACAGAGGTATTTCAAAGATATTGCAAATTTTTGGATTTTGAACTAACCCAATGGGTTGGACGAGCAGTAACAAAGATGAAGCCACAGAGAAGCACATGGGTCTGTCAAAAATGGTTCAAATCCTCTTATTTCTAGTGGTCTTCGTCGCCGGCGTGGTGATTGGCCTCGCCACCACTAAATCGCCTCGCAGGCCGATCTACATTCCAGGAAATTCATACGCTCCATGGACGGAGCAAAAAGTGGAGTCTGGTAGTATCTTCTGCCAGAGCCCCTATGGGTTCAACCAACGGCTTGTTGCTCACCTGAGTGCGCTAGTGCAATTAAGGAAGCCGCACAATGCCAAATGAGGTCTCTAGGCTTCCCGTGTATTCATCCAAATCAGATCCATGAGAAAGTTATGGCTCCATTTCTAGTGGTCTTCGAGGAGAAGGGTTGCAGTAGGAAAGATTGAAAGAACGCGAGGGAGGAAGGGGAAGAATGAGATTTTTTTTTTTTTTTTAGGGTGCAGCAAAACGATGACGTTTGGGGTTTTTTATATTTTATTTTTATTATAATATGGGCATTTTAGTAACTTTTACACCCAAAACTACGTTGTTTTGGGTTTTCTGTCTATTTTAACTGTTTCATTTAACGGAGGGGACCATTTTATAAGTAGTTAGTAATTTATGAGGCTATTTTATACCAATTGAAAGTTCATAGGACTAAATTACAAATGGGTGGTAGTTTGAGGGGCCATTTTATATTTTTCCTTTTTTTTAATGATTTAAACACGTCAAATATAAAAATAAACGTAATAAGTAAATATAAGAGAAAAGTATAAAATGGCCCTCAAAACTATCAACTTTTTGTAATTTAGCTCCTCAAAGTTTTATTTGGTATAAAGTAGTTCTCTAAACTATCAACCTCTTATAAAATGACTATCTCTGTTAGTTATAACTGTTAAAATTGATGGAATACCCAAAACGACGTCGTTTTGGTATGTAAAGTTACGAAAATGCCCCTGTTTGATTAAAAAAAAAAAAAAA
>CM017324.1:25353583-25392946 GCA_006937295.1 Carpinus fangiana
GAGAGAGAGAGAGAGAGAGAGAGAGAAAAGGCAACCAAAAAAAAAAGGGTTGATGAGAATTTGATGGTGAAGATGGGAGAGAAAGGTGCAGGAGATTAGGATGAGGGTTGAAAAGATCACGCGAAGGCGCTATTAATTAGGGGAGTTGATTTTGGTTATCTTTTCCTGCTCAAGTGGAAGGGGGACGAGTGGCTATGGAGGTTTGGATTTTGGAGTGTGCTTGGAGATTACATATATAATTTCATTTTTTCCTCTTCAGTTGGCTGAAGCTTTGTTCTTGATTTTTCCCTCTTCAGTTGATTTTTCCTTTGTTTCTTTTGGGTTGAGGCAGAGGAAGAAGACGCTGCCGAAGGTGATCTGGGAGAGAGAAATTGGAGAAGAAGAAGACGAGAGAGATGCGGGAGAGAGAAAAAAAAAAAACAAAGAAAAACGTGTGGTGGGAGGAAGAGAGAGAAAAAAGTAATTTTTTTTAAAGTTAAAATAAAAAATATTATTTTAATGATATAGGGAATGGTTTAAGGAATCTATTGTGGTGTGTATTTATATAGGGAAGTAAAAAGTAGTTTGAATCCCTAAACTTAGGGAAAATGGTTGGGAAGCTGCTGCTAGTGCTCTAACCCCGTCGGAGTCAACCATTGAATACTGGCAGTTCTATTTGGCAACGATGCTAGATTATAATGGCAAATGCTTTCTGGGAAGTTAAGAGGTTAGTAGTCTCGAGGAGTATGTCTCTGGGTAGCCTTTTTTTTTTTTTTTTTAAGTACATTGTGAAAACACAAAACCAACCGAACTACAAAATGCTAGAAAGTGGAGGATCTGCACTTCATGAAATCTTTCTCACCTCCCAAAAAGAAGCTAAAGAAATAGAGTCTAAGAAATAGGGTAGTCAATCCTCGGGTAACCGGGCTTTGGCAATATCTTTCTTCTTCTCACTGTCGACTCTCGTGGGTCGGACCTTCATCAACTGTGGACCATGTTACTGAAATTCAGCCCATGGCTTTGTTACCGGGCTGAGGCTCTTGGGCTTAACGGGACTAGGACAAAAAGCTTATTTTCCCAAAAAAGATGATGAAGAAAAGGGGTCTGTTTGACAAATGGTTCAGGGAAAAACATGGTTTTGCATTGTTTAGGGATATGACATCCAATTATTTTATTTTTTCAATATTTTCTTACTTTTAACATCACATCAATCACTTTTTATTACTCTTCAAATAAAAAAAACACTACAAAACAAAATTTTTCATTTTTTTATACCAAACATTCTTACTTTTTTACTTTTTTTAAAAAAAAATATTCTTACATTTTTTTTTTTTCACATCTTTCAATTTTTGCTACTGTGGAAAACCAAAATGAAATCATTTACCAAACGAATCCAAGGTCAATCATGCATTCTAGAAGGATGACCAATCTTAGAGCATGTATATATGGTCATTTGATTGATGATTCGAAGATAATACTATATATGCGTTTCAGAAGGAAGATCAATCTTGAAACATAATTTAATTGATGGGTGGTGGTATATCAACGTTGAAGAAGAAAGATCATTTGTAACTTGAATCCGTTTTTTGACGAGAAAGATAGATCAGAGGATTTAAATTTGAACTCTTTTTTTTTGTTTGTTTGTTATTTTACATGAAATCTCTGTAGTTATTCTTGATAAAGTACTCAATTAAAAAATAATTAAATTTACTCATTTTTATCTACTTAAGTTTTTTTGATATAACTGTTCATAATCTATCTGCCAGAGGTGAGTTCAAATATTGACTGTACTATTCACTTCATTTTAAATCAAATATTGACTGTACTATTCACTTCATTTTTCTTTGAGCCCACACAAAGAAAAATGTTAAAATATTAATTAATTAATTAGTTATTATTATTATTATTTTAATCAATAAGGAGATTTTACAATTTTTGCGGCACTCAAACCGGATCCTTTGCATTGTGCTGAAACTTCCGCTATTATATTCGTTTATGAACGTTCTGATGTACGTGCTGATTATTTTTTGATGCATCTGATATGCTGACTTTGGAGATCGACAAGATCCGAGCATTGATAATTCATCACGTGTTCTTGAGAAATTTGTTAATTAATGTTAAAAGTGCCTTTTTTTTTTTTTTTTTGTTATATATATATATATATATTCCATGAGAACCTCGAGGCCAGTTAATATATTAGTTGACAAAGAGAAAAAGGAAAAGACCAAAAATGTAGCATTTCGGTCTTATATTTGAGAAGATAAGAAAAAATTCACATAAAATGAGTAATTTATAAAAAATAATCATGAGTATTAAATTTTATATTACTTAATTATTATATAAAATTAGACTTTATAATAAATTTTAGGCAATAACGGAGCCACATGTTGGCTTGAGGTGGCCATTGGCCTACAAGCTGCTTGAAAAATAAAATAAAATAAAATTCTAAGGAAGGTTTTGAACTAACTGGTTAAGGGCAGGGCCCTACAAGGTTGCACGTCTTCTTTTACTTTTCATTTTTGTGACCTTCTATGTTTGTGTTTTTAAAAAAAAAAAAAAAGAAAAAGAAAAAGAAAAAGAAAAAAAAGGACAGAGTTTTCATTCCAACTGGGTTGGAGGAAAATCTTTCAACCTAATCTGTAAAAGTGACATGTGTTCCTTGAACATGTGAGATGCACATATTTTTTTAATAACAGGGACACAGTTGAAATAAATAATATTAAAAACTCATATGCATCTCACATGTTATTAAAAAAATGGACACATGTTACATTTACAGATTAGGTTTGAGGAATCTCCTCCATCCTAGTTTGGAGAAAAACTCTGTCCAAATAAAAATTAGTTTTCTTTGATAGACAGATAGACATTGTACCAAAGTCTTACTCGAAGTTGAGGAAGTGACGGCGGTTTCCATCGCCTAAACTCTTCCTGTGCAGCTCANTTGAGGTGGCCATTGGCCTACAAGCTGCTTGAAAAATAAAATAAAATAAAATTCTAAGGAAGGTTTTGAACTAACTGGTTAAGGGCAGGGCCCTACAAGGTTTGCACGTCTTCTTTTACTTTTCATTTTTGTGACCTTCTATGTTTGTGTTTTTTTAAAAAAAAAAAAAAAGAAAAAGAAAAAGAAAAAAAAAGGACAGAGTTTTCATTCCAACTGGGTTGGAGGAAAATCTTTCAACCTAATCTGTAAAAATGACATGTGTTCCTTGAACATGTGAGATGCACATATTTTTTTAATAACAAGGACAAAGTTGAAATAAATAATATTAAAAACTCATATACATCTCACATGTTATTAAAAAAATGGACACATGTTACATTTACAGATTAGGTTGGAGGAATCTCCTCCATCCTAGTTTGGAGAAAAACTCTGTTCAAATAAAAATTAGTTTTCTTTGATAGACAAATAGACATTGTACCAAAGTCTTACTCGAAGTTGAGGAAGTGACGGCGGTTTCCATCGCCTAAACTCTTCCTGTGCAGCTCATATCAAATAGGTGCTATTGTAGTTACGACTAGATAGGATAATCACAATTGATCTCTCCAGCCTACCCTTTTGCTCGGGAAAAAAAGAATCTTAAATACAACCAATGACTTGAAATTTGCAAGTCTCTCTCTCTCTTTTTTTTTTTTAATGGATAAATTTTTCTACTATTTATATTATAAGATTATTTTTTTCTTTTTGTTTTAAAATTATTTTAGTTACTAAACATGGAAGAAAACAAATTATAGACTTGGGACGTTTTTTTCCATTGACTTCACACAAATCTCAATCTACAAATCAAAAAACATTAAAAATTTAGACAAAGAAGCACCAATTATGATCGCACATTGACATACAATAAAAAGACACATACACACATATATATATATATATATATATATATAACACAAACAAACATAAATAGGGACTGAATCAATTGGTCACCCAAAAATCTAATTTAGATTATCATGAACTTTATCACTTTTTAGTTTGGTCCCTACAACAACGATTTGCTGGCTTTGCTACTAATTCTAGGGAAACTCTAAATTGACAAGTTTTTTTGGGGTGATAGCGCAGATGTGGCTAGCACTTTTCCTTGTGTTATTACAAAAAAAGCTAAGAAAAAATATAAAATGGCATCCTAAACTACCATACATTTGTAATTTAGCTCCCCAAACTTTCAATTGGTATAAAATGGCCCCCTCCGTTAGATGAAACCGTGAAAATGAACGGAAAACCCAAAACAACATCATTTTAGGTATTAAAGTTACTAAAATGCCCATGTTATAATAAAAAATAAAATATAAAAAACCCTAAACAAAATGTCATTGTTTTGCTGCACCCTAAAAAAAAAAAAAAAACCCCATTCTTCCCCTTCCTCCCCCCCTGTGTTCTTTCAATCTTTCCCACTACAACCCTTCTTCCCCTTCTTCTCAAATTTGTTCTTTAGGGTTTGAATCCCAGTGAAGACCACGCCCAGATTTTACCCCATCTCGGTCGCAGCAGAAAGAGAGGATTCCTCGACTCCTTCGCGTATGATTATGGCGGAAGCAGAACAATTGGGGTTGTTTTGCATAGGTAATCTTTCAGGCGGAGATGGAGCGATTGTGAGTCTACCCATGAAGAAAAGAAAAGGAAAACCAGGAATTCTCTTCCCTCAACTGCCGTGAGTTCTCTCAATTTCTCCGCTTCTTCACCCACCCTTAATCGCAGGCACATGACCCAGTTCTCAATCTTACCCACGAGAATGGAATTGCTTCTTGTGCTAATTATCTTAATTATAATATTAATCTAGCAATTAACTGCTCTGATAATACTAATAATGATGATATGAAGAAGAAGAATAAGAAGAAGAAGAAGAGTAAGAAGGTTTTAGAACAAGAAGAATCGTGGGTGGTTTCCCTGTCAGGAACCAGGTTCTCATATGATTTTCCCACTAATGACACTGACCCAAATGAGATAGAAGAGGAAAAAGATTGCAACAAGAAAAAAGATAGGAGGAAGAGAAGTGGTAGCAAGAAGGGGAAGAAGGGTTGCAGTTGGAAAGATTGAAAGAACACGGGGGGAGGAAGGGGAAGAATGGGGGTTTTTTTTTTTAGGGCGTAGCAGAATGACGACATTTTGTTTGGGGTTTTTTTAATTTTTTTTTTATTATAGCATGGGCATTTTAGTAACTTTAACACCCAAAACAACGTCATTTTGAGTTTTTCGTCCATTTTCATGGTTTCATCTAATGGAGGGGGCCATTTTATAAGTAGTTGGTAGTTTGGGGAGCTAAATTACAAATGTGTGGTAGTTTGGGGGTCATTTTATATTTTTCCCAAAAAGCTATTGAAAAGATATAAATGAGGCCAAGAAAAAAAAAAAAAAAAAAAACAGACAACCTATGAAACTTTTGATCAAGCCTAAGTTCAGTACCTAGTTATAAGAGAAATTATGACTTACAGAAGCTTTTTGCTTGGGGCGGGTTGTGACATTGGTAGAATTTTTTTGGATCTGGGTGCTTCTTAAATGTTTACTATTGAATTTGAGAAGATTATTATTGAATTTTGATCTATTGATGATTTAAAAAGCCACATCACATTTTAGAAGAATTTAATCTTGCTTATGTCATTACTCGTAGAATTTGGGTAGGTAGTTGATTTGTTATTTTAGT
Organism: Carpinus fangiana; assembly: GCA_006937295.1. Classification (NCBI taxonomy): domain Eukaryota; kingdom Viridiplantae; phylum Streptophyta; class Magnoliopsida; order Fagales; family Betulaceae; genus Carpinus; species Carpinus fangiana. The sequence continues at coordinate 25,359,202 of CM017324.1, forward strand.
TAGCGTAATTATATTATAAGGAGGACTAAAATCCTCTCAAATGTAATATGACATTTAAAATTATAAATAAATCAAAATTCAATAATGGCTACCTTAAATTTAATGATAATTTTAAAAGCTGCGTCGTATTTAAATTATATTAATTATTCAATTGTAACATGTGTGTATGAGCTATAGAATTTGTGTTAGATTAGTTGGATCAGAGTCATATCATCAGTTTTGGTGCCGCGGATATGTTTTAAAATACTGAGATTTTAAAATACTGAGATTTTAAGTATGACTAGCTCATAACCCACGCAATGTGCATGATTCTTTGTTATAATTTAATTTTAAAACTCAAACACATAAATTATAGGAGAGAGAGAGTTAAGACATTTAAGTGGAGATAAATGGAGAGAGAGAGAGACATACATTGGTTGATAGGTAACGGGAGATAGAGTTAAGCCCAAAAAAAAGAAAAAAAAAAGAAAAGAAAAGAAAACTGGCACAAATATTAAAAAATATGGACATGTGTCGCAATACTAAGCACTCCCTACGTCAAAACTCAGCTTTGGGTGAGAGAGAGAGGCGCGTTGGGTTATGGGAGAAAAAAAAAATGGTTGAAACATAAATTATGGGAGAGAGAGATTTAAGAAAAAAAATTAAAAAAAAAAATGGTTGAAACAATGAGAGGGTGGGTGAAGGGGGCATTTATAGGGAAGGGTTGCTACCAACTCTGTGAAAAGTAGTAGATGTCCGCCAAACCCTAGAGTACGTCTGGTACTATTACATAGCAGTCCTCCAAAAAGTAGTGTACGTCCTTGTACTATTTGTAGAGCGTACGTCCGATGGTCCCCTTGCATACGTTCACACTACAAACAACAACGTACGTTCACTAACCCTAGCGTATGTCCGCCAAAAAGTCCAAATTACTCTATTGTTCTTAGTGACCTAAAGCCTAAATTAAAGCCCTTAATTAAGCTACTTATGTCTAATTAATTATTTGGGTCACTACAGTTGGGTTATGGTAGAGAAAAAAAAAAAAAAAAAAAAAAAAAAAAAAAACTGTTGAAACATAAATTATGGGAGATAGGGAGATTTAAGACATTTAAGTGGAGATAGAGGGAGAGAAAGAGACCTATGTTGGTTGACAAGTAATGGAAGATAGAGTTAAGACCCCCCCCAAAAAAAAGGAAAGAAAGAAAACCGGTTCATATATTAAAAAATATGGACACATGTCGCAATTCTAAACACTCTCTACGTCAAAACCCGGCTTATATATATATATATATATATGAAATAAACATAAAGATAATGAAATAAATTTAAGTTTCGTTTGCTTTTAAAAGAAGAAAAATTCAATTCAATGGGATGATGAGATAACAAAAAGTCCACCCTACGTTCTCTCTTTGAGACGTCTAACGGAGTGGGTCAAACCTCCTTTTTCTTAAGAAGGGGATGGTAGATTCAGTACGTGTGGGTGCAGAGGCAATGGAGGAGCAAATTGAAACACTATATGGGAAGATCTATCTCTCTGAAGGGGAATGAACTGGGATTGTAATTACTGAAGAAGAGATTGAAGAGACTCGTGCGCATGGAGGACGGTGTTTGATAGGCAAAATTTGGATGGGGAAGAAGGTCAACAAGGAAGCCTTTATGACAGTGTTATCTAGGATTTGGCGCACGATGAGAGGGGTGATTTTTAAGGAGTTGGATGATAACCTATGGTTGTTTGAGTTTGATGCGGAGACTGACACGCGGAGGGTCCTTGAAGGGAGACCTTGGTCCTTCGATAGACAAATACTGGTGCTTACTGAATTCAATGGGAGTATCCCTCCCTCTCAAATGGTCTTCACGCACTCTCCCTTCTGGGTTCAGGTACATGATATGCCACTTTTGTTTATGACTAAGGGGATTAGAGTGAAGATTGGGCAATCGTTGGGGAAGTTAATGGATGTGGATATGGCAGGGGATGAGATCGGCAAGGGGAGATGTCTAAGGCTATGGGTAGAAATCAATTTATTGAGTCCAATGGAGCGGGGAAAGGCTCTTACACTAGATGGAAAATCTTTCTGGGTATCTTTTACATATGAAAAGCTACTTATGTTCTGCTTTGATTGTGGGTGCATAGTCCATGGTGAGAAAGGATGTCCAAAGCCTAGGAGTACCAGATTGGATGTAAGGGTGGAGGAAAAGCAGTGGGGTGTGTGGCATTGGACGGATGACAATCTTAAGAAGAGAGAAGGTGCAGGTGCATCCTTTGCAAATGAGGGTGGGTGGCAGTACCACCACGAGAAGGACAACACAGAGGGCGGCGACCATGAATGGGGAACCAATGCCACGATGGCAATCGACGGCGTCCGAGGAAATTCCAAGGCATGATCTCATGCAACCCACTATTCTAGGAGTGAAGGATCCGGCTCTTGCTAGGGTGGTACTGGCCACGAAATGGAAAGAGTGGGAAGAGAAGGTAGTGGGCAGCGAAAAAATCACATTTTGGCGAATGAATGCGATCTTTTGAGCAATAAATACAGGAGTAGGGGCTGGTAGGATTCCTGGAGAAGGTGCAACATTAGGAGGGGAGTGGGGTGTCGCGGGTTTGAAAGAAGATGTGGAAAGAGGGAGTATGAAGCAGGGGAATGGGGGTGATTTGGGTGATGTGAGAATTGTGGGAGAAGTGGGGAACATGATCTAGAAAAGTGGGTGTGGGGTTGAAGTGGGGTTGGTAGGAGACGTGGAACACATGCACATAAAGTGGGGACGTGGGAGTGAGGTGGGGTTGGTGGGCGACGTGGGAAAAATGGGTAGGGAGTTGGGGAATGGGGGTGATGTGAGGTTGGTCGGGGGGGGGGGGGGGTGTGGATGAGCACATTAAGGGGATTTCTAAGTATGGGTGTGGGCCAACAGCAACTAACAACGTGGGCATATTTTTGGAAATGGGCCATGATGAGGATGGGGATATGTCGACCCATATGGACTGTACTCTACATCAAGCATCTGATGGAGATCATACGGGGATTGTTTCATCTCCTACACTGCGTCAATGGAAACGACAAGCACGAAGAGCAGGGGATCCAACACCCACTCTAGAGAGTGGTGCTCTTATTGGAATGGATGGGAAGAGAGGAGTGGGGAATGATGAAGGTTCTGGCTGTTTGGGGAGGGGCAAACGACACAAGAAGGAGGTGGTACAAACTATAGCTAATGATGAAAAGCTATTGGCAATGGCTGGTTCACAGCCCTGCCACTGCCTATGAGTCTCCTAAGCTGGAACTGCTGAGGGCCTGGAAACCCCAGGGTAGTTCGGGACCTTGGAAGAACAAAATGGAGGTGTTACGAGTTAAGCTAGGGTTTGAGCGTATGTTTGTAGTGGACCTGGTAGGAAGGAGTGGAGGTCTAGCGCTGTTAGANGAAACGACAAGCACGAAGAGCAGGGGATCCAACACCCACTCTATAGAGTGGTGCTCTTATTGGAACGGATGGGAAGAGAGGAGTGGGGAATGATGAAGGTTCTGGCTGTTTGGGGAGGGGCAAACGACACAAGAAGGAGGTGGTACAAACTATAGCTAATGATGAAAAGCTATTGGCAATGGCTGGTTCACAGCCCTGCCACTGCCTATGAGTCTCCTAAGCTGGAACTGCTGAGGGCTTGGAAACCCCAGGGTAGTTCGGGACCTTTGTTAGTTGATAAAGGAAAAGAAACCCAAAATTTTGTTTCTTATGGAAACAAAATGTTGGAAGAACAAAATGGAGGTGTTACGAGTTAAGCTAGGGTTTGAGCGTATGTTTGTAGTGGACCTGGTAGGAAGGAGTGGAGGTCTAGTGCTGTTAGAAGGACAAAGATCTGGTGGAAATTCAAAACTTTTCATGACGTCACATTAATGCTGTTATTAGATCAACGATGGGTGAGCATGGATGGAAATTTATAGGATTCTATGGCCATCCAGTATGGACTAAGCATCATGAATCTTGGTCACTTTTACGTCATTTGAATACCCACCTCCCACAGGCTTGGCTTTGTGTTGGTGATTTCAACGAAATTATTGACCAAACAGAAAAGGTTGGAGCGAATCTTCGAAGGGAAGGGCAAATGGCACAATTTCGGGAGGTATTGGAGGAATGTAATCTATGTGATTTAGGGTTCATGGGGTCAAAGTATACATAGAATAATGGGCGCGAAGATGATGGATTCATTAAAGAAAGGCTAGATAAGGTGGTGGCTAACTTGGGTTGGTGTTGTTTGTTTAAAAAAGTGGAGGCAAAAGTCTTGGCAGCTCGTATGTTAGACCATAATCCTTTGCTACTCTCTTTTTCAAATGACATTGGTGGGATGGTAGGCTCTACCCGGTGATCAAAATTTGAAGCTAGGTGGCTCCATGATGAAGAATCTCAAGCAATTATCACTAGGGCATGGGGGTCGAAAACGTGTGGTGGGGCGAGCATACAGACAGCACAACAAAAACTTGCTATGTGTAAGACTGCATTTGCGAGTTGGAGTTAGCAGAAATATGGAAACATGGAAAAGGAAACAAAAGCAAAAACGAAGAGGCTAGAAAAGCTACAATGGGGCAAATTAAGCAACTGACTGGGGAAATAGATTGCCTGCTGGGGCAAGAAGACACAAAATGGAAGCAGCGAGCTAAACAAAATTGGTATCAAAATGGGGATAGGAACACCCTTTTTCTCATGCCTAGGCGAATCACCAGCGTCAAATTAATCACATACAGAAAATTATTGATGATGATGGAAGAAGCTTGAAGAGGTTAGCAAAGCATTTATTGAGTTTTATCAAACTCTATATACGACTGAGGATGCCTATGGTGTGGAAGAATGCTTGGTGGGGCAGGAAGGAAGAGTTATTGAGGATATGAATCGCAATCTGCTTCGAGTTTTTACTCCTGAAGAAGTTGATAGTCCCTTGAACCAAATGCATCCCCTTAAATCCCCGGGTCCTGATGGTATGTTTGTGGTTTTTTATCAACATTCTTGGCCATTAATTTAGAATGAGGTATGTTTGGTGGTGCTTGATTATCTTAATAATGGTATTTTTGATACATCTATCAATGATACTTTTATTACATTAATCCCAAAAGTTAAGGAACCCACACGCATCACTGAATACAGGCCGATTAGCCTGTGTAATGTCCTCTACAAGTTGATTGCAAAAGTTTTAACTAACCAGTTGAAGAAAGTCCTTCATCATATTATTTCTCCCAATCAAAGTGCATTCATATCAGGGCCATTGATCTCAGATAATGTTTTGGTGGCGTTTGAAGCATTACAAACGATGGACACTCATATGACAGGATGGAAAGGATTTATGGCACTCAAATTAGACATATGAAAGGCCTATGATCAGGTTGAATGGGACTTCTTGGAGGCTATCATGACGAAGTTAGGATTTGGTGGTCGGTGGGTGGAAATGGTAATGACATGTGTTCGTATGGTTTCCTACTCTGTGATAATAAACGAACAGCCTCATGGGAAAATTGTGGCAACTCGAGGTATATGACAAGGGGATCCACTTTCCCCATATCTTTTCATTCTATGTGCGGAAGGCCTGAGTACTATGCTACTGCGAGCAAAATTAGAAGGTCGCATTTTGGGGCTCCCCATCACCAAAGGAGGGACAAAAATTAATCATTTGTTCTTTGCAGATGATAGTTTGTTGTTTTGCAGGGCAAATGTGGTGGAGTAGGCTCGTGTTCAAGAAATTCTTGAGACTTACGAGCGAGCCTCGGGTCAGCAGTTAAACTGAGGGAAGACCTCAATATTTTTTAGAAAGAACACAAAGGAGGAGACCAGATCTTTCTTCTCTCATTAGCTGGGCTGAACTCAACTTCACGGTATGAAAAATACTTAAGGCTTCCGGCTCTAATAGGAAGATCCAAGGTGAATGCTTCTTCAGAATTAAAAGGGCAGACTTGGGAGCGAACAAATGGATGGAAGGAAAAGTTCATCTCACAAGCAGGGAAAGAAGTGCTGTTAAAGGTAGTTGTGTAGGCTATGCCTACCTATACTATGAGCGTATTTCAACTGCCCAAGACACTTTGCAAGGATATTAACTCCATGATGTCCAAGTTCTGGTGGGGACATAAGGAGAAGAATGATAGGATTGCTTGGATGAGTTGGCGGAGGATGGGGAGGGCGAAGGAAAGTGGCGGGTTGGGGTTCCATGACCTTGAGCTCTTCAACCTTGCCCCTCTAGCTAAGCAAGGTTGGAGATTATTGCAGCAACCTAATACTTTAGTAGAAAAAAATTTTCGAGAGAAATACTATCCTCAAGGGAATTTCGTGGAAGGCAATTTGGGGAGGAAGCCATCTTATGCTTGGAGGAGCATTTGGAATGCAAAACCACTACTTGAAGAAGGACTTATTTGGCGTGCGGGAAATGGGGAGTCTATTCGAATTTGGGGCGATAGATGGATCCCTTCAAAGGGTTCCCATTGGATTCAAACACCGATGTGAATGTTGCCTATGGATGCCAAGGTTAGTGCTATTCTTGATCTAGACACAAATTGGTGGAAAACCGATTTGGTAAATGCAGTGTTCAATGAGGAGGAAGCCAAGGAGATTTGTGGAATGGTTGTTTGTCCACGAAGAAGGGAGGATCAATTGGTTTGGGCAGGTACCAAGAATGGTGATTTTACTGTTAGAAGTGCGTAACATCTTGCCCATGAAGGTGATCGTGTCAATGAAGGGAGTTGTTCTAATGTGCATGAAATTAAAATTGCTTGGAAAGCAATTTGGAAGATAAAGGGCTATAGAGTGGTTAAAACTTTTTTGTGGTAGGCTTGCAACAATATTCTGCCCACCAAGGAATTATTGTTCAAGAGGCGAATAACTCCAGATCCGTTGTGTCCAATATGTGGTTTGGTGGCTGAGTCTATAGATCATATTCTTTGGTCATGCCCTTCTGCCAAAGATGGTTGGACCGAATGCTCCTCTAAAATTAGTGAATGTACAAGTGATGAGACTGATTTTCTCAATATAATTACTCAGTTGATGGTCCGAGTTGATGAGGACGAAATGCAGTTATTAGCGACAATAGCGAGATTAATCTGACTGAGAAGAAATTCTTTTGTGTTTAGGGCAGAAATGATGGGTCCAGCAACGGTTGCACAACGTGAAAAAAGAGCAGGTGGAGGCGTGGTGCCAAGCTAATCAGAGAGATCCCTGACGTGATGTGATCCATCGACAATCGCTGATCGTGGAGTGGACTAAACCTCCTTTTGGCAGTATTAATTTGAATTAGGATGCTTGGATTGATAAGGTGTGGAATCGGATGGGTGTGGGTGTAATTGCACGAGATCATGAAGGGAAGGCTCTTGCAATGTTTTGAGCGAACAAGGGGTGCAAGATCCTACCATGGCAGAAGCAGTTACAGTTTGGGAGGCTTTTGAGCTGGCGCACCGTCTTGGTATTCGAAGACTCATCTTGGAAGGGGATGCTCTAGAAATCGTCAAAATATTGAAGAAAGAAGGAGGATGTGGGACGATTTATGGGCAGCTAGTGAATGATGCAAAGGAGAGATTACGACGATGGCAGGGATGGGAGATACAAAATGTTAGCAAGAGAGCTAACAGTGCTGCTCACCATCTGACCAAATTGGCTCTGAAGCAAAATGGCAAAACAGAATGGACGGATGGATTTCCCTCGAGTATTCTAGAAATCGTCTGTTCTCCATAAAACATTCAAATGAATTAAAAAAAAAAAACCATTATTTTCGATTAAATAGAAACCCTAGATAAATCAACCTTAAATTCAAATATAACAAAACAAAAAAAAAAAAAAAAAAAAGAAGAGAAAATCTAAGTGGTTAAAAAAAAAAAAATTATATAATCGAATGTTGTTGCTAGTGACTATTAGCCATAAATTTTGCCCAATATTTTGCCTTCAAGAGCAGACTCATGAACTTCAAAGGCATAAGAAGAAGAAGAAGAAGAAGAAGAAGAAGAAGATCACACAAACAAAACAAAAAATCTCCATAAAACATTCAAATGAAAAAAAAAAAAAAAAAACCATTATTTTCGATTAAATAGAAACCCTAGATAAATCAACCTTAAATTCAAATATAACAAAAACAAAAAAAAAAAAAAAGAAGAGAAAATCTAAGTGGTTAAAAAAAAAAAAATTATATAATCGAATGTTGTTGCTAGTGACTATTAGCCATAAATTTTGCCCAATATTTTGCCTTCAAGAGCAGACTCATGAACTTCAAAGGCATAAGAATAAGAAGAAGAAGAAGAAGAAGAAGAAGATCACACAAACAAAACAAAAAATCTCCATAAAACATTCAAATGAATTAAAAAAAAAAAAAAGCCATTATTTTCGATTAAATAGAAACCCTAGATAAATCAACCTTAAATTCAAATATAACAAAACCAAAAAAAAAAAAAAAGAAGAGAAAATCTAAGTGGTTAAAAAAAAAAAAATTATATAATCGAATGTTGTTGCTAGTGACTATTAGCCATAAATTTTGCCCAATATTTTGCCTTCAAGAGCAGACTCATGAACTTCAAAGGCATAAGAATAAGAAGAAGAAGAAGAAGAAGAAGAAGATCACACAAACAAAACAAAAAATCTCCATAAAACATTCAAATGAATTAAAAAAAAAAAAAAGCCATTAATTTCGATTAAATAGAAACCCTAGATAAATCAACCTTAAATTCAAATATAACAAAACCAAAAAAAAAAAAAAAAAAAGAAGAGAAAATCTAAGTGGTTAAAAAAAAAAAAATTATATAATCGAATGTTGTTGCTAGTGACTATTAGCCATAAATTTTGCCCAATATTTTGCCTTCAAGAGCAGACTCATGAACTTCAAAGGCATAAGAAGAAGAAGAAGAAGAAGAAGAAGAAGAAGATCACACAAACAAAACAAAAAATCTCCATAAAACATTCAAATGAATTAATAAAAAAAAAAAGCCATTAATTTCGATTAAATAGAAACCCTAGATAAATCAACCTTAAATTCAAATATAACAAAACCACAAAAAAAAAAAAAAAAAGAAGAGAAAATCTAAGTGGTTAAAAAAAAAAAAATTATATAATCGAATGTTGTTGCTAGTGACTATTAGCCATAAATTTTGCCCAATATTTTGCCTTCAAGAGCAGACTCATGAACTTCAAAGGCATAAGAAGAAGAAGAAGAAGAAGAAGAAGATCACACAAACAAAACAAAAAATCTCCATAAAACATTCAAATGAATTAAAAAAAAAACCATTATTTTTGATTAAATAGAAACCCTAGATAAATCAATCTTAAATTCAAATATAACAAAACCTCAAAAAAAAAAAAAAAAAAAGAAGAGAAAATCTAAGTGGTTAAAAAAAAACAAAAACAAAATTATTTACTTGAATGTTGTTGCTAGTGACTATTAGCCATAAATTTTGCCCAATGTTTTGCCTTTAAGAGCAGACTCATGGACTTCAAAGGCTTTGGCATGCTCCCTTTTTAAATGTAAAGAAAGAGAGAGGTAGAAATCAAAGAGAATTTAATGATAGATTTAACATTAAATTAATTAGAGGACCTTTTTTTTTTTTTTTTTGAAATAAACTTCTCATTCTCATTAGAAAATCAAGTAGATAGAGCATGTCACTCCATCAAAATAATATCATGAATACAATTAGGAGTCTCATTGATCCACAACTTATTAGTGTCAGCCGTAGTGGCTAATTTAGATAGGACATGTGTTGCTTTGTTCCATTCTCTATGAGTAAAAGACATCTTCCATTGGGAAAATTCTTGAAGTGCCCGTTTAATATCCTTCAGCATAGGGGCAGATCCACTTGAGAGCATGCAGGGGCTGGCGCCCTTGCTTAAAATTTTTTTAAAAAACTTTTCATATGTTTTTTTTTTCAAATTTTTTCCTACCCCATAGCCCAGCCCTCCCATTCCATAGCCCAGCCCATCCAAAAATTTGCAGCCCATAGCCCAGCCCAAAAATAAAAAAATTAAGTCAGATTTTTTTCTCTCTTCCCCATCATTGCTGCATCCCACTTCTTTTCTTTTCATTTTTGTTTTTGTTGGTGATTAACCGCATGTCACTCTGCATCCCGTTTTGGGCCTTTTCATTTCTCTCAGTCTCTTCCCCTAAACGGCTAGACCAAGGCAAAATCCTTAAAATTTCCCACTCTTCTCTTCCTTCCTCGCTCATTTGTCTATGTGAAAATATTGATGAGCTAACTTGGCTTGTCCCACGGCTCTCCCTCCCTAGCTCACCCTCTCTCTCACTTGGGCGAGGTCTCCAAACACCGGCGAAGCTCTCCCTGCCTCGCTCCTGTCTCTCTCACTCCAACGCAAGTCTTCCCGGCCACCGGCGAAGAAGAAGGCTCTCTCTCCTCCACCAGCGAAGAAGAAGGCTTTTCATCCAAATCATTTGAGGTTTTCTTTTTATCTAATTTTGCTTTGCCAAATCTAGGGCTGTTCAAAGGATATGGGTATTTCTTTTGATTTGGGTATTTCTTTAGTCTGCTAGTCTTGGTTTGTCTTTTGATTTGGGTATTTTATCCAAAAACAAAATCACAAATCACAAATCCCGTTATCCCAGAACACAAAAACAGAGAGATAATCTACAATAAAGTATTTTCTTACTATGTTGTTTTCTAGAGCTGCAGTTGGCATACGATGTTAGTAGCTTATATATGTTGTAATTTGACAGAAAATGTGATGTATGCTGTTCATTTTTCTCAGATTGATTTGAGTTGTGTTTTTTCTCTTCCTTTATAGAATTATAGGGTGGAGAAGTTGTGGGTTGAAATGAGAATTGGGGGTTTTAAGCTTGTATTATTATTTTTTTCATAGTATCACTGATTTTGATTTTGATCCTATTTTTACCCATAATTTTGAATCTGGAGAGGAGTTTTTCTTCTTGAAAACACTTCAGAAAGAAAGAATCATAATAATCTCCTTGGTAAGTTTGGCCTTTTCTCACTTGGGTCGTGCTTGATTCCTCTGTTTCTTCACTTTCTTGAATATTCTTTTGTTTTTTTTTTTTCACGGTTAACTGATCTTGATGTGTTCTAAAAATTTGTTCATGTTAAATAATAATACATTGATTATAATCAAATAATTTATCAATTAATTATAATCAATTGTATTTGTTGGCTTTGTTGTAGACTGTCACTCCGTCAAACTATATATATATATATATATATATATAAATTGTTGTTTTATCAATTGTGAGTTATTCAAATTTTGTTTCTCTTGGTCTGATTAAAACAATATTGGCATTTTTAGGTGTTTTTATATATACTTTGGGATTTTGTCAAGCATCAACGAGTTTCAGTAGATTATTGACAATCTCAGGTATGTAACATATGTTATCTGTTATTGTTTGTGCTTTTTATTCATACATTTGTTGTTTTGTTAGATTAATAACTGTTGAAACTATGCTAAATTGCTAATAATTTTATTATAGTATCATTAGAGAGACTTAGAATGATAAGTATTAAAACTAATAAATAAATAAATTTTTCAGGTTTTCGAAAAATCTTAGGTTGCATCATGAGCAAGTCAAAAATAATTGATGCATTTTTAAGAAAAATGATGATTCAAATTCTAAAATGTCTTCCTCGGCATCTAATTCCCAAATTTCGGCTCTTGAGCAAGAGCAACACCTTTCTAAGATGCCAAGAATTGAATCAGTTGACATTTCTACTCTACAACTTGACCTAGGGTTACGTCCTCAAATATGAAAATATCCTATTAATCAACATGATGAAATTAGACGTGCTTATCTTAAAGCTGGTTCATATAAATGGGTTCCTTCTAATGATTCTAAATATCTGTTTTCGGACAATGAAAAAAATCGCCGAAGATTTCAATCGTCTTGGTATACGTTGTTTGATTGGTTAAAATATTTTCCTGTAAAAGATGCTGCTTATTGTTTATCCTGCTATATTTTCTCTAAAAATTCAACAAATCGATTTGGAGCTCATGCATTTACTATTGAAGGATTCCGTAATTGGAAGAAAGTTAACGATGGCATGCGTTGTGCTTTTTTGGGTCATGTGGGAAATGGGCCATGTTCACCTCATATTAATGTAACAGTTTGATGAATCAATCTGAACATATTGATAAAGTGATAAATAAGCAAACTTCAAAAGAAAAATTGAGGAATCGATTGCAATTGAAGACTTCAACCGATTGTGTTCGGTATTTAGCAGCTCAAGGATGTGCTTTTAGAGGTTATGATGAAAGTCCTAGTTCAAAAAATCGTGACAATTTTCTTGAGTTGATAAAACTTGTGTCCACTTACAACAAGGATGTTACTGATGTTGTTTTAGAAAATGCTCTAGGAAATGCAAAATATACTTCATATCATGTCCAAAAAGATGTTTTATATGTTTTAACAAAAATGGTACGGGATGCAATTCGTGAAAAAATTGGTAATTCAAAATTTTGCATTATTGTTGATGAAGCACGAGATAAGTCTAAGAGAGAACAAATAGCCATTATTTTAAAATTTGTTACCAGAGATGGTTTCATACAAGAACGCTTCTTTGATATTGTCCATGTTAAAGATACATCAGCATCGACTTTAAAAGATAGCATATTTTATGTTCTTTCTCAAAATGGTCTTGATATTCAAAGTATTTATGGACAAGGGTATGATGGTGCTAGCAATATGCGTGGAGAATAGAAAGGGTTGCAGGCATTATTTCTTAATGATTGTCATTATGCATATTATGTTAATTGTTTTGCACATCGATTATAGTTAGCATTAATTGCTGCATCTCGGGAGGTTGTTTTTGTTCATGAGTTCTTCTCGAATTTAAATTTCATTATCAATGTGGTTAGTGCTTCATGTAAACGCTATGATCAACTGCAAAATGCTCATGAAGTAGATATTGCACATTTGATAGATATTGATGAACTTGAAACTAGAAAATGAGCTAACCAAATTGGCACTTTGACACGAGTTGGTGATACTCGTTGGGGTTCTCATTTTCATTCCATTTGCAGCGTACTAAGGATGTTTAATCCTACTTGTGTAGTGCTTGAGAATATTATAGAAGAAGGATCCACTTACTCTCAACGTGGGAATGCTAATGCTGTTTATACAATGATTATTTCATTCAAATTTGTATTCATTCTACATTTTATGAGAGAAATTATGGGTACTACTGATTGTCTTTGTCAACATTTGCAACAAAAATCTCAAGACATCTTGAGTGCTATGCAGTTAGTTTCTAATACAAAAACACTCCTCCAAAAAATGAGAAATGAAGATTGGGATAGTTTGCTTGAGGAAGTAATCTCTTTCTGCAATAAACATGAAATTGACATTTCAGATTTTGGTGCTCATTATGTTAAAGTCTGAGGTCATCGTCAATGGGATCACATTACAGTAGAGCATTATTATCATTTTGACATATTCAATGCTGCTATAGACTGTCAATTGCAAGAGCTTGATAATAGATTTGGTGAAAGGACAATGGAACTCTTGACACTTAGTTCAGCTTTGGATTCAAGTGATGATTATAAATTATTTAATATTAACGATATATGTACTCTTACGGATAAATACTATTCTCTTGATTTTTCTGACCAGGAGAAAATGACTTTGAAATTTCAGTTGAAGCATTTTCAAGTTGATATGTATAATCATCCGAAATTACAAAGATTATCTTCCATTGCAGAATTATGTTGAGGATTGGTAGAGACATGAAAATCAGATACTAACTATCTTATTGACAGATTGATTCATTTTGTTTTAACTCTTCCAGTGTCTACAGCAACTACCGAATGAGTTTTCTCAGCTATGAAGATTGTTAAAACAAGACTTCAAAACAAAGTGGATGATGAATTTCTTGCGGATAATTTGCTTGTCTACATTGAAAGAGAAATTTTCAAAAGCTTCAGTTCAGATTTGATACTTGATGATTTCGTTTCTCTAAAATCACGTCGAATCCAATTTTAGAAATTTTGTATTTTGTATTTTGTATTTTTCTTTATTTTTGTACTAGTACTTATTAACTGAAATATCAATTTGCCATATATTTATGAAGTTTCATAGATATGTTTTTTGTGATTTACATATAATGTTATAATTTATATTTTTAATTGTATTTACAATATTATAATAAAAATATAATATATAAAGTAAAAAATATATATTATTATATTTTATTATTTTCTTCACGCTCCTGCATCGATGAAATCCTGGATACGCCACTACTTCCTTACTCCTCCAATCAGTCTCCATTGAATTGATGTCGTCCACCACGATCTGTGCATCGCTTTCAAGGTGCACCGTATTAAAGCCCATCCTTTTACATAATTGAATAGCCATCATCATCACCCCAGCTTCAGCGAGATTTGCTTCCAGGTTTCCCTTCATGGTTCAACATTGAGCGGCCAACACTACACCATAAGCATCTCGCACCACTACACCATAGCCTAGCCATCCTTTTTTCTTGTCCACCAAAGCATCACTATTAACTTTCATCCATCCCACAGAAGGAGCATTCCATCTTTCCAGTATGGGAGTTTCAAGAGTTCGTGACTCCTTCTGACCCCACACCAGAGAAAAATCTTCAAAGGCTTGCATGGACTGTTGAACAAGAATATTGGGATGTAAGAAGACACCCCCATGCACCACTTCATTGCGCCTCAACTAGATCCTTCGGGCAATTCTTGGAAATTGTGCAATAACCTCTAAAGAGCATTTAGCAAAAACATCTTCGGCAACTTGTAGAAACTCCAAACCCAAACCTGTGCTTTTCTGTAGCTGCTTGGGTCCTACACACCACACGTCTCTGGCAGAAGAACACTGCCAGATAATATGATTAGCAGTTTCTTCCTCCAAACCGCATATGGGACAAGATGAATCTTCAACAATCTTATGCCGATGTAGATTCTATCGAGTGGGTAAGCTTTCATGACACGCTCACCACAAAAAATTCTTCTCTATATTAGGAATTTTCAAACCCCAAATCTGTTTCCAGACTGGGCTCTTCACCCCTATTGATGAACTTTTTGCCAGCCCTCTTGACTCAATTTCTTTTTGAAGATAATATGCACTTTTAACAGAAAAAGTGCCATTTTTGGTTCCCCTCCAGATACACATATCAGCCTGGGAAGAAACACTAATTGGCAGTGTCAAAATCAGTTGGACTTCCTCCTTTGTAAATAATTTTTCTAGCAAAGAAACTTTCCACCAATGCGTTTCGTCATCTATAAGTTCACTCACCATCGCATTTGGATCTAGAAAAAGAGGCCGGGATCGCACCATAAAAGTCGAAGGGCGGGGCAGCCACTTATCTTTCCAAATGCGAACTTTCGACCCATTCCCAATCCGCCATAGTAGACCTTCTCTTAATAATCCACACGAGCTGTGAATGCTGCGCCATGCAAACGACGGCCGTGTGCCAAGCTTCGACTATAACAAATTGCTACCACAATAGTACTTTGCTTCCATAATTTGAGCAAAGAAGCTATTTGGGGAGTACCACAAACGCCAAGCTTGTTTGGCCAAGAGAGCCAAATTAAAGCTTCTTAGATCATGAAAACCTGTCCCGCCATCTGCCTTAGACAAGCCCATTTGACTCCAACTCATCCAATGCACTCATGATTTTTCTTGGTGACCCCACCAAAAATTTTGCATAAGAGAATTGATCTCCATACACAAAGTTTTCTCCAATCTTGCAGTCGTTTCCACACCCTATCTTTGATACTTCTAAAAGCTGCCATTCTCGATTGTCCAACCAAGGCCAATAACCCCAAATAGGTATCATAGCGTTGATTGACCGGAATCCCCACTGCTTCTACAATTTCCTTCTTGTCTTAGTGGGAGGTATTTTTGCTAAAGAAAATGGCCGTCTTATTACAATTTAGCCTTTGCCCCGAAGCTGCTTCATATCTCTGCAATAGTTGAGTCAAGTGATTCCATTGGGTTAGAATGCTCCTGCAAAAGAGCAAACTATCATCCACAAAAAATAAGTGGATCACACGGGGTCCATATTTTGCAATTGGTAATCCAGTGAGAGACCCCTCCTGAGTTGCTGCTATCACCATTGAACTCAAAACCTCCGCACATGCAAGGAATAAATATGGCAATATAGGGTCCTCTTGCCTTAAACCCCGAGTAGGTAAAAAACACCCACTAGGATTCGCATTCACCACGACTGCATACTTGACTATCGTCACACACATCATAATTAATTGAATCCATCTAGTAGCAAAACCCATCCGTCTCATAGCTTCTTCAAGAAAATTCCACTCCACCTTGTCATAAGCTTTACTCATATCTAACATAACCGCCATGAATCCCTTCTTCCCCTTCATTCTAGAATGCATAGTGTGTAGGGTTTCATAGGCAGCTAAAATGTTATCATATATGAGTCTACTCGGGATAGAAGCATGCACTTTGAGTTTGGGAGATAATATTGAGCAGGATTTTTTTTAAACAGTTGGCCAAAACTTTATTGATTAGTTTGTATAAAACGTTACACAAACTAATTGGCCCAAATTCCATAACATTGGAGGGATTCTTAACTTTAGGAATTAATGCAATATGGGTCATATTCAAAGAGTGGGGCAAAAATCCAGAATTAAGGGTATTGAGCACAGCAAGACAAACCTCATCGCCCATCAAATCCCAGTGTTTCTAGAAAAAAATTAGCGGGTAGTCCATCTAGGCCCGGAGCTTTTAATGGCGCCATCTGTTTAAGAGCAAAACCAATTTCCTCCTTGGTGAACGTCTTTAGAAGCTTACCATTCATTTCATCCGATACCCTCCTATTTAGGTTATGCAAGCTCACCTCCAAGTCTCCCATAGGACCCGCAGTAAAGAGCCGAAAAAAATATTTCATAAAAGCTGTCTGGATATCATCCTGAGATTCCCAAACCAAACCAACTTCATCAGCAATTCAGAGGATCTGGTTACTACTTCGCCTTTGGTTCGCATATGCATGGTAAAATTTTGTATTTCGGTCGCCATTTTTTAACCAATTGACCTTGGCTCTTTGTTTCCATCTTTCATAGTCTTGGGCTAGCAAGAAATCAAGCTCCCGTTTTATATTTTTTATGTCATTCCCTGCTTGATCGTCAAACTATCATAAGCCCCATTCAGCTTATACTGCAAGCTTTTAATAGTTTGTCTTGTTTTCCCCCAAGTCGCCCTCTTCCATCGTAATAATTCGGATTTGCATGTAGACAATTTCTGCCCAACATGGTTCCATATATCGATCTCCTTGGCCGAGAGAACCACTCCATGCACATGTACACACCTCATGGTAATCCCTCCCAAGTCCCAACCGCCCAACTTGCCTCATAACGAAACCCATTATTTTTTGATAGCCCGTGTTTTTGCCCACTCAGGGAAGCCCATAGCACTTCGTGGTGGACCGGTTTTTAACTTAAAGGACCGGTTCAATGTTTAAAAATTAAATAACCATAATTATCTTACATTAAATCTAGTCACTTAATAATGAATTTCATATAAGGAAAATTTTTGAAACAAACTCTTGGAATAATGAAATTTAAGTAAAGGGAGAGAGAGGAAAACTGGTTTGGACTAAAATTTAGAAGTGAAATTTATGGGAGAAAGAGGAATGGGTGTCTAAGTAGAGAGGGAGAGAAAGAGGAACAGTTTCGACCAAAAAACTGTTTCAGCCATAAAATTATTGGAGAGTGAGAGTTAGCACAATTAATTAAAAAACAAACCACTCAGATATAAAATTATGGGAGAGAGAAATAATTAAGACACTTAAACCATAGAATTAGTTTATAGAGAGAAAAGAAAAGGTTCAAACATAAAGTTATAGGAGAGAGAGAGACGGGTGAGAGAGAGAGGTGCGTTGGGTTATGGGAGAGAAAAAAAAAACGGTTGAAACATAAATTATGGGAGAGAGAGAGATTTAAGACATTTAAGTGGAGATAGAGGGAGAAAGAGAGAGAGACCTACGTTAGGGGTGGGCAAATTAACCGTTACCGATTAACCGACCGATTACCGATATTAACCGAACTGATATAACCGTCACCGTTAGTTATCAGTCGGTAATCGGTTAAAAAATTTATACCGGTAACCTTATCGGTCGGTAATCGGTCGGTTAAAATTTTATTATCGGTTAACCGATATGACCGATAAGTATTTTTAATTTTTAATTTTTTTTTAATTTTATACTTTTTACTCTTTTGATTTTTATTTTATAATATAAAAAAGATGTAGTTGATCAATATAAAAAAAGATTCAATAAGCTAGTTTAGCCATATATATATTTAGGCTCCCAAAAGGGCCAAAATAACTAATTTTTAATAAGTTATTTTAGGCTTTAACCCAACAAAAAGTATTTGAACTCTCAAAATAATTAATTTTTGGCCCAATTAACAACTAGTAAAAAACTCAATAAAAAGTTAACAAAAAACCGATTTAACCGGCCGGTTTAACCGATTACCGATATGACCGATTAACCGATAGCTTATCGGTTGGTAATCGGTCAAGAATCGGTTAACCGATAGCTTATCGGTCAACAACTGATAACCCTATTAACCGGACCGATATGACCGATACCCAGCCCTAACCTACGTTGGTTGATAGGTAATAAGAGATAGAGTCAAGACTAAAAAAAAAGAAAGAAAACTAGCTTAGATATTAAAAAATATGGACATGTGTCACAATTTTAAGCACTCCCTACGTCAAAACTTGGCTTTGGGTGAGAGAGAGAGGTGCGTTGGGTTATGGGAGAGACAAAAAAAATGGTTGAAACATAAATTATGAGAGAGAGAAAGATTTAAGAAAAAAAAAAAAAAAGTTGAGAAAGAGATTTAAGATATTTAAGTGGAGATAGAGGGAGAGAGAGATGTTGGTTTATAGGTCATTACGGAAACTGAATATATATATAGTTTAAAAAAAAAGGGGGTTGAGAAAGAAATTTAAGATATTTAAGTGGAGATAAAGGGAGAGAGAGAGAGAGAGTGAGAGACGTTTGATAGGTCATTACGGAAACTGAATGTATTTATATATATATATATATATATATATCATGTTAGCAGAACATTGTACACGTAAAAACCACCACGAGGGTGATCAATTACAATATATTGCAGTTGTCATGTTATTGGGAAGAAAACCTACAAGATCGAATTTATTTAGAACTACTACAGAAGGGAGCCCTTGCAGCTGGTTCAAATACCTCACACCTACCAGGATAGAGAAGTAGTATACCTCACAAATTTATTTTGAGCATACATGACCCAAATTACTATGCCCTTTTTCTTTCTTCCGAAGTCTTATTTGTATACTTTTTGCTTCATTTTTTAGGTGGTTAGAATATTTATAAGTCAAAGAAGTAGATTAAAAAGTACAGAAAAGGAGTATATGTATATCAGTCTTTAGTGTTTTGAGTTGTCGAGCTTTTGATGCAGATCGGCAGTCCAACAGTCGAAGACTGTCCGAACGGTGATCTAGCCGTCTGAACGTTATGTTATTTTTATGATTTATTTATGTTTTGCTTGAGTCCCGTCTGAACGGCCAAATGTCCCGTTCGGATGCATAGCCGCATATGTTTTATTTAATTATCTTTATTTTGTTATTTTATTAGGTTTAGGGTTTTGGGGGTATTTATGTCATATTTTATTAGGTTTAGGGTTTTGGGCTATAAATATATGTTTATAGCCTCCACAAGACAATTGTTGATTATTTATTATTTTGTTGAATAAGAATATCAGAGATGAGTTTTCTTTATATTTACTTTAGATTTTGAGAAGAATTCTAGATCATTGATAGACTCTAGGTCTAAAATTATATATCCGCTACTTGTTTGTTGTTCTTCGCTGCAGTCCACTAAGTTGCACTGCATCAACTTTGCAAGCTGTCTAGGGGTTTGAACCTATCTTATCGATTTTGCTTCTTCTTTTTTCTTGTCATTAATTAATTGCAATTGCTTTTTTTTTTAAAAAAAAAAAAAAGATTGGGGGAATGCTTGTGTGGGGATGAATATCTCATATTTCTTGGTTATTGTTGGTTTGGTTAGGTAGTTTCTTCTGTATACTTTCAGTCTAGATGGAGGCACTTTATGATTTTAATAATATCTCAATTACTTATTAAAAAAAAAAGTTGTTTCCTCTTGCAGCATCAAAAGAAGTTTGGCTTGGTCAAACTAGCACTTCAAGCATTCAACCATTATATCATTACGAGAGAGCTACCATTTTCGCAGAAATAATAACAATGGATTTTATAACTTTACCTGCTATTAACACAAACCGGAGTCATTTAAATTTTGGACAGCTAGATCTGGCCCACATAAAATTGTAAATCAGTATACTCTTCGAATATGTGGGATAAATTTTAGATAGTTCCAAAAGATTTAAGATTTTTTTTTTCTTTTGTTTTTTTTTTTAAAAAAAAAAAAATGGTTGAAACATAAATTATGAGAGAGAGATTTAAGGCATTTAAGTGAAAATAGAGAGAGAGCGACCTACGTTGGTTAATAGGTAATACAGTTAAGACAAAAAAAAAAAAAAAGAACTGGTTCACATATTAAAAAATATAAATACATGTCGCAATTATAATCACTCCCTGTATCAACTCGGCTTTTATATATACATTTGATAACGTGCAAGTTCTAGGCCACTTGAAAAGCTCAGAACCTTCTCCATGGAAAGCTCAAAACCACATGCAATAATTGTTTCTAGCCCCGGCGTTGGCCACCTTGTCCGTGACCTTGAGCTCGGAAATCGCATGGTCGCTGATCACAACTTCCAACTCACCTTCATCGTCCTTGAATATCCTATTAAAGCAGGTGAAACCCAACTCATCCAATCAGCCAAGGCCCAGAAACTCCTAGACATCGTCGAGCTGCCACCCGTGGATCTCTCTGGCCAACTCCAACCCAATGCTCCGATCTTCACACGCCTAACTGCCGTTATGTGCGAAATCAGGGAAACTCTCTGGTCCGCAATCTTCGCCCTGAAGCCAACTCCGAGCGCCCTCATTGTTGATACTTTTGGAACTCCGGCACTGGATGTCACCGATGAATTTCACATGTTGAAGTACGTATTTGTCAGCTTTGTGTGGCCCCTTGCGTTGATGTTATATTTGACAATTCTTGACAAGGAGGTAGGAGGAGAGTACGTTGATGAGAAAGAACCGATGAGGCTCCCCGGTTGCATACTGCCGGTTCGGCCCGAAGATGTGCTTGTTTCGATGATGGACCGGACAAAGCAGGAATACAATTTTTTACTACAAGTGACTTCAAAGATGCGTGAGAGTGATGGGGTTTTAACGAACACGTGGGAAGATCTGGATGCCACGACGCTCAAGGCCATGAGAGAGGAAAAGAGTTACGGATCGGTACAAGTTTATGAGGTTGGGCCGCTGATCAGACCGGTTGTACCACCGACTTCGAGGAGCCAGCTGTTGGATTGGCTAGACGAGCAACCGGTTGAGTCTGTGCTTTACATTGAGTTCGGGAGTCTGGTTCTTTCAGCGCAGCAAATCACTAAGCTAGCTTCGGGTTTGGAGCTAAGCCAGCAGAGATTTATATGGGTCCTGCGCAGCAACAAGGATGCTCATGCTTCCGCTAACAGAGATGATGCCATGTTAGCCTACTTGCCTGATGGGTTCTTGAAGCGGACCCATGGTATGGGATTGGTGGTCGCGCAGTGGACCCCACAATCGGACATCTTGCGGCATCCATCCACTTGAGGGTTTTTGTCTCACTGCGGGTTGAACTCATCGCTAGAGAGTATACTAAGCGGCGTGCCAATGACAGCTTGGCCTCTGTATGCGGAGCAAAAGATGAATGCGACAATGCTTGCGCAGGAGGTAGGAGTGGCCGTCCGCCCAAAAGTTGCGCCGATAAAAGGAGTGGTGGGAAGGGAGGAGATTGAGATGATAGTGAGGAAAGTTATATATGGAGGGCCAGGAAGGGAAGGCTATGAGGGGTAAAGCTAAGGAACTGAAAATCAGTGGGGAGAAAGCTTTGAATGAGGGTGGTTCTTCCTTCACGGTTGTGTCTCAATTGGCAAGGCAATGCGTAATGAACTCGCAAATGCATGGGAAATGATTGCTTATTTGTTTTTTGAGCAATGTGGAAACGTTGGCCGGCAGCAGTTCCTTTTGTGTAGTAGCATATATATCCCAGTAACTTTAAAAAGCTACATCAATTTCTTAAAGGGTAAAGGGTGGTTCAATCGACTGTGTACTACACCTCATGAAGTGAAGGTTATTAGTTTGAATCATCCATCTTTTCCCTTGTGTAGACATGTTAAAAAAAAAAAATCCATCGATCTCTGAACATTGCCTTTAGTTTTGCCAAGAAAATGGCCTTTTTATTGTGTGTGTAGTTTTGCCCAAAAAAAAAAAAAAAAATTCCTCTCTCTCAAGCTATTCATCACTTTAGCTTCCCCTCCAGAGCGCCGCAGCCTCAGGAGAGGAGGGTTGGCCATCGGCTGCCTCCCTCCTCCCCTCGCCCCCTTCGCATCGGGCACTAGTTTATTTACTTGATGCCCCTAGTCTGGCCCAGTGCCCCTCCCTTCCCTTTCCTCTTCCTCCATCATCTACCTTTTGCGGCATTCTTATCCCCTCGGGTGCTAGCTATTTACTTGATGACCTAGTCCCAGCCGCCTCCCTTCTCCATCTGTTTTCCCTTTAGTTGCTTCCTCTATAGCTGTCCCTATTGGCTTGCTCGGCCAAATCCGCCATCTTCTGCACTGGATCCATCACTCTGACTGATTTTTGTGGTTGGTTTTTTCTCCGTTTTCTTGTTTCGCTTTCTATTTTTTTGTTTTTCCATTGTTTAGGGCTTTTGGTGCTTTTGTTTTAGCCCTTATATTGTCGCTCTGAGGGTGCTGCCTCCACACTAGTTTTTTCGCCGATTATTGCATGATGCAGGTCCTATACCTGTCCCTGCCGTGTCAAGCTTCCACCGCCACCTCTTTCAACGATTTCTAGCCAGCTCGTGCCCGGGCGTCCCTCCAGCTTTTTTCTTTGTTTGTATTTCCTTTTTCCCTATTTTGCTTTTGTTTCCTTGTAGTTTTTTTTTTTTTTTTTTTTTTTTTTTTTTTTTTGTTTTTGTTTTTGTTTTTGTCTTGTTGTTCCTTTTATTCTACAGCTTTGCCGATCTCCTTTGTGTCTGTTTTGCACTGCTGGGCCTTTTCTCACTCCCCCACCACGACGAGCTTTCAACACCCCCTCCATTGTACGGTTTCAGCTTGCATGCGATCCGCTTTTTTTTCCTTGTATTTCTATTGTTTATTTGATTGTAATAAGTCCATTCTCGATCGGCTTGCTTTTGGGTGTGATGCTTGGTCCACACCTTTGGGTTGTGGACGTGAATTTTATCCTGGCTTTCAGGTCGAGGAGGACAAGTGTTGGCCTAGGGTTTTTAGCCCTCAGTGCCAAGAAATAATTGCCACCTATGTATTAGTTGGTTTGTCTGGTACAAACTGAATTTCATTTGTTGATTGGCCATAGGTTAGTGGATTTGCTTTGAGAGTCTGAATTGTAATATGTCTTGTATGACGTTGATATCTTTGTAGTTAAGTTACGGATACTTCAGAGCTTGTCTTATATTGTAAAAGCTTTGCTCTTGATCTTTCATGAATGAGACTAAGATAAATTTCTTTCCAAAAAAAAAAAAAAGTTTTGCCAAGAAAATGGCCTTTTATTGTGTGTGTTTTTAGGGTCTTTCTTCTATCATCACCGGCAAGAAATAAATGCTTTTATTGTGTGTTTTCTCGTCCTTTCACAAGTCTTATTGCACTTTTCGAAGGGAGGGTGAGTGTGTAATACTCTGCTCAAACATGTGGCAAATATTTAATTAAGGAAAAAATTATATTGGGTTTTCAATTTCAAGAATAAAATCCTTAAGTTTTGCTCAAATTTAAAATAGATCACTCTATCACTTTATCGTTAAAATTAACAATTTGTATTTTAACCGTTTGTCATCTACTTCATTTGTCTCATTTGACACATTAACCGTTAATGTCCATTTCAACACCCAAATGCAATGCCACGCCAACAAAAACTATATTATTTGGTTACTGTGAGTTTGCTTTTTAGGTTCTTAGGTTTTGTGTTTCTCTAAGTTTTATGTGTCAAATTGATGTTTTTTTTTTTCGGAATCTTTTGTTTAATTTTTTTTTTTCTATGAATGACTTAATTAAGTCATTCCTTGATGTTATAACATTCCTTGACGTTATAGTTTGGAAGGAATGAGCATTGCAAAAATTGAAAAAAAACATTATAAATCGATTGGTAATTAGAAAGACTAAATCAACTTCCTTTAAAAAACAAAAAATGAAGAAGCAAATTAGTGTTATGCTTTAATTAGCAAGTTGCTACTTTCTTTATAAATCATGGAAGATGAAAGCGATCAAATTGTACTATAAATTGGCACTGAAAATGCAAAGAAGCCTAAGATCTAATGAATGTTAAATTACCAACTATCCCGAAAGCTTAAGCAGATAGGAAGAGGTAAATTTAATTACTTAATCATTACTTTAACACTCCCCCTCACGTGTGGGCTCAAACTCCTTTTAATAGGTGAGGCCCAACACGTGGAATATTTAATTTAAATAGGGGGTGAATTGACGGAGTCAAGGTTCAATCTCATGACCTTTGGCTCTGATACCATGTTAGAATTGGGTCTTGGGCCTAACTCAACCCAAAAGCTAGCTCAAGAGTTGAGGTTTCCCTTTGCCCTTATAAATGGTCTATCTCCTTAATACCCAAGCAATGTGGGACTTCCAACACGCCCCCTCACGTGTGGCGGGAGAACATCCAAGCCAACACGTACAACAAATGAGAGACAGGTGGGCCACATCCAATTAAATTAAGTTTTCCACATCTTGGGCCTCACCTATTAAAAGGGAGTTTAAACCCACACGTGAGGGGGAGTGTTAAAGTAATGGTTAAATGATTAAATTTACCTCTTCCTATCAATGAAATCGTCAGTTGGATCTTTTAGTGTTTGGAAGAGGTGTGCCTCCAAGGAAGTGCTTGATCAAAGAAAGTCCTCTGGTGGGCTGGAAGCTGGGCACTTGATGACCTGCATCTCTCACTGTTGCGAATGTTAGGTCTCCCTTATACACTTCTGTGTAACCACCAACCTGTGACACAGCAAAGGGAATCATTGCAGAAACACAACATGTTAATTTATGTTTGTAAGCTAAGAAAATTGTGAAAAACCACATTGCACTATCACTCTAATTAAAATAGCTAGTTAATATGAAACTTTTTTTGGGTGATAGTGCAAATGTGACTAGCACTTTTCTTGGATCGTTATTTCAATAGTTAGGGTAAAAAAGATAATAGACAAGAGAAAAGTTACCTCTCCCTTGAGGAACCAAGGATGCCAAGTAGTCTTCACATGAAGGTGCATTTTGTTTAGAGAGTACTTTGTTGAAGTAACAGGAACCCTTCCATCAATGTCACCACTACATTTCATCCAATAGACAATTTCAGATTTCCATAAATATAACTATCATATATATTGATGATATGGACGATGATGAATTATGAACCACATAATTATGCACGAGAAATACTATTTACATTGTATGACATATTAACTCGGCTGTATAACAGTTGTAAAAAAATATATTAAAAAAATTAATTACGCACCCATGTGAGTGGGGATGTTGTTACAGTAAAACAACTCCTTTTTCTAAGAGGGGTCATTTTATATACTTTTAAAATGACTCATGGTGGGGTCGTTTGGTTAAAAACAACCCCATTAAAGAACATCCCTAAACCCTGGTTTTTTTATTGTAGTGCATAATAAAACCGACTATCAATAACAACAATTACAAAATAGAAATGATGATGAGAATGAAGTTTTCTTTACCTAAAAACCCAGACTCTAATTCCATTGGCCATGAACTCCTGCAGAAGGGGAATGATGGTTGATGAGCTATCTAACCATGTCGTTAAGACATCACTGCATGGCTCCCAGTCATGTGTAAGTTTAGTAACATTGGCATGCATGGCTTCTTGAACATCAGGTCGGTTCAAATAAGCATACACATAATAGTTGCTACAAGGATCAAAATTCAGTATCTGCACAACAACAAAAATAATCCAACTTTTATTTTGATCTTCCCACATTAAACATATAAGTCATTAATTTGATGATATAAATGATGTAAATTTACTTCATTTTACCAACAAAAAAAAACAGACAATCTATGAAACTTTTGAGGCCTTAATATAAGAGAAATTGTGACTTACAGAAGCTTTCTTGGGGTGGGATGTGATATTGGTAGAAAAACAAAGGGGAGCATAGATGTTATAGATATTAATGTTGCCAATATTGGGGAAGACTGCCTCAAGGGCAGCAATGCACACAGGGGACTGATTGCTGGCATTGGGCGAGAAATCGCAGTATTTTTGTATTTGAGACACGACTCGGTCCGGAATGAGTGCGTGTGTCGCAAAGTAATCATACATGCCTCGTGTATCAGTTTCATCATTGATTACTGCATTTCCGATCTGCATGATGTTCAAGAAATCATATCATCTCAATTGCATGATAGTTATATAACAATTTACTGAATAATATAATATCTAAAAGTTAATAACTTTTAATATATGGTTATGTAAAAAGAGATAAAATTAGTATAATTGGGTATATGGTCGTCCATGCATGAAGCTTGGGTTGGAGGATTTTTTATTTTTATTTTTATTTTTAGTTTAGCCTATTAAATTGAAGTATGTCCATGAAACATATGATTGTCAATTGAATTAATAGAACATGTAATATTTATCCTTAAAACATGTAATTCTCGTATGCACTTTAAAAATTGCATATATATGAAATCAATTGCTGTAAAGACAAATATCAATTTCATATACTCATGGAAGAATTTCATTCAATTTGACTTTAAAAAAAAAAAAAAAACCTTTATCTTTTTCTTTTGTTTATCTATTTATTTTCCTGATTTTGATTTCTAATAATTTACTGTTTAAATTATTATCTGTCTTCGCAGGCACCGGCCCGAATCGGAGCCAAAGCCCATGTTCACTATCAACAACTTGACCACATAGTCACGACAAACTACAACAACTGCAGCACCAATAAGTGGGTAATGGGCTGAATGTGACCCAGATGGGCCAGATCTTAGCCCAATTTGCACATCGATCTATTTCTGTTGCCAAATAAATAAATAATGATGGCTAAACAAACAAAATCATGGCAAGCTAGCTAGAAGGCATAAAAGAAAGAATCTTGACAAACTATCAACAATTTTGCACCACAGTAAGTGATCAGTGGACCAGCAGAAGCCCAAAGGGGGCTGCAGCCCCAGTCCCACACCCTTCACAATTCTTGCACTAGCCCAGCCAAAAGTGGCACCATGCATCTTACTCTGTACGACAAATTCTAGTGGTTAATAATATAAAAGAAGAAATAACATTTTGAGTTGACTGCCCATCCTTCATCTTGTCTCAGGATGTGAAAAATGTAGGCTTCACATCAAATCTATAAGCATTTCAGACATCATGTGGCCAAAGAAATTATGTAACACTCAATAAAGTTTTTTTTTTTTCACTTGGAGGAATATATAGACGCTAATTGTATCTACTGTTGTTTTCGAATTGTTAAAAATGGTATATGAGCAACTTAACAAATAATCCTATGTGGCGTTGAGGCAATGCATATACTTTGACGAGGACTTTAGAAATTTGAACTGGAGAGTTGTGACGACACCTCATAAAATTAATCTCATATTGAGAAGATAAATTTCTCACGTGAAATATATTAATTAAAAAGAAATCAACTTAACTAGCATTTTTAGAGTTATAACACAAATATGGCTGACATTTTTTTTTTTTTTGCTTACCTATTGTCATGGGTTTAGGTCCGCTTTGGGGTTGGACTCAATGTAAATATCATATGTTCGTCGTTAACGTTAATCACAAATTATCTTAAGGTTTATATAAGTAAAAATATTTAATTATTTAATTAATATTTTACCTGCTGTAATGAAAATTTAGGAGAAAAAAAGAAGGAAAAGGGAAGCAACAATGAGTGTAATTAACTTCCAAGTTTCCATGATTTCTTAGTACTGTTGAAAAGCTAAGCTGACCACTTTTGAGTATGATTTCTAATTATTTGATATATAGAACCTAACTTTCCAATTATTTGAGAGAGAGAGAGAGACATACAATGATTCCTTTGAGGTTGATAATGGTCCTATTAGCCTTCTCGTTGTGATAAAGAATGGTATGAGCAAGCTGAGGAACATAATGCCCAGCATAGCTTTCTCCAGAAATATAGAAAGGCCTGTTCTTGTACTCGGGAAATCTCTCTTGCCAATTCACCAAAAACATATAATTATCTGCTGCTGTTATTTTATCTCCCATTTTACTATAATCCGATGTCGTATTGGAGTATGAAAATCCTACTCCAGCAGGTGACTCAAGGAACAGAACATTCGCAGCTGAGAAGAAACAAAAAAACATAAAATAAAATCTTCATGCTTTTCATAAAAAAATATAAAGAAAATGTCATTAATTAAATAAATTTACCATAATTCCAAGAATATTTGTTTTTGAAAAGGGTTTTGCCATCACTTTTCACACGAAATGGTCCAAGTTCTTGCATTGCTCCATAAGCAAGAGATGAACAACCTGGGCCTGCACAGACAAAAATTGCAAAATAATTAATTATTTGTTAACCCCAAAGACAAGTTTAGTAGTAGTAATAGTATTAATATTAGTTAGACCTTGCACTTGTAACACCTAACAATAGTTTAGAAAAAAGTTTCTAACATATATATATCTATGAATATTTTGTATTAGTTTTCTGATTTCTTTATTACTGCATTTTTTTCTTATATCGGCTTCATTCCACTATATATATATAATAAAAGGCGTGGATTGAGATCCGATCCTTTGTATTTTCTAAAATATGAGATTCTCATATTCTGAAATTTGAGCCCTCCATTTCATCTAATTAACGGTCTATATAAATGCAGAAGTTTGTATGTTAATTTTAGTTTTTAATATGTCAAATCCAGTTGCCTCGATAACACAAATTTTTGCATTTGTTTAAACTGTTAGATGAATTGGATAACTTAAATTTTAGAATATGAGAATCTCGTATAATAAAAGATGCGGATTGCGATCCTTGGCTATTCTTCAAGAATTGCCCATGGATTTTTTTTTTTTTTTAAATCCTAGCCACTCATTTGCATCCAACAGCAAGAAACTTGCCACGTGTCCCAACCAATATAAAAAAATAAAATATTATTTAAAATTTAAAAATAAATATAAAATAAAATCATAAAATAATATAATAATTTATTAAAAAATAAAATAATTAAAAAAAAAGAATGGGGTGGCTCGGCCACTCCATTCTCCCCATAAAGGGTGGCCGGCCACCCTTAGGGTGGCTTCGGCCAACCCCAAAGGCCGGTTGAGGGTGGCTGTAGTGACCCAAATTATTAACTAGGTGTAAGTAATTTAGTTGGGAGTTAATTTAGGCTTTTGGTCATTAAGGATACTAGAGGGATAATTTAGACTTTTGGGCAGACGTACGCAACTGTCTATAATGCGGACGTACAATGGGGACCACCAGACATACACTATGCAAACCGTATAGGTGGACGTACGTGGGACCACCGGACGTACACTACTTTTTGAATATCCTCTGGTTAATACCTGGACGTATGAGGCAGCCTTTAAACCGCTGGGCGAGAACCACCGGACGTTCGCTACTTTGCTAGTGGAGTTGTTGGCAGCCCTCTCTTATAAATACCCCTTACCCCTCTTCATTCCTCACAAGTTTTTCAGATGCCCCCAGGCTGCCAGAGTGTTCCTAGAGATTTTTCAAAGTGTTTTGAGTGTGTTTTGTGAGAGTGTGTGTGGCGTTTGGGTGTTTCGGAACGTTCGTGAGGCAGAACTCTTGCAGTTTTGTTTCAAGGAGGTAACGTTCGACCCTTAGCTTGTTAATTACGTCGTTATGCTGCTCGATTTATGTTTAGTTGTAGTTGCTAGCTTAGTTATGCTTTGAATCTTGTTTGGGTAAGTATTTTCGTTAGCTTAACATTGTTATGTTGCATGGAGGTTGTAAACCAGGTTAGGAGGCTTTAGGGTGTTCCTAGTAGTCCTAGAAATTGGAGAATAGGCGGATAGTAGAGAGAAAATGAGGTTCTTCCTGAGGACCTACATAGTGGACGTACGGTATCGTGACCGGACGTACGACCCCGAGGCCTAGACGTACAGTCAATGTGTGACAGAAAAATCTTATTTTCACCAACCGTCCCATAGCTCCTGTTTTCCTTACTTTAGAGTCGTTTTATTGGAATTAGGACTGATAGAAGGTTTTCCACAGATTTGCAAAACCTGGAACTTTCGGAGTATTCAGAGACGCTTTTCGATCTAGGTGAGTTTAACTCACATAATGCTTATTGCTATTTTTTATGCACTGCACATCTATTTTGTGTATCGAGAAAACATGCATATTTTACAGCTCTTACAGTTTGTACTTACTGCACATGAACTCTAACATTTTGAGAAAAACGTTGTGCTGAACATGTTAACCAAGTGAGACTTGTAAAATGACATACATGTAAAATATAGATAAGATAATTTACATCGTATGACATGGTACACCAGTATGTGCGGTAGTAATGGTAATGGGCTTACTATACATGTTAGCTTTATGGTCAAATGTGTGTGTTATACGGGCCTTTGGATCCATTGGTTTCGTGACCCTAGTGCAACCATTCCCAATGGTTCGGTCACTATAGGACGGACGTCATTAATTAGTGTGGGCCACTCAAGGTTGGACTCGATCGTGCTATTAATGTTATGTACGGTATGTTATGCAATGGCTGGAGTACTGGCATTGTACTATAGGTTCCTCGGGACAGCATCAACTCTACTGAGAATGAGTAATATCTCGGGTACACTATATTGTTGAACTATGATTGTTATTTACATCATATGCATATACAATCTATTATATATATCACGTATAAAATAAGCTGTCATGATGGAACTGCTTTTGTTTATTAAATATCTGAGTTCATTACTAAACTGGCATGGGTATTATTTGCGTTAAAAATCACTAAGTCTTAGACTTACCATTTTTCTTTATGTTTCATCTCCTATTACGATTATATACGGTTTAGCCGCTTTAGAAGAGGGTGACGTCGGAGCAGACTTGGGTGCTAGCCCAGGACTTAATCCGTGTGATCTTTGAAGAGATGGATCCTATTTGGTTGCGTTCGATGTGGGAGATTGGAGGATCTACCCATGCAGACATGATAGAGATTTTGATTTCACTAGCACTGCTTAAGATTAAGTCTTGGCTTTGATTTGTTGATTTTTTGTGAACTATGTTGACGTTTGTTATTTGGGTTGTATCTATTTTCCTGCTGATGGTCTGATGACCAGTACATTTGGTGACTATTTATGCTATAATGATGACCTAGTACTTTATCTCTAGTATTGCTGTGTGATGTTTTATTATTGTCTCTTAATCTCATATTCTTGGTAAAATCTTCCGCTGTAGTTTTCTTGTTAAGATGAGGAAAGTGAATTCCTGGAGGTCTTGTTCTGCGAGGGATAAAGGTAGGATGGCGCGCTGTGGGATCAATTACTAGTTAATTGATTTGTCCATCGGGCGGGGCGTCACAGTGGTCGACGCCATCCCTTAAATTTTGATTTATGGGTGCTGAACCACCCCATGGGGCCTAGGGGTTGGCATTGGCCACCTCCAAAGGCAGGTTGGGGGTGGCCGATGCCACCCCATAGGCCCTAGGGAGTGGTTCGGCCACCCCTTAGGGCCAAAATTTATGGGTTTGGCCCTAAGGGGTGGCCAAACCACCCCCTGGGGCCTATGGGGTGGTGTCGGCCACCCCCAACCGGCCTTTGGTGGTGGTCGACGCCACCCATTAGGCTGAGCTGGGGTGGCCGAGCCACCCCTTTCTGTTTTTTTAATTACTTTATTTTTTAATAAATTATTTTATTTTATATTTATTTTTAAATTTCAAATAATATCTTATTATTTTATATTGGGTGGGACACGTGGTGAGTTTGTGGTTGTTGGATGAAAATGAGTGGTTAGGATTTAAAAAATATATATATATGGGTAATTCTTGAAGAATAGTCAGGGATCTCAATCCTCCCCACAGCTCCACAAAAAGTGATTGGTAGACGCCACCCCATGAAGAGAGTCAAAATGTATTTAAAAAATATTTTTTAAATAATTTGACACAAGTTGCAAAATATTATAGTAAAATAATACCCAAAAATATGTGTGTGATTTTCTTTTAAATTCCTTTAATTCAATTTATTATATTTTTTCTTATGTATATTTTTAAAACTGTGTCTAGATTAGAGGAATTTTCTCTGACTAATTTGGAAAATGGTTAAAAAAGAGTGTAGAAAAATGATTTTATCATTTTAAACTGTGGCTAAATATTCTAAAAAGGAGCATATACTTTATATATGATGAAGCACGATTATTACTCCATTATAATTATCTCATAATTAATGTTCTCATAATAATCACAATGCTAGCACAAGAGGATAAAAAATAAGGGACTATCATGCAAAGGTGTGGCATCATTTCTAAAGGATAGAGAGAGAGAAAGTAGGTAAGACTTCCACATCAATGGTGAACATACCAAGACTTCTAGGTCAGGTTCTAAGTCTATGATTTTTAATTTTTATGGGCTATTTTCATATATTCCCATCCCAACTATATCTTTCTTTGTCTCTCTTAACAGAGGAAACCCATTAAAAAAAAAAAAAAATCCAATAAAAAAACAAAAAACACAACATAGAAGAAATGAAAACAACAAACTATAGGTGTTTCAACTATTTGTGCAAGTGACATGACATTGGAAACTGGATCAGATCAAGAATGTTAATATTTATTTAATAGATTGTTATATAATTGGGATGATGTGAGTAGTAGTTGTACGACAGTAATATATATACCTCCATTAAGCCAGAGAAGAAGAGGCAATGTTTCCTTTGACGGTTGTTCGGCTTCAACAAAGTAATAATAAAGCGCGCGACCGGCCGCTTTATTCACGGTGACATAACCGCCGTATTGAGAGAATTTCACTGGAGGTTGTCCGGGCAACGCCTTAATCCAATCTCCCTCTTTCAAGCCCTCCTGAGGGAGAATATTGGTTTGATCAACAAGGTCATCAGTTGCCTGGAAAAGGCTTGAGTCGATGCCGGAATCTGGCTTCAAAGTGGACTTGTAGAAGTGGTGTAAGCCTTGTTCTTTCATCCTCCCATGAGTTCGAGCCACAAGGCATGAGAGAATGAAAAAGGCTAAAAGAACCCAACAAAAAGGCTGCTTACTTTTTTCCATTGTGCTTTGTGTCTCCCTTTCTCCACAGAAATGTAAAAGAAAGGAGAGACAGAAAGAGAGGGAAGAGAAAGAAGGAGAACGGCAATGGGATGGGGGGGTTTGAGATCCAGCCTAGTTTATTGTTTATATATATAGTAGAAGAAAGTGTTTTAACAGTGTATCTTTCAACACCCATGAAGGGACCAGGATCCCCTTTAATTGAGGGGATGATTGGAGATTCTCCAATTGGAAAATTTGGATCGTATAGTTTGATCCAACGCACTAAAACATGACACGTGTCCCACTATAATTAAATAATAAAATATCGTTTAATTTTTAAAAGGAAAATTAAAATTAAAATAATAAAAAATTAAAATTTTTTATAAAATAATATGGGTGGCCGGCCACCCAAATGGTGTGGCCAGCCACCCTATCTGAGCCATGGGGGTGGTCGAAGCCACCCCAAGGGCTGGTTGGGGGTGGCCGAGGGCCACAGG
>CM017324.1:25393059-25405559 GCA_006937295.1 Carpinus fangiana
AAAAAAAAAAAAAAAAAAAAAAAAGAAAAAGAAAGAAAGAAAGAAAGAAAAAGAAGTCATACCAAACACTCCACTTCAGATGGTGTAAAATGAATACGTGTAGCAATAGCATACCACACTTTAGTAGTCTATGACTCTATAATTGATTCTTCAGTCCTTGATAGTTGGGAATCTCAAATATTCAAATCAGTGAAAACGAAGCACTATGAGGGGTCTACCACCATGAGATAGACCTCTAAAAGATAAGGCCAAACAAAACATTAATAATGTCCTCTTTTTTCTTTTTAGGAAATGAATGGAATAAAAATAATTAAATAAATAAATAAGTTACGTTGTCAATGGGGACCAAAACAGAGGAATGGAAGAGTTTTTGACTCTGATTGTCTGATGCAATGATTGAGCTGTTGAGGCCCTTCCCGAATGGAAAACAGTAGGGAATCTTGGGATTGATTGGATTATCAGAATGACTAGTGGGTTGCGATTCCTTTAGATGGTTTTGTTTTTACTTTTATATTCTACTAGCAGATAATCTGAGCGCTAAGAAGCGGAATTCTTTTTTATAATTTAATTTTAAAATTTAAACATATTTTTATTTTATTTTTCATGTAAAAAAATTTATCATGCTTCTTTTAATGAAAAGTTATACTAAAGATTATACACTAATACATTATTGAACATATAGTACTTTTTGGTGCTTTCAAGAAATGGCATCTTTTTTTTATGACATAGGTATTTCAAGATCCATGAAATTAGGAGCATAGGATTTGTATCCTCCATGAATTGAGTAATGCAATGTCTGCCATGAAAGTTTGAAGGAGTGCGTGGTTAGATATCCGATGAAATCAAATGTTCCCATGGGTTTTGTATTTTCATACGAAGGCAAAAAGCCGTCTTTCACAATTTGGTTGCGTAAGAAAATTGTAGCCATCAATTGAACATGATGTAGTAGATTTGGGTTTTCTTGAAAAGACTTTGTTTCAAAATTTCAACATTAACAGTGAGAAGCTGTCATATTTTGTAAGGAATTGTGGTACTCAATATCCTATATTTTGTAAGGAATTGTTAATGGGAACCTGTTCTTTCTCTTGAATGCTGTGCAGAAGATAATAAAAGTCTACTTTTTGTGTGTCTGAAATGCTCCAAAGTCATGTTTGTCTAGATTAGTATCATGTGGCAATGAGGAAATAAAAAAATAACCTAGGGTTTGTTTGTAGTGTATTCGGACAAGTGTTTTTTGTTTTTGGTTTGAAAAAGTGTTTTGACAGCAAAAAACTATGTGCTTGGACAGCAAAAACTATGGGTAAAAAGACAGTTACGATTAGCGATTACTGACTAAAACAGCTAACTGTAACCGTCTAGGCGGTTAGTAAAATCCACTAACCGCTTAGGCGGTTAACTTCCGATTAACGGTTAATAACCGCTAACTACTTTTTTTAATAAAAACAATTAAAAACAAAAACAACCCAAAACAATGTCGTTTCTATGGTAATACAATAATACCCAACTACATACACTGCAGTAGTAAATTTTTGCACTCTCTAGTGCATGCGTGTTGATCAAACATTTCAACCACAGCTGTCTTTTCTATCTCATCAAGTGTTTACAATTTATCATCACTATAACATATGTAGAGAGGTGCCTTATCTTCCATCGTGTTCTCTCTCTCTCTCTCTCTCTATATATATATATATATATCCTAGAACCCCAAAGTTCACATCCATGTGTCCACAGATTTCCCCAACTACCTTGAATCTTGGGGTTCCTTATCATTTTTAAATAAAGAGGAAAAGAGTAATCTGTATGAATGAAGAGTATTTCTTATTTCTTTCAAAATAATAATAATAATAATAAATAAACCAAACTTTGACCCAACTTTTCCCTTAAATTTAAAAGAAAAACTGCATGTGGAGGAGAGAGAGAGCCTTAAATTAGAGAGAGAAATTTGGTCTACAAATTGGGCCAAAGTTAAATTTAAGTTGTGGTTGTATCAGACCTCTTTCCACAAATATTTTGTCCACAATCTCACAACCAAAGGTTCTACTTTTTTGTATTTTCTGACCAAAGCCCGACAGTTGAGGGCCACCAACAATTACAAATAAGACACAGTGAGGTCACATATATAGAGAGATGGAATCATTTGGGATGGAAACCAAGACCACTGCAAAATATTTTAATTAAATATTTTAAGTGTCACGCTTAAGCTACATGAGATAAAATATTAATTTAAACTTTTAGGATAAATTGTAATTCAACATCTGAAAACATTTGTTTGAGAAATTGCATTGGATGGCTAATATCTTTGATTGATCGCCACCATTGCAATAATTTACCATGTAAAATTTTGCATATAGACTCTAACTAGGCCTGCCAAGAAGAAATATAAAAGTATGAAAAAAGTTTCTGAATTGGATTAGAGAAAATTTCTTCAATTTAATTTATTAAACTGATGTGTCTTTAGAGTAAGCAATTGATTCTGATATATGGCACGACAACAGTAGCCTAGTGGTAAATCTAATATGGAACATGAAGCTAAGCATCTCTACTTCACTTTCTGAGTAATTCTGTGGTTCATAATTTGTCATCGTCCTTGTGATTAATATATATGATATTATATTTATGGAAATCTAAAATTGTCTATCGAATGAAATGCAGTGGTGATACTGATGGAAGGGTTCCCGTTACTTCAACAAAGTACTCTCTAAACAAAATGCACCTTCCGGTGAAGACTACTTGGCATCCTTGGTTCCTCAAGGGAGAGGTAACTTTTCTCTCGCCTATTATCTTTTTTATCCTAACTGTTGAAATAACGATCTAAGAAAATCACTAGTCACATTTGCACTATCACCTAGAAAAGTTTCAAATTAACTAGCTATTTTGAAGTACTAATAGTGCAATATTGTAGCTAATGCCTTTTTTCTGGATCGTTACAGGTAGACATAGCTTGTGTTTTTCATAATTTTCTCAGCTTACAAACATAAATTAACATGTTGTGTTTTCTTCAATCATGGTTCCCTTTGTTGTGTCACAGGTTGGTGGCTACACAAAAGTGTATAAGGGAGACCTAACATTCGCTTCCAACCTGCCAGAGGACTTTCTTTGATCAAGCACTTCCTTGGAGGCACACCATTTCCAAACACTCGCATACTGCTGGATTGATATGACAGTGCTCATCAATCCTTGAATCAATATTTATTAAAAAAAAAAAAAAAACCAGGGGTTAAGAATTACGCACGAGAAATGCTATTTACAATGCATGACATATCATTTCGGTTGTATGACAGTCGTATAAAAATAAACTAAAAAACATTACTCAATTACGCACCCACATGAGGCGTTTTTTACTGTAACAACACACCCCAATTGAGTGGGGACATTGTTACAGTAAAATGACTCCTTTTTCTGGTGGGGTTGTTTTGTTAAAACAACCTCATTAAACCCTAATTTTTTTGTAGTGCACAAACCACAACAATTACAAAATAGTAATGATGATGAGATCGAATGGAGTTTTCTTTACCTTAAAACCCAAACTCTAAGTCCATTGGCCATAACCTCCACTACAAAAATATTGAGGATTAGTGATGGTTAATATAGTGTCGGTTTAAATAACCGACACTAATACATGCCAAATAGTGTCGGTTTTTCTAAAACCGACACCCCTTCAAAAATAGTGTCGGTNAATCTAAAATTGTCTATCGGATGAAATGCAGTGGTGATACTGATGGAAGGGTTCCTGTTACTTCAACAAAGTACTCTCTAAACAAAATGCACCTTCCGGTGAAGACTACTTGGCATCCTTGGTTCCTCAAGGGAGAGGTAACTTTTCTCTCGCCTATTATCTTTTTTATCCTAACTGTTGAAATAACGATCTAAGAAAAGCATTAGTCACATTTGCACTATCACCTAGAAAAGTTTCAAATTAACTAGCTATTTTGAAGTACTAATAGTGCAATATTGTAGCTAATGCCTTTTTTTCTGGATCGTTACAAGTAGACATAGCTTGTGTTTTTCATAATTTTCTCAGCTTACAAACATAAATTAACATGTGTTTTCTTCGATCATGGTTCCCTTTTTTGTGTCACAGGTTGGTGGCTACACAAAAGTGTATAAGGGAGACCTAACATTCGCTTCCAACCTACCAGAGGACTTTCTTTGATCAAGCACTTCCTTGGAGGCACACCATTTCCAAACACTCGCATACTGCTGGATTGATATGACAGTGCTCATCAATCCTTGAATCAATATTTATTAAAAAAAGAAAAAAAACCAGGGGTTAAGAATTACGCACGAGAAATGCTATTTACAATGTATGACATATCATTTCGGTTGTATGACAGTCGTATAAAAATATACTAAAAAACATTACTCAATTACGCATCCACATGAGGCGTTTTTTACTGTAACAACACACCCCAATTGAGTGGGGACATTGCTACAGTAAAATGACTCCTTTTTCTGGTGGGGTTGTTTTGTTAAAACAACCTCATTAAACCCTAATTTTTTTGTAGTGCACAGACCACAACAATTACAAAATAGTAATGATGATGAGATCGAATGGAGTTTTCTTTACCTTAAAACCCAAACTCTAAGTCCATTGGCCATAACCTCGTGCATAAGGGGAATGATGGTTGATGGGCTATCTAACCATGTTGTTAGGACATCACTGCATGGCTCCTAGTCATGTGTAAGTTTTGTAACATTGGCATGCATGGCTTCTTGAACATCAGGTCAGTTCAAATCAGCATACACATAATAGTCGCTACAAGGATCAAAATTCAATATCTGCACAACAACAAAAATAATCCAACTTTGATTTCGATCTTCAATTCCCAAATTAGACATATATTTCATTTGACGATATAAATGAGGAAAATTTACAACAAAAAAGCAGACAACCTATGAAACGTTTGAGGTAAGAGAAAATACTGTGACTTACAAAAGTTTTATTGGGGCGGGGATGTGATGTTGGTAGAAAAAAAGAGGGGAGCATAGATGTTATAGATATTAATGCTGTCAATATTGGGGCTGACTGCGTTAGTGGCTGCATTGCATGCACGAGATTGATTGCCGACATAGGGCGAGAAATCCCAATACTTTTGTATTTGAGACACGACTAGATCCGGAACTAGAGCGTGTGTCGCAAAGTAATCGTACATGCCTCGTTCGTCAGTTTCATCGTTGATTACTGCATTTCCAATCTACATAACGTTCAAGAAATCATATCATCCCAATTGCATGATAGTTATATAGCAATCTACTAAATAGTATATTATTTAAAGGAAAAAATATTTTTTACCCCCTTTGAACTATCCACTTATTTGCACTTTTAACCCTAATGTTTAAAAATTGATATTTTACCCCCTCAAAATATCTGAAATTAATACTTGACCCCATAAAGTACACTTTACCGTTGAAG
This sequence comes from Carpinus fangiana, assembly GCA_006937295.1. NCBI lineage: Eukaryota > Viridiplantae > Streptophyta > Magnoliopsida > Fagales > Betulaceae > Carpinus > Carpinus fangiana. Next base: position 25,398,473 of record CM017324.1, read on the forward strand.
TATTTTGAGTTGACAAATAAACAGACTGTACAAGATGAACAAAAAATCTCATAGAAACTCTAAATTGTTGATAGTGACCCAAATGTGGTCACTATTTACAATTTGACCACATAATCACAACAAACTACAACTGTAGCACCCTAAGTGGGTTATGGGCTGAATGTGATCCAGATGGGCCAGAGCTTAGCACAATTTGCACATCTATTTCTGTCGCCAAATAAATAAATAATGATGGCTGAAAAAACAAAATCATGACAAGCTAAGAAGGCATAAAAGAAAAGAATCTTGACAAACTATCAACAATTTTGCACCACAGTAAGTGATCAGTGGACCAGCAATAGCCCAAAGGTTTGCCCCAGTCCACACCCTTCATAATTTTTGCACTAGCCAAAAGTGGCACATGCATCTTACTCTGTAATATACAAGAAGAAAGAACATGTTGAGTTGACTGCCCATCCTTCATCATCTTGTCTTAGCATGTGAAAATATAGGCTTCACGTCAAATCAATACATTTCAAACATCATAAGGCCAAAAGTAATTATGTGACATTCTATAAACTTAGTTCCGGAAAACGGATTTTTCACTTGGAGTGTAGCGTGTGGGTTGTAAAGGAATATATTGGCGCTAAGTGCATATGCGGTTACTGTTGTTTTTCAGGTCATTACAAATGGTATATGAGCAACCTAGTTAGTACCTTGATGAGAGTATTAAAATTTGAGTGGAAAAGTTGTGACGACACCTGATCATAAAGTTAATCTCATATTGAGAAGATAAATTTCTCACAAGGAATGGATTGATTAAAAAGCAACAACTTAACTAGTATTTTTGGAGTTATAGCACAAATGTCGCTAACACTTTTTCAGATACTGTCATGGATTTTTCAGAGTATCTATTGTCATGGGTTTAGGTCCACTTTGGTGTTAGACTCAATGTAAGGATCATATTTTCTTTGTTAACGTTAATCACAAGTTATCTTAAAAGTTTATATAGATAAAAAAAAATAAATTAAAAAAAATTATATTTTACCAACCGTAATGAAAATTTAGGAGAAAAAAAGAAGGAAAAGCGAAGCAATTAACATTAATGAGTGTAACTTCCAAGTTAATTTCCATGATTTCTTAGTACTGTTGAAAAGCTAAGCTAACCACTTTTGAGTATGATTTCTACTTATTTGCTATATAGAACCTAACTTTCCAATTATTTGAGAGAGAGTGAGACAGACAATGATCCCTTTGAGGTTGATAATGGTCCTATTTGCCTACTTGTTGTGATAAAGATGGTATGAGCAAGCTGAGGAACATAATGCCCAGCATAGCTTTCTCCAGAAATATAGAAAGGCTTGTTCTTGTACCCAGGAAATCTCTCTAGCTAATTCACCACAAACACATAATTATCTGCTGCTGTTATTTTATCTCCCATTTTACTATAATCCGATGTCGTATTGGAGTATGAAAATCCTACTCCAGCAGGTGACTCAAGGAACAGAACATTCGCAGCTGAGAAGAAACAAAATAAAATAAATCACTAGCAAACAAGGGACTGCACAGGAAGAAGAGGATTAATGACTCACCCAACTGAATGACCCTTCCATTGATTAATATCAATCAGACCTTCTTGTAAGCATAATCTGTTACGCTTCATGGCTTGCTCCTCTAAATATCTCTTCAGTGATGATGGGTCTATTCGGAAGAGTAGGATTAGGATTCCTAATCCTAAATATCAAGAATAAGAGATAGTAGGATAAGAATAAGAGATAGAAGGAAGAGTTGTTTAAACTTCCTTATTATCTTGTTGGGTTATTTATCTTTATCTTTATTTGAATTACTAAGCTTGTTAGCTTTATCTTTATTTGAATTGTAGGGTTGTTAGCAAGTTGTTAGAGGTAATCTTATTTAAGATAGTCCTCAAGTTAGGAAGAGGTATTGAGTATTTTGATTAACACATTGCGTGTAACGGTGATTCCTACCTTAAGTGGGATATCATTATTATCATATTTCCGTTCCATATTTACCTTCATTCCCACTTCTCATAATTCCATCACAATTACCTTATCAAATGATCTCTCTGAGCATGTAGAATTATTCGAAAAATCAATAGAATCCCTCTACTGCTTGGAGTAGAATACTTGCAGTAATTTAGATTTACTGACAATTGTGTTCCTTCACAAAAGGCATCAGTCAAGTAATTTAGTCAGATGCATAGAAGACTCTTTTCTTTGGGTAACTAGACATGTAAATGACATGAAGTTATTACAAACAATTCAAAGACGAAATTTTTTAAACATTTCCTCCCTAAAGTTATTAGAATCCTTATGAACACATCCTAGAAGACCATATTTAACTTCAAGACTAACCCGAGTCAACCCATGTTCCACTTAAGTTCAGCTGGACAAGAACATAAGTATTTTCCTTTGAAAAAAAAAAAAAATACAACCCGTTGCATTAAGAATATGGACCATATGGTGGAGTATATACGTGGGTTATTGAAAACCCATAAGAATTTTCTAGCTAATACTCAAAAGGAAATAGAAAACAAAAAATTGACAATGCTCAAAAGATACTAAAAATTATCGATCGTCTCAATAATGCTCAAAAGAAACAAAGAAACAGAGAAACAAAGCTTGAAAAGTACCAGAATTTGCAAACGGCTGAGCAACGAACGAGGTCGAAGAAGTCAACGAACGCGAAGATCATGCAGAGGATGTCCTGGTCGAGGGACTGGATTGTGGCGGTGGTCCCCACCCCTTCGGATTTCCTCCTCTTGCTCTGCCGCCTGTCACCAGCAGGAGTGCTACCCATCGTTCGCTTGTCGCTTCCTGCTAGCTCTCCGCTGATGACACGCGAGCTCTGATCGGAACCGATAACACAGGATGGAGAATGGAGATAAAGGAAGGTCTTTTGTGTAAATGAGCAATAAACCCTTTACAACCATTTTTTACTTGGCCTATTTTAAGTAATCTTTTTTTTTTTTTAAAAAAAAAATGATTTAAGCACGTCAAATATAAAAATAAATGTAATAAATAAATATAAAATAACATGATGTTATACACTCCAAATCTTATGGAATAAGATTCTCTTTGGTCCATTTTGGATTGAAAAATATTGAATTTATGGATAGAATTTAAAAATTTTAGAACCACAAATGAGACATGTCCTACTAACAAAAAATAATAATAAAATATTATTTCATATTGAAAAAATAATAAAAAAATAAAGGGTGGTTAATCACCCATTGGGAGTGGCCGGACCCCAGTTGAGGGCTGAGGATGGCTTCAACCACCCTAGATTATTGGTCTGAGGTGGCCGAAGCCACCCCATGACCCTTGCGGGTGGTCCGGCCACCCCCAATGGCCAAATCTAAAATATATATACATATCGTTTGGCCCTTGGGGGTGGTCAGGGGTGGCTTCAGCCACCACAGACCGGCCGATCTATGGTGGTTCGGTCACCCTCAAGGGCTAAACAATTTTATTTTATTTTTTATTTTTATTTTTAAATCTGCCATTGGGGGTGGTTGGACGATTGGGATGGCCAACCACCCTTTATTTATTATTATGATTTTTTTAATATGAAATAATATTTATTATTATTATTATTTTGCATATCCACAGAAGAGAAGAGATGGAGATTCGAACTAGTGACATCTGTTTCATTAAGCGTGGTTTCAGTCGATTGAACTACCTCTTGAAGACATTTTATTATTAGTTTTGGTTAGTGGGACAAGTGCCTCATTTGTGGCTTTAGAATTTCTAAGAAGAAATCTTAATCATGAACTGGATATTCTCCAGTTTATTTTGAATTCGAGAGGATCCTATTCCTAATCTTATACTCTCACTTCGACACTCGCTAACAAATCATTACTCAATGTTATCCCCAATGATAAAGTTGAAGCACATTAAGACAAGAAAGAAGATGAGTGTGGGCGTAATTACTAATTACTAAAGACTTTTAGAACAGTTTTCGGCACAGTGTTCAAGTAAGATCTCCCTCCTATGCTCAAGTAAGATCTTTGAGAAAAGAATGTATATTCTCTCTTCGGTCTGTATTGATACTTGGAGTTCGGCCTATTTATAGGCTTCGATCCTATATGGGTTATTGTAGCTTGATCTTCTTTCTCTTCGGTCTGTATTGATACCTGGAGTTCGGCCTATTTATAGGCTTCGATCCTATATGGGTTATTGTAGCTTGATCTTCTTTCTTTTTAATCTTATCCGCGTAGCTTGATTTAAATTGAGAGTTGTAGTTGTATGCGAGCTCTAACATTATCCTTACGACATTGGATAATCATGAAAATAACCTCTAACCCCGTGGGAGTCAACCATTGAATAGTGTGAGTTCAATTTGGCAACGATGCTAGATTATAGTGGCAAATGCTTTCTGGGAAGTTAAGTGGTTAGCAGTCTCGAGGAGTCTGTCTCCAGGTAGTCAATCCTCGGGTAACTGGGCTTTGGCAATATCTTTCTTCTTCTCATTGTCGATTCTTGTGGGTCGGACCTTCATCAACTGTGGACCATGTTACTGAAATTCAGCCCATGGCTTCGTTACCGGGCTGCAGCTAGCCCTTGGGCTAGCCGGGACTAGGACGGAAAGCTTATTTTAATTTCCCAACAAAGACGATGAAGAAAAGGTCAATCATGTGCTCGTCCAAGTCCTATATTACTGACCCAACCATTGCAAAGACTTTTGCGCAGTGGAATTTAGCAGAGATTTGAAAATACATAATATCATCTTGAAGGGTACTCCTCTGGATATAATACATAAGTTCTAGAAGGATGACCAATCTTAGAGCAGGTATGGTCATTTGATTGATGATTCGAAGATAACACTATATATGCGTTTCTGAAGGAAGATCAATCTTGAAACAGGTATGATTATTTGATTAATGGGTGGTGGTATATCGACGTTGAAGAAGAAAAATCATTTGTAACTTATATCCGTTTTTTTTTCACGAGAAAGATAGAGAGGAATTAAATTTGAACAATTTTTTTTTTTTTTACATGAAATCTCTGTAGTTATTTTTGATTAAAAAATAATTAAATTTACTTATAATTCTTATCTATTTAAGTTTTTTGATATAACTGTTAATGTTAATTTAAGATAGTATCACAGTCCGCTATTATATTCGTTTCTGAACGTTCGAGATGTGCTGATTATTTTTTGATGCATCTGATGATATGCTGACTTTGGAGATCGACAAGATCCGAGCATTGATAATTGATCACGTGTTCTTGAGAAATTTGTTAATGTTAAAACTTAAAAGTGCACGAGAACCACGGGTCCACGAGGCCTGTTAATAAATTAGTTGACCAAAGAGCAAAAGGAAAAGACCAAAAAGCTATTGAAAAGACATTAATGATATAAATGAGGTAAATTTACTTCATTTTACCAAAAAAAAATTAAAAATTAAAACTTCGCGGAAGACCCTTGACCTTCTACTCGTTTTGAAATATCTCTCTAAACTATAAAAACTCTCAATTTAGTTTCTGAAGTTTCAATTGCTTTAAATTTAGACCACTCCGTCAGATTTTAAACATTACATGACGTTTATACCTCTGACTTTTGTATAAAATTTTAACTTGCAAAACGTTTTTTTATTTTTTAAAAAATAAAAATTAGGGATATTTTAGTCTCTTTTTTTTTTTTTTTTTTTTTTTTTGTATTTTTAATGGTTAAAATTGACGGAGGAGTCTAAATTGAGAGCAATTGAAAGTTCAGGAGACTAAATTAAGAGTTTTTAAAATTTAAAAAGGATATTTCAAATCGGATGAAAGTTTGGGTTTTTTTTTTTTTTTTAAAAAAAAATATCTTAGCTTTCATTTCTCATAAATGGGTTTGTTCATGAGCAAATACAACCCCTTGCATGCAGGGTGGAAAATCATCCCTCCATACTCGCTCCTCGTTAAAAGACAAAGCTAGTTTTGCTAACGGGTGGGCAGCTTCATTAGCCAGCCTCCAAGCGTGTCTTAAATGTCTCTGCTTGGCACTGCTGGAGTAGTAACTTGGCATCATTCAGTATTGGCCCGTGGATGCCCCAGCGCAAGATCCTTCTTTTTGAAGCTCTTGGATGACCTCCAACGCATCTCCTTCGAGGACAGCATGTGTGAATCCCAATGTAGTAGAAAGCTCCATCCCCTTCCACATATATAGCACAAGCCTCAGCCGAAGTCTAGCAGTTTAATTTGAGGCCTAAGTTGAGCCCCTTTTATAAGAGAAATTATGACTTACAGAAGCTTTCTTGGGGGCGGACTCTGACATTGGTAGAATTTTTTTTGATCCGGATGTTTCCCAGTTGCTTACCATTAAATTTGATATAGTAATTATTAAATTTTGATCTATTGATGATTTAAAAAATCACATCATATTTGAGAAAAATCTAATCTTTGCTTATGTCTTTACTCATAAAATTTGGGTAGGTAGTTGATTTGTTATTTTAGTTAGCATAATGATATTATAAGGAGAACTAAAATCCTCTTAAATGTGATATGACATTTAAAACTACAAATAGATTAAAATTTAATAATAGTCGTTTCAAATTCAATGATAATTTTAAATGCCTAAATTATATTAATTATTCAATTGTAACACGTGTGTATGAGCTGTAGAATTTGTGTTAGATTAGTTGGATTAGAATACCTAGCAATACCGGGTTTTCCTTCCAAGCATGTTTTGGTTCCGGTTCACCTGGTTCACTTGCTCAGAGTCATATCAGATTTTTTTTTTTTGGACATGTCCACACAAGAGAAGAGGAGAGGGAATTCGAACTAGTGACATTCGCTTCATGAGGCGTGGTCTATAACCCATTAAACTATACCTTTAAGGACATAATCGTATCAGTTTTGGTGCCGCGGAAATGTTTTAAAATACTGAGATTTTAAGTATGATAACGTTCAAGTTGTAGGCCACTTGATGTAATGGACTGCATGTATTATCAAAAGTGCGAAGCTGGCAATTTTTTGGTATCGCCGGGATACTGATCCGATTAGTACGGTCAACTGAGTTATATTGAAGATAAGACAGCACAAACACTAGTTAGTTTACATCTTCTCCGACCCATGGAAAGCTCAAAACCACATGCAGTAATAGTTTC
>CM017324.1:25410559-25524250 GCA_006937295.1 Carpinus fangiana
TGCCAATTCTTGACAAGGAGGTAGAAGGAGAGTACGTTGATGAGAAAGAACCGATGAGGCTCCCCGGTTGCATACCGCCGGTTCGGCCCGAAGATGTGCTTGTTTCGATGATGGACTGGACAAAGCAGGAATACAAATTTTTACTACAACTGACTTCAAAGATGCGTGAGAGTGATGGGGTTTTATCGAACACATGGGAAGATCTGGATGCCACGACACTCAAGGCCATGAGAAAGGAAAAGAGTTACGGATCGGTACCAGTTTACGCGGTTGGGCCGCTGATCAGACCGGTTGTATCGCCAGCTTCGAGGAGCCAGCTGTTGGATTGGCTAGACGAGCAACCGGTTGAGTCTGTGCTTTACATTGCGTTCGGGAGTCTTGGGGCTCTTTCAGCGTAGCAAATCACTGAGCTAGCTTTGGGTTTGGAGCTGAGCCTACAGAGATTTATGCGGGTCCTGCGCCACCCCAGCAACAAGGATTCTCATGCTGCTGCTAACAGAGACGATGACGTGTTAGCCTACTTGCTTGATGGGTTCTTGGAGCGGACCCACGGTTTGGGATTGGTGGTCACGCAGTGGGCCCCACAATCGGACATCTTGCGGCATCCATCCACGGGAGGGTTTTTGTCTCACTGCGGGTGGAACTCGTCGCTAGAGAGTATACTAAGCGGCGTGCCAATGATAGCTACAAAAGATGAATGCGACGATGCTTGCGTAGGAGGTAGGAGTGGCCGTCTGGCCAAAAGTTGCGCCGACGTAAGGAGTGGTGGGAAGGGAGGAGATTGAGATGATGGTGAAGAAAGTTATGGAGGGCCAGGAAGGGAAGGCTATGAGGGGTAAAGCTAAGGAACTGAAAATCAGTGGGGAGAAAGCTTTGAATGAGGGTGGTTCTTCCTTCACGGCTGTCTCAATTGGCAAGGCAATGCGTAATGAACTCGCAAATGCATGGGTAATGATTGCTTATTTGTTTTTTGAGCAACGTGTAAACTTTGGTCAGCAGCAGTTTCTTTGTGTAATAGCATATCCCAATAACTTAAAAAGGAGTTACTCAATCGACTGTGTACCACACCTTATGAAATTGAGGTTGTCATTATTTCGAATCACTCATTTCTTTCTTTTGTGTTGTTGACATGTCAAAAATAAAAAAAAAACTACGTCAACAAAACTATCCATCTATCTCTGAACATTGCCTTTTGTTTTGCCAAGAAAATGGCCATATTTATTGTGTGTTTTTGCAATTGGGGTCTTTCTTCTACCATTACTGGCAAGAAATAAAGGCTTTTATTGTGTGTTTTCTCGTCCTTTCACAAGTCTTTTTGCACTTTGCGAAGGGAGGGTGAGTGTGTAATACTCTGCTCAATCATGTGGCAAATATTTAATTAAGGAAAAAATCATATTGGGTTTTTAATTTCAAGAATAAAATCCGTAAGTGGTTTTTTTTTTTTTTTTACATGTCCGCACAAAAGGGTAGATGGGAATTCAAACTAGTAACATCTGTTTCATTAAGCGTAATTCTAACCGATTGAGCTATCTCTTGAAGACAAAATCCTTAAGTTTTGCTCAAGTTTAAAATAGATTCATCTATCACTTTATCGTTAAAATTAACAGTTTGTATTTTAACCGTTTGTCATCTACTTCATTTGTCTCATTTGACACATTAACCGTTAACGTCCATTTCAACACCCCAATGCAATGCTACGCCAACAAAACTATATTATTTGGTTACTGTGAATTTGCTTTTTAGGTTCTTAAATTTTGTGTTTCTCTAAGTTTTATGTGTCTAATTGATGATTTTTTTTTTTTTTTTTGGAATCTTTTGTTTATTTATTTACTTTTTCTATGAATGACTTAATTAAGTCATTCCTTGATGTTGTAGTTTGGAAGGAATGAGCATTGCAAAAATTGAAAGTTCAAGAAACATTATAAATCGCTTGGTAATTAGAGAGACTAAATCAGCTTCCTTTAAAAAATAAAAATGAAGAAGCAAATTATTGTTCTGCTCTAAGTAGCAAGTTGCTACTTTCTTTATAAATCATGGAAGATGAAAGCGATCAAATTGTACTATAAATTAGCACTGAAGAGGCAAAGAAGCCTAAGATCTAATGAAATCATCAATTGGATCTTTTAGTGTTTGGAAGAGGTGTGCCTCCAAGGAAGTGCTTGATCAAAGAAAGTCCTCTAGCGGGCTGGAAGCTGGGCACTAGATGACCTGCATCTCTCACTGTTGCGAATGTTAGGTCTCCCTTATACACTTCTGTGTAGCCACCAACCTATGACACAGCAAAGGGAACCATGCATTGAAGAAAACACAACATGTTAATTTTTGTTTGTAAGCTGAGAAAATTATGAAAAACACAAGCTAATGTCTACCTGTAACGATATAGAAAAAAGAAAAAAAAAGAAAAAAAAAAAGAAGCTACAATATTGCACTATATTAGTACTTCAAAATAACTAGTTAATTTGAAACTTTTATGGGTGATAGTCCAAATGTGACTTGCATTTTTTTTATATCGTTATCTCAACAGTTAGGGTAAAAAAGATAGTAGACGAGAGAAAAGTTACCTCTCGCTTGAGGAACCAAGGACGCCAAGTAGTCTTCACAGGGAGGTGCATTATGTTTAAAGAGTACTTTGTTGAAGTAACAGGAACATTTCCATCAGTATCACCACTGCATTTCATCCAATAGACAATTTCAAATTTCCTTAAATATAATAGCATATATATTGATCATAAGGACGATGACAAATTATGCACCACAGAATTACGCATGAGAAATGCTATTTACAATGTATGACATATCATCTCGATTGCATGACAATCGTATAAAAATATACTAAAAAACATTACTCAATTATGCACCCATGTGAGGCGTTTTTTATTGTAACAATGCCCCCAACTGAGTGGGGACATTGCTACAGTAAAACAACCCCAATTACAAAACGTCTCTAAACCCTGATTTTTTTGTTGTGCACAAACGGACTATCAATAACAACAATTACAAAATAGAATTGATGATGAGATCAAATGGAGTTTTCATTACCTAAAAACCCAAACTCTAAGTCCATTGGCCATGATCTCGTGCAGAAGGGGAATGATGGTTGATGGGCTATCTAACCACGTTGTTACGACATCACTGCATGGCTCCCAGTCATGTGTAAGTTTTGTAACATTGGCATGCATGGCTTGTTGAACATCAGGTCGATTCAAATAAGCATGCACATAATAGTCGCTACAAGGATCAAAATTCAGTATCTGCAGAACAACAAAAATAATCCAACTTTTATTTTGATCTTCAATTCCCAAATTAAACATATATTTCATTTGACGATATAAATGAGGTAAATTTACAAAAAAAAAAAAAATAAAAGAAAAAAAAGAAGAAGAAGAAGAAGAAGAAGAAGACAACCTATGAAACTTTTGAGGTAAGAGAAATTGTGACTTACAGAAGCTTTCTTGGGGCGGGCTGTGATATTGGTAGAAAAACATATGGGTGCATAGATGTTATAGATATTAATGTTGTCAATATTGGGGCTGACTGCGTCAATGGCTGCATTGCACGCACGAGATTTATTGCCGGCATTGGGTGAGAAATCACAGTACTTTTGTATTTGAGACATGACTCGATCCGGAACTAGAGCGTGTGTTGCAAAGTAATCGTATGTGCCTCGTTCATCAGTTTCATCGTTGATTATTGCATTTCCAATCTGCATAACGTTCAAGAAATCATATCATCGTCTCAATTGTACGATACATTATATAACAGTCTACTAAATAGTACATTATTTAAAAGGGAAAATACATTTTATCTCATTGAACTATCCACTTATTTGTACTTTTAACCCAAATGTTTAAAAAGTGACATTTTACTCCCCAAAGTATTTGATATTGACACTTTATCCTCATGAAGTACACTTTACTCCCCTAAGTATTTTTGAATTGACACTTTACCCCCCAAAACTTAGTTACTTCGGGGGTAAAATGTCAATTCAAAATACTTCAGGGTAAAGTGCACTTCATAGGACTAAGTGTCAATGTCAGATACTTTGGAAATAAAGTGACACTTTTTAAACATTGGAATTAAAAGTGCAAATTAATTGACAATTCAAGGGGGATAAAGGGTATTTTCTCCTCATTTAAAATTTAAGAACTTTTAATTATGTGGTTATGTAAAAAGAGATAAAATTAGTACTCAACAAATAAACGGACTAAAAAATCTCATAGAATGACCCAAATGTGGTCACTATTAACAATTTGACCACACAATCACAGCAAACTACAAACTGAAGCACCCTAAGTGGGTTATGGGCTGAATGTGACCCAGATGGACCAGAGCTTAGCCCAATTTGCACATCTATTTCTGTTGCCAAATAAATAAACAATGATGGCTGAAAAAACAAAATCATGACAAGCTAAGAAAAGAATCTTGACAAACTATCAACGTACAATTTTGCACCACAGTAAGTGATCAGTGGACCAGCAGAAGCCCAAAAAAGGGTTGCCCCAGTCCACAGTCCACACCCTTCACAATTTTTGCACTAGCCGTGGCACATGCATCTTAATTACTCTGTACGACAAATTCTATTGGTTAATATACATGAAGAAAGAACATTTTGAGTTGACTTCCCATCCTTCATCTTGTCTTAGCATGTGAAAATATAGGCTTCACATCAAATCAATAGCATTTCAAACATCATGAGGCCAAAAGTAATTATGTGACACTCTATAAAGTTAGTTATGAGAAAACCGATTTTTCATTTGGAGTCTAGCGTGTGGGTCGTAAAGGAATATATAGGCACTAAGTGCATATGCGGCTACCGTTGTTTTTCGGGTCGTTACAAATGGTATATATATGAGCAATCTAATTAGTACCTTGACGAGAATATTAGAAATGAGAAGTATTAGGAAGTCAAATAAATAAACCTATAAAAAGTTCTAAATTGATGTTACAAAGGTTTTTAAATTAAAAAAATGTAATTTTTCCTCCCTTGTCTGTCACTCACGGTTTGCCACGTCAGTTTGAAACTTGTTATGAGTTCATTTGTTTGGCTCCCTATCACTTCTCTTAGAAATTTGAGTGGAAGAATTGTGACAACACCTGATCATAAAGTTAATCTCATATTGAGAAGATAAATTTCTCGCATGGCCATGAATGGGTTTATTTAAAAGCAACAACTTAACTAGTTTTTTTTTAAGTTATAGCACAAATGTGGCTGACACTTTTTAAGAATGTCTATTGTCATGGGTTTAGGTAAACTTTGGGGTCAGACCCAATGTAAATATCGTATTTTCTTTTTTTAACATTAATTACAAATTATCTTAAAATTTTTTATAAATAGAAAAATAAAAATTTAATTAATATTTTACCAACCCTAACGAAAATTTAGAAGAAAAAAGAAGGAAAAGAATGAGTGTAATTAACTTCCAAGTACCCATGATTTCTTAGTGTTGAAAAGCTAAGCTAACCACTTTTGATTACGATTTCTAATTATTTGCTATATAGAACCTAACTCTCCAATTATTGGTCTGGTGTATAAGAGAGAGAGAGACATACAATGATCCCTTTGAGGTTGATAATGGTCCTATTAGCCTTCTTGTTGTGATAAAGAATGGTATGAGCAAGCTGAGGAACATAATGCCCAGCATAGCTTTCTCCAGAAATATAAAAAGGCCTACTCTTATACTCAGGAAATCTCTCTAGCCAATTCACCAAAAATACATAATTATCTGTTGCTGTTATTTTATCTCCCATTTTACTATAATCTGATGTCGTGTTGGAGTACGAAAATCCTACTCCAACAGGTGACTCGAGGAACAGAACATTCGCAACTGAAAAGAAAAAAAATAAATAAATAAATAAATAAACTCTTCATGCTTTTCATAAAAAAAATAAAGAAAATGTCATAATTAATTAAATAAATTTACCAGAATTCCAAGAATATTTGTTTTTGAAAAGTGTTTTGCCATCACTTTTCACACGAAATGGTCCTAGTTCTTGCATTGCTCCATAAGCAAGAGATGAACAACCTGGGCCTGTACACACAATATTAAGCAAGCAGGTTAATCATTTAATTAATTTTATATATAACATTTAATCTTATCTTATTCTTTGTTGTCGAATATCATAACTTCATGATGCTAAAAATACAAGAAGATAATCAATTAAACGCTTACATACAACTTGTAGCTCCAATTATATATTCACGTGTCAAAAATTGTAAAATAATTAATTATTTGCTAACCCCCAATGACAAGTTAATTTAGTAGTAGTAATAGCTAGTATTAATATTAGTTAGATATTGCACTTGTAACACCTGACAATAGTTTAGAAAAAGTTTCTAATATATATTTTTGAATATTTTGTATTAGTTTTCTGATTTCTTTATTTTTGCATTTATTTCTTATATATATAAACAAAAGAGGCCACCATATACGAGGCCGCAATGTTAGAGGAAAAAAATGATAAATTATTGAATAAAATCTAAAATCAATATATATTTTTTAAAAATATATTTTATAATTTAAAATTGCATGATTGTCACAACACGCAAGCGAGAATTCCCATGCAAGCGGAGAAATCCTCCATAAAGAGTGAAGCGTGGGATTAGATCCCCACAGCTCCACAAAAAGTGATAGGAGGCAGACGCCACCCCATGAAGAGGGTCAAAATGTCTTTAAAAATATTTTTTAAATAAATTTGACACAAGTTGCAAAATATTATAGTAAAATAATTCCCTAAAATATGCATGTGATTTTCTTTTAAATTTCTTTAATTTAATTTATTATATTTGTTTTTATGTATATTTTTAAAACGGTGTCTAAACTGGAAGAATTTTCTCCGACCGATTTGGAAAATGGTTAAAAAACTGTAGCTAAATATTCTAATAAGGAGCATATACTATATGATGAAGCATGATTATTACTCCATTATAATTATCTCATGATAATCACAATGCTAGCAGAAGAAGACAAAAAAACAAAGGGACTATCATGCAAAGGTGTAGCATCAATTCTAGAGGATAGAGAGAGAAAGTTGGTAAGACTTTCACATCGATGGTTAACAATTTAGGGGTGTTCAAGCGATTATAACCGGCGGTTATTGCGCGGTTATTTGAAATAACTGCAACCGTCTCCACCTTAAGCGGTTATCGAATTTTTAATAACTGCAATCGCCTCTTCCTAGGCAATTAGCGGTTATTTTATAACCGGCGATTAATTGTTATTCAAGTTGCTAACAAGCAGCTATAACCGGTTTTTTAAAAATGGGCTTTTGGACTTTTTTTATATTTTGGGTCTTCATTTTTTATGTATTTTGGGCTTATTTTGCCATATTTGTTGGGCTTATTATGCACAATTAGCCAAAACAATATGCTATTTTTTGGGCTTATTTCACATACATAGTCATAATGCTCAAATCCATTAAATGACTTGTGTGAATATCTGAATGAGGAGCTACGGCTTCGGGAGAATAAGATAAAACCCTTATTCTTTAACCAAAACGGTGTCGTTTTGGATTTTTTTTAATATTTAATTAATATATATTTTTATATAATTATATATAAATAAAGGCGGTTAGCAGTTATAACCGTTTTTTCATACTCTTAAAACGACTAATCACAACCGCCCTAGGTGGTTAGCGGTTTTTAATAACCACTTTATAAAACGGTTTGCGGTTAGTGGTTAATAAAAAGCGGTTATAAACGGTTAGCGATTGGTGAGGCGATTATAATTGCCCCGCTTGAACACCCCTAGTGAACATACCAAGAATTATAGGTCAGTTTCTAATTCCATGATTTTTAATTTTTATGTGCTATTTTCATATATTCCCATCCCAACTATATCTTTCTTTGTCTCCCTTAAAGAAGGAAACCCCTCTAAAAAAAAAACAATAAACGAACAAACAGCTAGAGGTGGGCAAATTAACCGGTTACCGATTAACCGATTGATTACTGATATTAACCGAACCGATATAATCGTAACCGATAGTTATCGGTCGGTAATTGATTAAAAAATTTATATCGATAAGCTTATCGGTCGGTCAAGAATTTATTATCGGTTAACCGATATGACCGATAAATATTTTTAATTTTTAATTTTTTGATAATTTTATACTTTTTACTCTTTTGATTTTTATTTTATAATATAAAAAATATGTAGTTGATCAATATAAAAAAAGATTCAATAAGCTATTTTAGCTATATATATATTTAGGCCCCCAAAAGGGCCAAAACAATTAATTTTTAATAAGTTATTTTGGGCTTTAACTCAACAAAAAGTATTTGAACTCTCAAAACAACTAATTTTTAGCCCAATTAGCAACCAGTAAAAAGTTCAATAAAAAGTTAACAAAAACCGGTTTAACCGATTACCGATATGACCGATTAATTGATTATCCGATAGATTATCGGTCGGTAATCGGTTAAGAATCAGTTAACCGATAGCTTATCGGTCGGTAATCGGTAACCCTATTAATCGGACCGATATGACTGACACCCTGCCTACAAACAACACAACATAGAAGAAACAAAAACAACAAACTATAGGTGTTTCAACTATTTGAGCCAAGTGCCATGACATTGGAAACTAGATTAGATCAAGAATGTATTATTATATATGTACCACGTATTGTTTATTTGATAGACTGTTATATAATTGGGATGACATACGCATTTGTACAACAGGAATATATATACCTCCGTTAAGCCAGAGAAGAAGTGGCAATGTTTCCTTAGACGGTTGTTCGGCTTCGACGAAGTAATAATAAAGCGAGCGACCGGCCGCTTTGTTCACAGTGACATAACCGCCGTATTGAGAGAATTTCACTGGGGGTTGTCCAGGCAATGCCTTAATCCAATCTCTCTCTTTCAAGCCCACCTGAGGTAGAAAATTCATTTGATCAACAAGGTCATCAGTTGCCTGGAAAAGGCTTGAGTCGATGCCGGAATCCGGCTTCAAAGTGGACTTGTAGAAATGGTGTAAGCCTTGCTCTTTCATCCTCCCATGAGTTTGAGCCACAAGGCATGTGAGAATGAAAAAGGCTAAAAGAACCCAACAAAAAGGCTGCATACGTTTTTCCATTGTGCTTTAATTGTGTCTCCCTTTCTCCACAGATAAATGTAAGAGAAAGGAGAGACAGAAAGAGAGGGAAGAGAAAGAAAGGAGGAAGGCAAAGGGATTGGGGGGTTTGAGATCCAACCTAGTTTTTTTTTTAGTAGAAGAAAGTGTTTTAACGGTGTATCTTTCAACACCCATGATGGGTTATGATTTTTATTTATTTATTTATTTATTTTTAATTTGATAAACTATTAATGGCATGAACCAAATTGGGAGTCAAAAGTTTGTACCTTGGTCACCCAATCATGTTCTATCATGTGAGTGTGTTAAGGAAGTTGCTTGGTTCATTTAATTACACATGGAATTACCAGATTCCAACCTCTCTGCAGGCACCTTCCTCTTGGGTCAAAAGTTGCCCGTAAAATCTGGATTTTGTTGATAATATCGTATGAATTAGAATTATCTAATTCTATTATTATTATTATTAGGAGGAGGATAAAACTATGCATCTTTGGTGAGCAATATTAATAAGACAATGCAATATTAATATAATTTTCTTTCTTGTGTTTTTTCCCCAGCTGATGATATGTTGAAATGCTGTGATTTGTTGTTCTTTTTTTTGTTTGATGATTCTTGGCTGTTACTACAATATTTTAAAATAATGAATTTGTTTTACTAAATTTTGCTGCAAATTAAAATCAAGCACAAGAGGTTGAATCAATCTGTATATATAAGACTTCCAGACGGCCACTTTGTTTGGCTGTTGGTGGATTTTTCTGTTCATTGTTATGCAATATAATTGCATAGTTTCATCAACCATGAGAGACAAAGAGATGCTTATTGAAAATTAAAAGACAGGTTTTGGCTCAAAGTTTTTGTACAACATAGAGAGTGAGAACTTGATGAAAATATACTCAATTATTAACCGTAACCTGCCACATTTTTAATACGTAGCCTTTTTCAAGCGTTTTGATACTTAAAATGGCATAAATTTCATAATTTGACAATCTACAATTTTTATTTATTTTTTTTTTTGAAATTGTAGGAGATCTTAATCTAATTTTTATATATATGCATACAACTGTTCGAAAATACTAAAATACAATACAATCTAATGCATTAAAGATGCATGTAGAGCCCCCTTAATTAAAGACGCTTCTCAATGCATGATGGAACCTAAGCCTCTAAGGCCGAACTGCTTCATCAGTCGATTTTCACATTTTCTCATTGGTCCTCTATATATATATGTGTACATGTAAACACCGTTGAAAATACATTTATATTCAAATTTCAACACACTCCAGTACTTCTAGGAATAAGAAGAAAAACACACATGAAAAGTAAGTCCTAGAATGAATAGTATGTCCTTGTGACTCTTCACACTTATTTTATAACTACTAATGTAATATGTTTTAAGTGATTTTAATATTAATCGCTTAAAAAAATAAGGGGAAACTTCACAAAATTTCCCTGAACTTCCATCCTTTTTGAAATACCCCCCTCAAACTTAAAAAACTCTCAATTTACCTGCCTGAACTTTCAATTGCTTTCAATTTGGACCCCTCAGTATAAATTAGAGTTTAAAATTTTATAAAAAGACCAAAATACCCCTGATTTTTATTTTTTTAAAAAAAAAATCTTTGAAAGTCACCGTTTCAAATTAACCGTTTAAAATTACAACTTCCAAAATGTTTTTATTTTTTTTATTTTTTATTTTTTAAAAAATGAAAATCAGGGGTATTTTGGTCTTTTTTTCAAATTTTAAAACCTAATTTGTACGGAGGGGTCCAAATTGAAAGCAATTGAAAGTTGGGAGGGTTAAATTGAAAGTTTTTAAAGTTTGGGGGGGTATTTCAAAACGAGTGAAAGTTCAGGGGGGTTTTGTGAAGTTTCCCCAAAAAATAAAGAAGTCATACCAAACACGTCACTTGATAACATGACCACACTTTGTCTATTATTGATTCTTCAATCCTTGATAGTTAGGAATCTCAAATATTAGAATCAGTGAAAACGAAGTAGCTAGTATGAGGTCTACCACCATGAGATAGAACTACAAAAGATAAGGCCAAACAAAACATTAATAAGGTCCTCCTTTTTTTTTTCTTTTTTTTTTTTGGGTTAAATACTTAATTCCCCCTTGGGGTTTCATAACTTTATTTTTTCTCCCTTAGGGTTTGATTTTTATCACAGGGAGTTCATGTGGTTTTGATAAAGGACCAAATTAGTCAATCCGTTAATTGACCGTTAGTTGACTTAACAGAAGTCTAGTCATTGACACGTAGCCTAATTAGAAGTTGACATATAGCATAACTTGACATGTCATCATTATTCACACTGCCACCTAATTAAAAGCAAATATCCAATTAATAAATTAAAAAGGCTTAAAGTTGTTTTTTTAAAACACCTAATTAAACAAACAAAATTCCTAATTAAACAAACAAAACAACTAATTATATAAAACAACTCCAGCCTCTTCAATTGATATTCACGAACAGGTGAAGAAAAAACTCCAACCCAAACCCTTGCCTCCACGACCCAAGGGTTTGGGTTGGAGTTTTCAGGCTTCAGCTGTGGAAGAGTTTTCAAGTTGCAGAGCTCTTGGGAGAGCATTTTTAAGATCATTAGGAAGAACAATTGCTCTCAGGATCGTAACCCAAGTAATCGGGGAGTAGCAGGATTAGTCGTTCTCAACATAAGAGATTCCTCAATATATGAGATCTTTTGCCTTCTGTAGTGTTGCATTTACCATTCCAACAAATTTTGTTTTTTCCCTTTAGAAACCAGAACTGTTCAACAATGTTATATGCTACGAAAAACCTGGTAACATCATGAGTTTTCTGTCAGATTTTAGTGTGAATGAAAGGAAATCTGTTTGTTTGTTTGTTGTAATTAACAAAATACAATCCAATTTTATTTTAATTTGTAATCTTTTTTTTTAAAATAAAATAAAATTGGTGGCAGCTTAATATACGGTCAGCACTGATGATGTATCAAGTTATGCCATGTGTTAACTTCTAATTAGGCCACGTGTCAATGACTAGACTTCCGTTAAGTCAACTAACGGACAACTAACAAATGGACTAATTTGGTCCTTTATCAAAACCACATGGACCCCCCTATGATAAAAATCAAACCCTGAGGGGAAAAAAAAAAAATTATGAAACCCCAAGGGGGAATTAAGTATTTAACCCTTTTTTTTGACATGTCCATGCAAGGGTAGAGGGAAGGGGGATTAGAACTTGTGACCTCCGCTTCATAAGGCATGGTTCACAGCTGATTGAGCCGATTAATAAGGTCATCTTTTTCTTTTAAGGAAATGGAATAAAAATAAATAAATAAATTACGTTATCAAGGGGGGACCAAAACAGAGGAATGGGAAAGTTTTTGACTCTGATGCAACAATGATTGAGATGTTGATGCCCTTCTCAAAAGGAAAAGAGAAGGGAATCTTGGGATTGATTAGAATATTACAATAACTAGTGGGTTGCGATTCCTTTGGATGGTTTTGTTTTACTTATATTCTATTTGAAATTTTCACAGATTTTTTTCCTAAAAGAATCCAGAAGATACCAAAAGAGTCTCTATGATTACTGCTTGAGAATAACTTCCATCGAGGTCTAAATTTCCTATTTTTCAATATGAAGTATATATTTAAACTTTTAGGGCTCGGAGGTGGGTGGAGGGTGGGGGGCGTTGGGTTAGAATGAATAAAGATACGATGTCTTCATCTTTACTGTATTTGGTATTTTTACTTGATGCTTTGAATTTTTATTGAATACTATAAAATGGGATTTTACTCCACATCCAACTCTCTCAATGCTTTGTTAGTTTATCTTCATCATGAAAAAGACTTTATATTCATGATAGTTTCGTTTTCCTTGCAACAATTGGATTAAAATTGTTTTCCTATTTTTCGTGACTAAGCCTCTATAAAAGGACATATAGTCCTTGGTCGAGATGATTCGAAAAATCCAAATTGGTGAGAGCACTTTGTGGCATTTACAAAGTGTAGAGTTGGTCTTTACTGAATATTTGGTTGATAGGTCATTTATATATAGAGAGTTAAGAAAAAAAAGAAGAAAAAACCGGAAACTGATTTATATATATATATATATATATATACAGATCATCAATCTGTTTAAGCAGTTTTCATCTTCTTCAATAGAACCAGAAGAGGAAAACTTTTGATCAATACACATTCTAATACCGAGTTTCTTGATAGTAGAAAACAGATCACCATACGTGAGGTTTTCATAATCAATCATCCCAGTAGCAGTGTTGACCAATTCATCTTTCACCTTATAAGCAAACAATGAAGATAATCCATCAATGAATTTTTCCTTCCAATAAGGTTTTTGGTTGTCAAGTTTAAGCATAACACGAGAATGAAAAACATCTTGGTACCATTTATAATCAGACATAATATGACATCTAAGATTATTCAAATAATCAGAAATCCTAGTGGTGATAGTAGAAGGAGTACCAATAAAATGCTTAACAATAGTATAAATCAAAGTATTCACACAATCAGGTTTGCCCAATGCCAATTTTTTCATTGAAAATAGGACATCATCGTCACCCTTTTTGACAGCTTTTCTGATACCTTCTTTAGTTTCTTCGGTGAGATGTTTGTCCCACCAATTTCGAAGGGTACCGGGGAAACTAATAGCAAGGAAATCAACAATTTCACATTGACTCAAATTTTGATTAGCATCATAAGCATTAGCAACCATAGACATATGATTCATCTTATTTAACAATTCTTGTTCAGACAAACCATCGGCATTCCATTCATAAATTTTGTCAGAAGAAACGGAAAATTGAGATTGGAGAAACCTTTCCTCAAATTGTAAATCAGGAGGAGTGGATCTGGAATACCAATTTTTTGAAAAATTGATAGATTTTGATTTATCAAAAACCCTTTGCAATTTTGGTTCCAGATCTATTTTTCTAAAAAAAATTTCAAGAATTTTTATGTCTTCATCGGAAGATTCAAGAGGAGTAGAAGAATTAGAGTTAGAAAAATGTCGAGATATAGGTTTGATTTGTAAAGCAGGATTTGAAGAACTTGAAGAACTGGCCTGGGAGGCTTTTAATTTAGAAAGCATTTCTTCAATTTTTTCAAAAGTTTTTTGGGATTTGGGTTTCAACCCAAGAGATTTTCTGTTATCAGGAAGGGAAATCAAAGGTTCTTCAATAGAACCAGAAAAGAAAAACTTTTCTTCAATACGATCAAGCTGTTGCCTAATAGTATGAAGAGATTGATTGACAAAATTGTTTTGTTCAGTAATCATTTGGGTCTCAGTTTGAGATTCGTCAGGAATCTTGAAAGGAGAACCTTTAACAGAAATACCTTTGCAGTCAATCAAAATAGTTTCAAGAGGAGGATGAGAAGATTTGACAATAGACTTGTCTTCTTTAACAATCTTTTTTTTGACAACATTCACAGTGTTGTCTGAGTCAGAGGGAAAGTATTTTTGCAAAAAGTCAAAGAACAAAATATGTTTTTGAGATTTGATCATTTTTTTAGTCCATTGGATTTTGATTCGATCTCTTTCATTTTTCAGAAAATCTGGCACTATAAACATGACGGAAAACTTGGTTTTTCTTTGAAGAAAATTCTTTATGCAAAACCGGCCAATCAATTTGGGAGAAAGTTAATTTGGACTCAGCCTGAAGAACTTTCAATTGATGAGGAGGAGGAGGAATAGGACCATTCATGTCCGAAGCAGTAGGAGACATAGGACCACTGTCCTCATCATCTTCTTTGTCATGGAGAGGATGAGATTTAGTGGAATAAAAAGCTTGAGAGATTTGGGAATTAGCAGAATCATTCCTAATTCCCTGAAATTTCAAAGCAGATGCAGTAGCAAACAAATCATCAATTTCTTTATATCTATTTTTAAATCCTTCTGTGGTAGCAGAACCAGCAAAAGAATTTCTTCTTAGCTCATTGCCAAGAGGCCTCGAAATTCGACCTGAAGCATTTAAATTAGCAAAGTTGATTTTAACATCCCTATTTAAATACTGCTGAATGATGTCTACATTTGAAGATCTAGTAGCCACATTAGCAAGTTTTGAAACATTTTCCAAAACCCATTAGTTGGGAAGAGTCAAGTCATTCCATCGAATTGTTTTTGAAGTGCTTATATCAGCATCCTGGGTGGAACTTTGGATTAACATAGTAATTCTATGAGGATCTTTAAAAATCGCTTGCAGATTTAAATTGGGTTTCATCAAATGGTAGTAGATACGATAGATGACAGCAAAGGGTTTGCTACCTTCTTTCATATCATAACCTTTGGTCTGAATATTCAAAGTCAGAGATTTAAGAAAATGCGGATCATCATGAGAAATAGTCATGTTAGGGTAAACATCAAAATGGATAGGACCAGCATACACAGATGACTGAATCATTCCAAGAATACTAGTTTTAAATTGCAAGAATCTAGCATCAAGTAAACAATGCAAAACAGAAGCATCAATTCCAAGCCTTGTCAAAGGCTTGACAACAACTTGCACATATCCAATATGCAAGAATTTATATTTTTTAGCTCTTGCATTATCAAGGAATTTTCTATTGAACAATTGGAATGTAGCATCTTTTCCTGAAATAGAAAAAGTCTGTTCAACAGTCTTAACAGCATATTCAGATTTAAAAGTAGAAGTAATCCAAGAAGAATCAATATAAATATCCTTAGGACTCAGCTTAGAGATATTCCATTTATGAAAATTAAAAACATTGTCATCTTCAAAAGAAACATTTTCACTATTGATAATATCAGGGGGAAGCCTTGACGACCTAGAACTAACAGAAGAGTTTGATCTCCACATTATGGCAACTAAACTACTCACGAATTAATATTTCGGCTATCAGACTCCTAACTACACATACCCTGGGACGAGACACTTACCCTTCACCAACGCCCTAAAAGCCAACTCTAGGCAAAAGACAGGACTTATGGGTAACCTCAGGTAAAACTCACTGGGTGGTAGGATTGAACCGGACAGATAGAATATGTAAAAAGAGATTAGGAGGTGAGCAGAGTAATTACACAAGCAGCAAAGATCAAAATCGAAAAGCAGTTATAGATCATCAACACTTATGGCTATATATATATATATATATATTTATCATGTTAGCAGAACATTGTGCACGTAAAAATCACCACAAGGGTGATCAATTACAATATATTGCAGTTGTCATGTTATTGGGAAGAAAACCTACAAGATCGAGTTTATTTAGAACTACTACAGAAGGGAGCCCTTGCAGGTTCAAATACCTCACACCTATCAGGATAGAGAAGTAGTATACCTCACAAATTTATTTTGAGCACACATGATCCAAATTACTATGCCCTTTTTCTTTCTTCCGAATTCTTATTTGTATACTTTTGCTTCATTTTTAGGTGGTTAGAATATTTATGAAAAATGTTAGGGATTCTTTTCATAGTGTTCTCCTGGCGACGCTGGCGTTCTTCCAAACTTATGTAAAACATGATTTAAGAAAAAATAAAATTATAGTGGCCTTTACCATTGGATTTTTTAGGCATTAGCATCAAATTTGAGACATTAACACTAAATTTAGGATGATCAAATCCATTTTGGGTGATATCATTCCTAAAGGATTAACCTTCCATCTTTAGGTTTTAGTTTTGAATATAAAAATAAGTTTTAAAGCATTAGAACCTAAATATTAACTCATAAAAATTAATCTGTTAGCAAAAAAAACGGTNTCCATTTTGGGTGATATCATTCCTAAAGGATTAACCTTCCATCTTTAGGTTTTAGTTTTGAATATAAAAATAAGTTTTAAAGCATTAGAACCTAAATATTAACTCATAAAAATTAATCTGTTAGCAAAAAAACGGTACTACAATTTTATTTTTTCTTATATTATGTTTTATGTAAGACTGAGAGAATGATAGAAGAATAATATGAAGAAAACCCCTAGTAAATTAAAAAGTACAGAAAAGGAGAATATGAATATCAGTCTTTAGAGTTTTGAGTTGTCGAGCTCTGCAAGCTTTCTAGGGCTTGAACCTATCTTATCGATTTTGCTTCTTTTCTTTTTTCTCATTAATTAATTGCAGTTGCTTTTTTTAAAAACATTTTTTTTGGGGGGGAATGCTTGTGTGGGGATGAATATGTAGATCTCATATTTCTTGGTTATTGTTGGTTCGGTAGTTTCTTCTCTATACTTCCTGTGGGGGTACTTTATGCTTTTAATAATATCTCAGTTACTTATTAAAAAAACAAAAGTTGTTTCCTCTTGCTGCATCGAAAGGGGTTTGGTCAAACGAGCACTTCCAGCATTCAACCATCATTATGAGAGAGCTACCATTTTCGCAGAAATCATAATTAACAATGAATTTTATAACTTTAACTGCTATTAACACAAACTGGAGTCATTTCAATTTGGGACAGCTAGATCTGCCTGCCCTACATAAAATTGTAAATCAGTATACTCTTGGAATATGTGTGGGATAAATTTTAGATAATTCCCAAAGATTTAAGATTTTTTTTTTTTTTTTAAGAAAAAAAGGTCGAAACATAAATTATATGGAAGAAAGAGATTTAAGATATTTAAGCGAAAATAAAGGAAGAGAGAGTCGTCCTACGTTAGGTAAAAAAAAAAAAAAAACTGGTTCATATTAAAAAATATTGATACATGTCGCAGTTCGGGTTTTGATATATACATTTGATAACGTGCAAGTTCTAGGCCACTTGAAAAGCTCAGAGCCTGGCCTTCTCCATGGAAAGCTCAAAACCACATGCAGTAATAGTTTCTAGCCCCGGCGTTGGCCACCATGTACGTGACCTTGAGCTCGGAAATCGCATGGTCGCTGATCACAACTTCCAACTCACCTTCTTCATCGTCCTTGAATATCCTATCAAAGCAGGTGAAACCCAACTCATCCAATCAGCCAAGGCCCAGAAACTCCTAGACATTGTCGAGCTGCCACCCGTGGATCTCTCCGGCCAACTCCAACCCAGTGCTCCGATCTTCACACGCCTAACTGCCATTATGCGCGAAATCAGGGAAACTCTCCAGTCCGCAATCTTCGCCCTGAAGCCAACTCCGAGCGCCCTCGTCGTCGATACTTTTGGAACTTCGGCACTGGATGTCGCCGATGAGTTTGACATGTTGAAGTACATATTTGTCAGCTCTGCATGGCCCCTTGCGTTGGTGTTATATTTGCTAATCCTTGACAAGGAGGTAGAGAGACTAGGAGAGCACGTTGATGAGAAAGAACCGATGAGGCTCCTGATTGGATGATGGACCGGACATATCAGGAATACAAATTTTTACTACGGGTGGCTTCAAAGATGCATGAGAGTGATGGGGTTTTGACGAACAGGTGGGAAGATCTGGATGCCACGACCCTCAAGGCCATGAGAGAGGAAAAGAGTTACGGATCGGTACCGGTTTACGCGGTTGGGCCGCTGATCAGACCAGTTGGACCTCCGGCTTCGAAGAGCTAGCTGTAAGCTGTTGGATTGGCTAGACGAGCAACTAGTTGAGTCTGTGCTTTACATTGCATGCGTTCGGGAGTCTTGGGCTTCTTTCAGCGCAGCAAATCACTGACCTAGCTTCGGGGTTGGAGCTGAGCCAGCAGATTTATTTGGGTCCTGCGCCACCCCAGCAACAAGGATTCTCATGCTTCCGCTGACAGAGACAATGACGTGTTAGCAGGGGGCGAAGCTAGAGATTTAATATCAGGGAGTTGGTAAAAAAAATTTTTGGCTTCTTACAAAATTTTCTCAAACTTACAAATTTGATAATTCATACATACAATATATATCACAAAAAAAAAATTATAAAAATTCATAAATATGTACTCAAATAGATATATTACAAATGTAAAAAGACAGAAATACAAAAAAAAATAATAAAAAAATAATAAAAGTGTATAGAAATGCACTTTACAGAGTTACATGTGTATAGAATCATTTTAAAAAGAAATTTTCTTCTGAATACAAAAGTTTTACAGTTTGCTATAAGAAAAATTTATGGATCAATAATTAGCATCAACTCAAAATAATTCTTATTAGCATCAACAAGCAAAAAGGTAACAAATAAATTAAGAGAGCCCCTTAAGTCCGGTGCTTCTGTAAAAGGGGCCTTTTGCAGCCACCAATCCCCTTTTGACACATTAGCATCTCAAAAAAATTGCAAACAATTACAATGAGAAAAAAAAAAAAAAAAAGCAAATCAAAGTAAGAAAGAAACAAAAAAAACACTTCTGTCGAAGAAGCACCAGAAAAATTGACGGAAAAGCGCCGAAGAAGCACAAAATAACTGGGTCTGGCAAGACCCATGCCGTGGGTTTGGAGATGAATTCCACTCTCTTGAAAAAGCATGAAGAAGAATTCCTTTAGACTCTTATCCACTCTCTGCACTCTCAAGATCTTCAAACTTCTTATATATTGTGGGTTTGGCGATGAGAAGTTAAGAGCTTGGATCTCTCTAAAAAATTAAGAACTTGGGTCTCTCCAGACCCACGCCTGGGTCTGGCGAGACCGGAGAGACCAACCTGAAACTGTGGGTCTCGCCTGAAACTGTCTTGACCCACTTCAAACCCCGATTCTAATGCCTCAAAACTCATTTTTTGATTCAAAATTAAAACCTAGAGGTGGAAAGTGAATCCTTTAGGGATTTTATCATCCTAAAGGCCGGAAAAAATTGCTCCGGTGCCGGAGAATGGTAGGAGAAGATGACTCCATGGCTAGACCCACGGGTCTGGCCGTGACCCGCCCATGGGTTTGGACTGACCTGTCACCCAACTTGAATAAGCTCAAAATATTGTATATGTGAGTGTATGATATTGTTGTAGAATTATTTTGTGTTTGCTTAGGTGTCAGCTTGTGAGTAGGTGCTGTAAAAGTGATGTTTTACAGACATGACCTGATTCAAGGTTTTCTCATAAAGTAATCAAATCAAACTCATTAAATTACCAAACAACTAGCAAAATGAACTAAGCACACTTCATTGTGTTTAAGAAAAATGGGTACTTTTCGGTGAATCAGTTATCTTGAAAGGTTTCTTGAAAACAAACCAACCACAATAACTAGAAGGAGTTAGCCGAATAACTGCAAATCAATAAAAACAAATAATTAATTATAAAAAGAAATAATGGAACACAATAAAAAAAGAACTCATCTTCCAAATTATTTTCTAAATTGATTACTTATTTTAATGATATTTATTATTTTAATAGAATAAATTTTAGACAGTGGGACCAGGACAATGTATGAACTCATTTTTCAGACTATGGGACCATTTACTATGAACTCACTTTTCAGACGTGAGTTCGTGGGTATGTTGGCAAAGCTTCCAATTTTCCCAATAGAAACATATTAAAGTAAAATAGGATGAATTGGAGTACAAACTTTCAATTTTCCTAATAGAAATAGATTAATGTAGAATATTGTTAAATATAAAATATAAAAAGAGAATGCGGCTACATTTGGTTTACATTACTTTATTGTATTACATTGGTAAGGTGTAACAAAAAAGGCAAGGAGTGGAAGACAGGACAATGTGTAAATAAGGTAAGGTGAAATGTGCTGAACAAGAAAAATATAAATGAATTCTTTTAACAAATAGTGTGAATGGAGGAGTATAAAGTTTCTGATGCTGAAAACAGATGAAGAGAAAGAAAGAGACCCACCCGGTTAGTGAGAATCCGAGCTTTATCAGGAGTGCCAAGTGCCAACACCAACAGCAACTAATTTCACACCCGCTGCATCAAATATTTGTTTGGATTCTTTCAAAGCAGAAGCAAGTTCCCAACTTTGAAAGAAGAAGAAGCAAAACAAATGACAAATCAAAACAAAGTCCAGCTTTTCCTCATTTTCTAATAACAAATGAGAATGATACTAATGCAATCCACAATTACCAGGCTACGAGCAAGGCAGCAAGTGCATCCAAGGTGCCTCAAAAGTGCAACAATAGCTATTCCCTAGAAGAAAAAAAAATATATTGATTCATAAGCAACAATCTTAGGGTTTCAAACAAAAAAAATTAAAAGAAAAGAGTAAAAGATAGAATGAAGAAATTAAGGGTTTCCTCACTCCTCAATCTTAAAAGCAAACCAACATTTTCTCATTTTTCTCCTTCCCCTTTACATTTAGAAAAAACCCAAATCAACAAATCCCCTTTACATTTAGAAAATCCCCAAATCAACAAATCTCAGAGCATAAATCAAATTAGAGTCTACAGAAAGAGCAATGAAACTCACGAATCACGATGCACTGTTGGTGGTGTTGCTTGAACGGCCGACACGGTGGTCGGTGGATGTTCGGCGTTCACGTCGCTATGCTAGGCCCAGGCGTTGCGTTTGCAGGTGGAAGTCACAAAAGAATCATAGCTCTACCTCTGTGGATTGTTTGGACAGAAAGAAAGACCAAGGAATGAGGGAAGTGCACTGCAGCACTTAAGAAACAGAGAAAGCTCAGAAGGTCCAAAGGTTAAGGGAGAATGTGAGTTTCAAATAATTTTTGTTTTTTTTTTTTTTGTTTTTAATGCATTTATTAATTTTTTTTTTTTTTTTTTAATATAGTCCTGCTGCCTGCAACACGTGGGTCGTGGGGGGAGCGGTCCCCCTGGTCCATATAAAATTGGGAAGTTATTGTGGTTTGTGGGAGCCTCTATATATATATATATATATATATATATATATATTTAACTTATTGGGGGAGCCCACGTCCAGTAAAAATTTTGAAGGCTCATAGAATTTTTGTGTTTTTTAAACTTCTCCCCTAGTCAACATGTGGCTCCGCCACTGCGTGTTAGGCTACTTGCCTGATGGGTTCTTGGAGCGGACCCATGGTATGGGATTGGTGGTCACGCAGTGGGCCCCACAATCGAAGATCTTGCGGCATCCATCCATGGGAGGGTTTTTGTCTCACTGTGGGTGGAACTCGTCGCTAGAGAGTATACTAAACCGCGTGCCAATGATAGCTTGGCCTCTGTATACAGAGCAAAAGATGAATGCAACAATGCTTGCGGAGGAAGTAGGAGTGGCCGTTTGCCCAAAAGTTGTGCTAAGGAAAGGAGTGGTGGGAAGGGGGGAGATTGAGATAAGGGTGAGGAAAGTTATGGGGGGCTAGGAAGGGAAGGCTATGAGGGGTAAAGCTAAGGAACTGAAAATTAGTGCGGAGAAAGCTTTGAATAAGGGTGGTTCTTCCTTCACGGTTGTGTCTCAATTGGCAAGGCAATGCGTAATGAACTCACAAATGCATAGGAAATGATTGTTTATTTGTTTTATGAAAAATGTGGAAACGTTGGCCAGTAGCAATTTCTTGTGTGTAGTAGCATATCCCAATTACTTAAAAAAGCTAAGTTAAGTTCTCAAAGTGTACTCAATCGACTGTATACCATGTACGCCTCATAAAGTGTAGGTTATTAGTTTAAATCTTTCATCCCCTTCCCTTATGTGGACATAAAAATTAAAAAATTTTAAATTTTTTTTTTTAAAAAAAAAAAAGCTACATCAACAAAGCTATCCATCAATCTCTGAAGATTGCCTTTTGTTTTGCCAAGAAAATGGCCTTTTATTGTGTGTGTGTTTTGGGGTCTTTCTTCTACCATTATTGGCAAGAAATAAAGGCTTTTATTGTGTGTGTTTTCGTCCTTTCACAAGTCTTTGGGGAAATTATCTTTTCCCTCATGAGTTATCATGCGATAACTATTTCATTTCATGAATTACCAACATTACATTACACCCCTTATGAACTATCATTTCGTTATCAGAATCCCCTTCCGTTAGTCAAGGTCATTAAGTCGATGAACAGTACATGTGAACAATATCATGAACAGTTCCTACGCTGTGAACAGTACGGTTGACCGTCCAACTTAATGGCATTGAGAAAGGGGATTTTGGTAATGAAATGGTAGTTCATGAAATGTGCAATGTAAAGTTAGTAATTCATGGGAGAAAATGATCATCGCGTAGTAGTTCATGAGGGGGAAATGATAATTTTCCCCAAGTCTTTTTGCACTTTGCAAAGGGAGGGTGAGTATGTAATACATTGCTCAAACATGTGACAAATATTTAATTAAGGAAAAAAATCATATTGAGTTTTCAATTTCAAGACTAAAATCCTTAAGTTTTGCTCAAGTTTAAAATAGATCACTTTATAACTTTATCGTTAAAATTAACAGTTTGTATTTTAACCATTTGTCACCCACTGCATTTGTCTCATTTGACACATTAACCGTTAACGTCAATTTCAACACCCCAATGCAATGCTACGTGAACAAAACTATATTATTTGGTTACTGTGAGTTTGCTTTTTGAGGTTCTCAGGTTTTGTGTTTCTATAAATTTTATGTGTCAAATTGATGATTTTTTATTTTTTTGAATCTTTTGTTTATTTATTTATTTTTTTTCTATGAATGACTTAACATTCCTTGACATTGTAGTTTGGAAGGAAAGAGCATTGCAAAGATTGAAATTTCAAGAAACATTATAAATCGCTTGGTAATTAGAGAGACTAAATCAACTTCCTTTAAAAGATAAAAATGAAGAAGCAAATTATTGTTCTGCTCTAAGTAGCAAGTTGCTACTTTCTTTATAAATCATGAAAGATGAAAGCCATCAAATTGTACTATAAATTAGCATTGAAGAGGCAAAGAAGCCTAAGATCTAATGAAATCATCAGTTTGATCTTTTAGTGTTTGGAAGAGGTGTGCCTCCAAGGAAGTGCTTGATCAAGGAAAGTCCCCTGGCGGGCTGGAAGCTGGGCACTTGATGACCTGCATCTCTCACTGTTGCGAATGTTAGGTCGCCCTTATACACTTCTGTGTAGCCACCAACCTGTGGCACAGCAAAGGGAACCATGCATTGAAGAAAACACAGCATGTTAATTTCTGTTCGTAAGCTGAGAAAATTATGAAAAACACAAGCTAATGGCTACCTGTAATGATCAAGAAAAAAAAAAAAAAAATCAATATTACACTATTAGTACTTCAAAATGGCTAGTTAATTTGAAACTTTTTTGGGTGATAATACAAATGTGACTAGCGCTTTTCTTAGATCGTTATCTCAATAGTTAGGATAAAAAAGATAATAGACAAGAGAAAATCACCTCTCCCTTGAAGAACCAAGGATGCCAAGTAGTCTTCACAGGAAGGTGCATTTTGTTTATAGAGTACGTTGTTGAAGTAACGGGAACCCTTCCATCAGTATCACCACTGCATTTCATCCAATAGACAATTTTAGATTTCCATAAATATAATATCATATATATTGATCATAAGGACGATGACGAATTATGAACCATAGAATTATGCACAAGAAATGCTATTTACAATGTATGATATATCATTCTGGTTATATGACAATCATCTAAAAATATACTAAAAAATATTACTCAATTACGCACCCACGTGAGGCGTTTTTTACTGTAACAATGCCCCCCAACTGAGTGGGGACATTGCTATAGTGAAATGACCATTCTTTCTGGTGGGATCGTTTTATTAAAACAACCTCATTATAGAACATCTCTAACCCCTGATTTTTTTGTAGTGCACAAACCTACTATCAATAACAACAATTACAAAATAGAAATGATGACGAGAATATGGAGTTTTCTTTACCTAAAAACCCAAACTCTAAGTCCATTGGCCATGAACTCGTGCAAAAGAGGAATGATGGTTGATGGGCTATCTAACCACGCCGTTAGGATATCACTGCATGGCTCCCAGTCATGTGTAAGTTTTGTAACATTGGCATGCATGGCTTCTTGAACATCAGGTCGGTTCAAATAAGCATACACATAATAGTCGCTACAAGGATCAAAATTCAGTATCTGCACAACAACAAAAATAATTCAACTTATATTTTGATCTCCAATTCCCAAATTAAACATATATTTCATTTGACGATATAAATGAGGTAAATTTACAATAAAAAAAAAAAAAAAAAAAAAGACAACCTATGAAACTTTTGAGGTAAGAAAAATTGTGACTTACAGAAGCTTTCTTGGGGCGCACTGTGATATTGGTAGAAAAACAGAGGGGAGCATAGATGTTATAGATATTAATGTTGTCAATATTGGGGCTGACTGCGTCAGTGGCTTCATTGCATGCACGAGATTGATTGCCAGCATTGGGCGAGAAATCGCAGTACTTTTGTATTTGAGACACGACTCGGTCCGGAACAAGAGCGTGTGTTGCAAAGTAATCGTACATGCCTCGTTCATCAGTTTCATCATTGATTACTGCATTTCCAATCTGCATAACGTTCAAGAAATCATATCATCATATTATTTAAAGGAAAAAAAATATTTTTTAACCCTTTGAACTATCCATTCATTTGCAACTTTAACCATAATGTTTAAAAATTGACATTTTATCTCTCCAAAATATCTAATATTAATACTTGGTCCCATAAAGTATATTTTATCTTCTGAAATATTTTGAGTNGTCCGGAACAAGAGCGTGTGTTGCAAAGTAATCGTACATGCCTCGTTCATCAGTTTCATCATTGATTACTGCATTTCCAATCTGCATAACGTTCAAGAAATCATATCATCATATTATTTAAAGGAAAAAAAAAAATATTTTTTAACCCTTTGAATTATCCATTCATTTGCAACTTTAACCATAATGTTTAAAAATTGACATTTTATCTCTCCAAAATATCTAATATTAATACTTGGCCCCATAAAGTATACTTTATCTTCTGAAATATTTTGAGTTGACAAATAAATGGACTGTATGAGACGAACAAAAAATCTCATAGAAACTCTAAATTGTTGATAGTGACCCAAATGTGGTCACTATTAACAATTTGACCACATAATCACAACAAACTACAGACTGTAGCACCCTAAGTGGGTTATGGGCTGACTGTGACCCAGATGGGCCAAAGCTTAGCCCAATTTGCACATCTATATATTTCTGTTGCCAAATAAATAAAAAATGATGGCTGAAAAAACAAAATCATGACAAGCTAAGAAGGCATAAAAGAAAAGAATCTTGACAAACTATCAACAAGTTTGCACGACAGTAAGTGATCAGTGGACCAGCAGAAGCCCAAAGGGTTGCCCCAGTCCACACCCTTCATAATTTTTGCACTAGCCAAAAGTGGCACATGCATCTTACTCTGTAATATACAAGAAGAAAGAACATTTTGAGTTGACTGCCCATCCTTCATCATCTTGTCTTAGCATGTGAAAATATAGGCTTCACATCAAATCAATAGCATTTCAAACATCATGAGGCCAAAAGTAATTATGTGACATTCTAAAAAGTTAGGTTCGGGAAAACGGATTTTTCACTTGGAGTGTAGCATGTGGGTTGTAAAAGAATATATAGGTGCTAAGTGCATATGCAGCTACTGCTGTTTTTCGGGTCGCTACAAATGGTATATGAGCAACCTGGTTAGTACCTTGATGAGGGTACTAAAAATTTGAGTGGGAGAGTTGTGACGACACCTGATCATAAAGTTAATCTCATATTGATAAGATAAATTTCTCACATGGAATGGGTTGATTAAAAAGTAACAACTTAACTAGTATTTTTGGAGTTATAGCACAAATGTCGCTGACACTTTTTCAAAGTATCTACGTACTGTCATGGGTTTAGGTCCACTTTGGTGTTAGACTCAACGTAAGGATCATATTTTCTTTGTTAATGTTAATCACAAATTATCTTAAAAGTTTATATAGATTAAAAAAAAAATTATTTAATTTATATTTTACCAACCGTAATGAAAATTCAGGAGAAAAAAAAGAAGGAAAAGGGAAGCAATTAACATTAATGAGTGTAACTTCCAAGTTAATTTCCATGATTTCTTAGTGTTGAAAAGCTAAGCTAACCACTTTTGAGTATAATTTCTAATTATTTGATATATAGAACCTAACTTTCCAATTATTTGAGAGAGAGAGAGACATACAATGATTCCTTTGAGGTTGATAATGGTCCTATTAGCCTTCTTGTTGTGATAAAGAATGGTATGAGCAAGCTGAGGAACATAATGCCCAGCATAGCTTTCTCCAGAAATATAAAAAGGCCTGCTCTTGTACTCAGGAAATCTCTCTAGCCAATTCACCAAAAACACATAATTATCTGCTGCTGTTATTTTATCTCCCATTTTACTATAATCCGATGTCGTATTGGAGTATGAAAATCCTACTCCAGCAGGTGACTCAAGGAACAGAACATTCGCAGCTGAGAAGCAACAAAAAAAATAAAATAAAATCTTCATGCTTTTCATAAAAAAATATAAAGAAAATGTCATTACTTAAATAAATTTACCATAATTCCAAGAATATTTGTTTTTGAAGAGTGTTTTGCCATCACTTTTCACACGAAATGGTCCAAGTTCTTGCATTGCTCCATAAGCAAGAGATGAACAACCCGGGCCTGCACAGACAAAAATTGCAAAACAATTAATTATTTGTTAACCCCAAAGACAAGTTTAGAAGTAGTAATAGTATTAACATTAGTTAGACGTTGCACTTGTAACACCACACAATAGTTGAGAAAAAAGTTTCTAACATATATTTATGAATATTTTGTATTAGTTTTCTGGTTTCTTTATTATTGAATTTTTTTTTCTTATATCGGCTTCATTCCACTATATATATATATATATATATATAAAATAAAACACACGGATTGAGATCCAATCCTTCGCATTTTCTAAAATATGAGATTCTCATATTCTAAAATTTGAACCCCCCATTTCATCTAATTAACGGTATAAATAAATGCAGAAGTTTGTGTGTTATCGAGATAATTAATTTTAGTTTTTAATATGTCAAATCCAGTTGCCTCGATAACACAAATTTCTGCATTTGTTTTTTGGTTTCTTTATTATTGAATTTTT
Organism: Carpinus fangiana; assembly: GCA_006937295.1. Lineage (NCBI taxonomy): Eukaryota > Viridiplantae > Streptophyta > Magnoliopsida > Fagales > Betulaceae > Carpinus > Carpinus fangiana. The sequence goes on from CM017324.1 coordinate 25,438,455, forward strand.
TTTCTTATATCGGCTTCATTCCACTATATATATATAAAATAAAACACACAGATTGAGATCCAATCCTTTGCATTTTCTAAAATATGAGATTCTCATATTCTAAAATTTGAACCCCCCATTTCATCTAATTAACGTTATAAATAAATGCAGAAGTTTGTGTGTTATCGAGATAATTAATTTTAGTTTTTAATATGTCAAATCCAGTTGCCTCGATAACACAAATTTCTGCATTTGTTTAAGGAAAATGTTAAAGGCCCAACTTTTTTGCTCAACTTATGCCCAACTTTTACATTTTTTATTTTTTTAAAAAAAAACAAAGTAAAAAATAAAAAAAAAAATGTCTAAAGCAATAATATATATTTTTTGTCATTCCTCTTTGTTTAAATTGTTAGATGAATTGGATGGCTTAAATTTTAGAATATGAGAATCTCATATTTTAAGGGATACAGCTTACATGTTATAATAAAAGCAGCGGTTAAGATTGAATCTCTCAAAATCTTTTTTCTCTCTACTATTAAAAAGCTATTTAAAGTAAGTCAACTTTGAAATTCAATCTCAACCGTTGTTTTTACTACAACATATATGCTGTTATTAAAATAATAGCATGTATTAGGATATTCTTCATTTTAAATGAACCGGATAATATCTAATTAGTTAGAATAAAATGGTATTTTTGTCAATTCAAAAAATAAAAAGACAAAAGTACCACTATATTTTAACTAACTGGATATTATCCAGTTCATCTAAAATAGAGAGGATCTTGTTCCTCGCCGCAATGTTAGAGAAAAAATGATAAATTATTTAATAAAATCTAAAATCAATATATGTTTTAATATTTTATAATTTAAAATTGCACGATTGTCACAACACCCAAGCGAGAATTCCCATACAAGCCGAGAAATCCTCCATAAAGAGTGAAGTGTGGGATTAGATCCCCACACCTCCACAAAAAGTGATTGGCAGACCGCAGACGCCACCATGAAGAGGGTCAAAATGTCTTTAAAAAATATTTTTTTAATAAATTTGACACAAGTTGCAAAATATAGTAAAATAATTCCCTAAAATATGCATGTGATTTTCTTTTAAATTTCTTTAATTTAATTTATTATATTTATTTTTATGTATATTTTTAAAACAGTGTCTAGATTAGAAGAATTTTCTCCGACCGATTTGAAAAATGGTTAAAAAACTGTGGCTAAATATTCTAATAAGGAGCATATACTTTATGATGAAGCATGATTATTACTCCATTATAATTATCTCATAATAATCACAATGCTAGCAGAAGAGGACAAAAAAACAAAGGGACTATCAGCAAAGGTGTAGCATCATTTCTAGAGGATAGAGAGAGAGAGAGAGAGAAAGTAGGTAAGACTTCCACATCAATGGTGAACATACCAAGAATTATAGGTCAGGTTCTAATTCTATAATTTTTAATTTTTATGGGCTATTTTCATATATTCCCATCCCAACTATATCATTCTTTGTCTCCCTTAAAGAAGGAAACCCCTCCAAAAAAAAACCAATAAAAAAACAAACAACAAAACATAGAAGAAACAAAAACAACAAACTATAGGTGTTTTAACTATTTGAGCAAGTGCCATGACATTGGAAACTGGATTAGATCAAGAATGTATTATTATATATGTACGAAGTAATGTTTATTTAATATACTGTTATATAATTGGGATGACGTGCGCATTTGTACGACAGTAATATATATACCTCCATTAAGCCAGAGAAGAAGAGGTAATGTTTCCTTAGATGGTTGTTCGGCTTCGACGAAGTAATAATAAAGCGCATGACCAGCCGCTTTATTCACAGTGACATAACCACCGTATTGAGAGAATTTTACCGGGGGCTGGCCGGGCAATGCCTTAATCCGATCTCTCTCTTTCAAGCCCACCTGAGGGAGAAAATTGCTTTGATCAACAAGGTCATCAGTTGCTTGGAAAAGGCTTGAGTCGATGCCGGAATCCGGCTTCAAAGTGGACTTGTAGAAATGGTGTAGGCCTTGCTCTTTCATCCTCCCATGGGTTTGAGCCACAAGGCATGAGAGAATGAAAAAGGCCAAAAGAACCCAACAAAAAGGCTGCTTACTTTTTTCCATTGTGCTTTGTGTCTCCCTTTCTCCACAGAAATGTAAAAGAAAGGAGAGACAGAAAGAGAGGGAAGAGAAAGAAGGAGAAAGGCAATGGGATTGGGGGGGTTTGAGATCCAACCTAGTTTATTGTTTATATATATGGTAGAAGAAAGTGTTTTAACGGTGTCTGTTTCAACAACAATGAAGGGTTAGAATTCTAATGCTTTTTTATTTATTTATTTATTTTTTTTTATTTTAATACGATAAACTATAAATGGCATGGACCAAATTGGGAGTCAAAAGTTTGTATCTTGGCCACCCAATCATGTTCTGCCATGTGAGTGAGTGTGTTAAGGAAGTTGCTTGGTTCATTTAATAACATCCAATTATCAGATTCCAACCTCTCTGGCACCTTCCTCTTGGGTCAAGGGTTGCCCGTAAAATCTGGATATTTTGTTGATAAGATCGTAGAAATTAGAACTAATATCCTATGTGCCATTTTAAAAAATTTAAAATGAAAATTTTAAGCCAAATTAATCGTCTTTTCTTGAAAATTCAGAAAAAAAAAAAAAACTACTTGTTTGGTTTAAAATTTAATTTAATTTTTTTTAATGGCACATAACAGAAAAGTTGGCCATGAGTTAAGTTTGTGTGTGGCCGTATCAAACCTCGATAAAACTATATTAACTATGCATCTTTGGAAGAATCATTTGGTGAGCAATATTAACAAAGACAATGCAATATTAAAATAATTTTCTTTCTTGTTTGAAAGCCAGCATGTTGAAATTAATGCTGTGATTTATTGTCCTTTTGTTTGTTTGATGATTCTTGGCTGTTACTACAATATTTTAAAATAATGAATTTGGTTTACTAAATTGTTCTGCAAATTAACTCAAGCACAAGAGGTTGATTCAATCTGTATATATAAGACTTCCATACGGCCCCTTTGTTTGGCTGTTGGTGGATTTTTCTGTTCGTTGTTATGCAATAATTAATGCATAGTTTCATTGTTTTTTTTTTCTTTGAAAAGTGCATAGTTTCATTGTTCATAAGAGACAAAGAGATTTCTTCAAAAAAAAAAAGAGACAAAGAGATCGATGCTTATTCTTCTGAGAATTAAAAGACAGTTTTTGGCTCAAAGTTTTTGTACAACATAGAGAACAAAAATCTAATAAAAATATACTTAATTCTTAACTGTAATATGCCACATTTTTAATACATAGCCAGCCTTTTTCTGTTAGAATATATTGTGATATTATGAGAATATATTATCACTTATTGTAATTAATAAAAATAAATTAGAATATATTGTGATATTATGGGAATATATTACCATTGATTGTAATTGATTTGGATTAACTGGCGTAAGCTGGTGGGTGGTTCTAACCTACATTCATAGATAAAGTCTTTAATAAAATCAAGTCAGGTATATTTAATTATGATTTGATTTTATCAATTACAATAAGGGTCCCTTACAATAAATGGTAATATATTCTCAAAATATCACAATATATTCTAACATTTTCAAGCATTTCAATACCTTAAAACGGCCTAAATTTCATAATTTGAAAATCTACAATTTCTTTATGAAATTGTAGGAAATCCTAAACCATTTTTTATACACATACAACTATTAAAAATAACAAATCTAGATTTTCCTTAGTAGATTGCTTTATAAATACTAAAATACAATACAATCTAATGCATTAAAGATGCATGTAGAGCCAGCCTAAAGACGCTTCTCAATGATGGAACTTAAGCCTCTAAGGCCGAACCACTTCATTAGTCGATTTTCGCATTTTGTCATTGGTCCTATATATATATTTATTGTGTTCAAGTTTCAACACACTTCACTTCTAGAAATAAGAAGAAAAATGCATAGCATGAAAAGTACGCCCTAGAATTTATAGTATGCCCTTTGAGCCAAACCCACTTACACTAGCGTCTATGTTATGCCCTAGAAGAGAAATGTTACTCTTCACATTATTTTATAACAGTTGATGTAGCGTACAGCTAAACGTTAATCACTTAAAAAAAAAAAAAAAAAAANTTTTTTTTTTTTTTTTTTTTTTTGAAAAGTGCATAGTTTCATTGTTCATAAGAGACAAAGAGATCAATGCTTATTCTTCTGAGAATTAAAAGACAGTTTTTGGCTCAAAGTTTTTGTACAACATAGAGAACAAGAATATGATAAAAATATACTTAATTCTTAACTGTAATATGCCACATTTTTAATACATAGCCAGCCTTTTTCTGTTAGAATATATTGTGATATTATGAGAATATATTATCACTGATTATAATTAATAAAAATAAATTAGAATATACTGTGATATTATGGGAATATATTACCATTGATTGTAATTGATTTGGATTAACTGGCGTAAGCTAGTGGGTGGTTCTAACCTACATTCATAGATAAAGTCCTTAATAAAATCAAGTCAGATATATTTAATTATGATTTGATTTTATCAATTACAATAAATGGTAATATATTCTCATAATATCACAATATATTCTAACATTTTCAAGCATTTCAATACCTTAAAACAGCCTAAATTTCATAATTTGAAAATCTACAATTTCTTTTTGAAATTGTAGGAAATCCTAAACCATTTTTTATACACATACAACTGTTAAAAATAACAAATCTAGATTTTCCTTAGTAGATTGCTTTATAAATACTAAAATACAATACAATCTAATGCATTAAAGATGCATGTAGAGCCAGCCTAAAGACGCTTCTCAATGATGGAACTTAAGCCTCTAAGGGCCTGTTTGGGATTGCGTTTGGGAGGCCTAAAAGTGTTTTTAATACTCAAAAGGTTCGTTTGAAGAAAAAAGTAGTCGTTTAGTAAAAAAATTAAAAGCGCTTTTAAATGTCCAAAAAGCCTAAAAATGGCTTAAAAACACTTTTGTCAAAAGCTTAAAAATGAAGTTTTTGGCCAAAAGCTCTTTTTTAATTTAAAAGCTCTATTTTTCAAACTCAATCCCAAACATACTCTAAGGCCGAACCACTGCATTAGTCGATTTTCGCATTTTGTCATTGGTCCTATATATTTATTGTGTTCAAGTTTCAACACACTTCACTTCTGGAAATAAGAAGAAAAATGCATAGCATGAAAAGTATGCCCTAGAATTTATAGTATGCCCTTTGAGCCAAACCCACTTAACTAGCGTCTATGTTATGCCCTAGAAGAGAAATGTTACTCTTCACATTATTTTATAACAGTTGATGTAGCGTTTAGCTAACGTTAATCACTTAAAAAAAAAAAAGTCATACCAAACACGTCACTTGATAACATGACCACACTTGGTCTATTATTGATTCTTCAATCTTTTATAGTTAGGAATCTCAAATATTCAAATCAGTGAAAACGAAGTAGTATGAGGTCTACCACCATGAGATAGACCTCTAAAAGATAAGGCCAAACAAAACGTTAATAAGGTCCTCTTCATCTTTTTAGGAAATGAATGGAATAAAAATAAATAAATAAACAAATTACGTTATCAAGGGGGACCAAAACAGAGAAATGGGAGAGTTTTTGACACTGATAATCTGATGCAATGATTGAGATGTTGAGGCCCCTTCTCAAAAGGAAAACAGTAGGGAATCTTGGGATTGTTTAGATTATTACAATGGCTAGTGGGTTGCGATTCCTTTGGATGGTTTTGTTTTCCTTATATTCTATTTGAAACTTTCTCAGATTTTTTTTCCTAATAGAATCCAGAAGATACCAAAAGAGTCTCTATGATTACTATGAGAATAACTTCCACACATTGGGTATTTTGCACCTTTCAATAGGAAGCATACATCTCAACTTGAAACACCAAAAAAACTAATATAACCATTCACATCAAATAATTTTTCTTCTCTTGATAAAACTATCGAAATTACTGTTTTGGTTAATTTTGAAGACTTTGATGTTTAGGGCTCGAAGGTGGGAGGTTGGTGGTGGGCGTTGGGTTAGAGCGAATGAAAAAGTCTGTTGAATTGATTTGAAATAAAGATACGATGTTTTCATCTTCAATATATTTTATGTTTTTACAATTTTACTTGATATGTCAAATTTTTATTGAATTTTATAAAATGAGATTTTACACCACTAGGATTCTTTCTATTTCACTTGAAAATGATATATATGTTGCTATCTAGTGAATATATATTGTTATGATATTAAATATTTTTAAATAACATTGCACTATGAACGCATTAGATACAACAAAAAAATCTAACCTGGACTGTAAAATGCATTGATAGTGAATATATATTATTATGATATTAAAGATTTTTAAATAATGTGGCACCATGAACACATTAGATACAACAAAAAATCTAACTTGGATGGTAAAATGCATTGTATTCATAGTGAATATATATTGTTATGATATTAAAGATTTTTAAATAACATGGCACTATGAACGCATTAGATGCAACAAATCTAACCTGGATGGTAAAATGCATTGTATTCATAGTGAATATATATTGTTACAATATTAAAGATTTTTTAAATAACGTGGCACTATGAACACATTAAATACAACAAAAAATCTAACCTGGACAGTAAAATGCATTGTATTCATAATGAATATATATTGTTAAGATATTAAAATTTTTTAAATAATGTGGCACTGTGATGCTACAAAATATAATCTGGACAGTAAAATGCGTTGTATTCATAGTGAGCATGTCAAGATTCAAACTGAAGATATAATTTTGTTGGTTATGCTGAAATTATGCTGATAACAGGGCAACCCTATTTCCACTACAATTGCTTAATCCACAATCTGACAGAGGATCTACTTTTTATTTTCTTTTATAATCAAAGTCCGAGGGTTTAGGGCTGACAACAGGAACAAATAAGACTTAGCAAGATTTTTAAATGATACCATACATACGATTAGATACAATAAAATCGAACCTAGACAATAAAATGCATCATATTCATAGTGGCCACGAAGATATAACTTTGTTGATGACCAAATTATGCTAATAATTAGGTAAACCTTATTTCCACAATTGTTTTTGTATTTTCTGATCATACCCCGACAGTTGAGGGCCAGCAACAATTATAGATAAGAAATAGTGAGGTTACATAAAAAGGGATGGAATAATTTGGGATGGAATCCAAGACCCCCGCAAAATATTTTAATTAAATATTCTATGTGTCACGCTTAAGCCACTTGAGAGGGAATGTTAGTTTATACTTTTGAGATAGATTATAATTTAACGCTCTAAAACATTTGTTACTCCAACTAGCTAGGCAGGCTAAGAAGAAATATAAGAGTATGAAATAAGTTTTCGCTAAATTGGGTTAGGAAAAAAAAAAAAAATCGATTTAGTCTATTAAACTGATATGTCGTTAGAGTTGGCAAGTGATTCTCATCCAAAAGTGAAATGGAGATGTTTAGCTTTATGGTCCATATTAAATTTCACAGATCTAATAGTATGGGTATTTTTAAATACCCATCTCTTATCTCACTCTCATACCACTGGGCTATTGTTATTGTTCCTATTAGCCCTTGATTTTTTTTTTTTTTTTTTGTCTTTTTTTTTTTTTAATAATAAATGTTGATTCAATGATTGATGAGCACTATCATATCAATCCAGCAGTATGTGAATGAAATAGGAGATGAACATGTAGTAGTACTCCTAATAGTATATATGTTGTCGCATCATTTGAAATGAGTATTCTCAATTTGAAATGAAAATGATCTTATATCCTGATTTTCATGTGAATATTAAAAGATAGATGCATGTGAGGTCTAAAGTTACGTGTCAATTTAGTAGACTGAATTGAAATATATTTTTTTATTATTATTATGGTTGGACTTGGCCCCATTCATGAATGGTTAGAATGGTTATTGGAATGAAAATAATGAATGCAACTTAAACGATATGTACAACCTACAAGAAGAAGTGATTGCCTAGCTAGCTTTGATTGTCTCAGTCGAGAGAGAGAGAGAGTGGGCAAACAAAAGTCTTCTCATTACATTCGTTTCCTTCCAAAAAGGCACCAAGCCAATTTCATGGGCAAGAAGTTCCAAGGTCTACCTAAGAGATTAAGGGCATGTTTGGGATTGTGTTTAAGGAGTTTAAAAGTACTTTTAGCACTCAAAAAGGTCGTTTAAAAAAAAGTATTCATTTGACAAAAAAAATTAAAAGCGCTTTTAAGAGTCCAAAAAGCCTAAAATGGCCGAAAAGCACTTTTGGCAAAAACTTAAAAATGAAGCTTTTTCCTAAAAGCTTTTTTTGACTTAAAAGCTCTATTTTTTAAACGCAATCTCAAACAGGCTCTAAGATTATGATCTTCTCCATTTCACATAAAAAGGATAATATTCATTTTATTATCAAGATTTAAAGTTGGTATATCTAACCATATATATATGATACTATATTATTTAAATTTTTTAAAAACACGTTTTAAGATTGACATTATTTATGTCATTATATGCACAAACTTCAAATCTGAATAATGAAATTACTCCAACAAGAGGGGCCACAATGAGTTTTTGTCTTAACCATCTAATGCAAGGTCTTAAACAGATGTCGTGTCACCTGGCACTCAGGGAGACCATCACTTGAGTTTGAGAGGGATCCAAGCAAAACCTCCAATTTCCCAAACATTTTCCACAAAATAATTAGGTCCTTGTTTTTCATTTTAGGAAATAGATTAAATAACCGGTTAGTGGTGTGGATAACCAGCTATCAACTAGTAATCGGTGGTCATTACATAACCGGCCGGTGACTAGACAGTATCCAGAACTGGTTATATATTTTAGCCAACCGGTTATTCCAGTTGTGATTAACGATTTTAACCAATAACCACTGACCAAAAAGGTTTTCACTCCTATCAAAAAAGTTCTCTAACAGAAAGAAATGGGAGAGTTTTGACTTTGATTTTGGACTATATATATGATGCAATATTGCAATGATTGAGATGCGGGGGCAGGCAGGAGGCCCTTTTCTTGGGATGGTTTGTTCCAACAGAATCTGGAAGACGCCAAGAGTTTCTGTGATCAGATTTAAGTTGTTTTGGTGTTGATTCTGCAGCATATGATTGAATAAAGGAACAAAAAAGAAGAATGGAGAAGATGAGTGTGAGACAAAGGAAAAACTACTCGGGCAGGAGGCATTAGGCATGGGCCAACAAACTCTAAGATGGGAAAAATATTATTATATTGCTGTTATGGATAATTGAGGGCAAATGTTGACCGAAGATACCATATATATATATATGGGGTTTGTTAGGGGTTCTCCCCGTAGTGTTCTCCCAGGCATACGTAGAACAAGATTTAAGAAAAAAAAATAAAATTGTAGTACATTTTTTTGCCAACAGATTAATTTTTATGAGTTAATATTTAGGTTCTAATGCTTTAAAACTTGTTTTTTGATTCAAAATTAAAACATAAGAGTGGAAGATTAACCCTTTAGGGATGGTGTCATCAAAAATGAATTTGATCATCATAAATTTAGTGCTAATACCTCAATTTTGGTGCTAATGCATCAAATTTGGTGCTAATGCCTCAAATTTGGTGTTAATGCATCATAAATTTAGGATTTGATCATCCTAAATTTGGTGCTAATGCTTCATCTTTTGTGCTAATGCCTAAAAAAATGAATTGTGCAAATTACTACAATTTTAGTTTTTCCTAAATCATGTTTTACGTAAGACTGAGAGAACGCCAGGAAAACACTACGAGGAGAACCCCTAACATTTTCCTATATATATATAGTAGTGATTTTCATACCACCAGCGTGTATGAACAGTAACATGTCGGTGGTTTATCTAATATTATTTTATTAAAAAATTACTGTTTATGATTATTTTTTAATATTATTTTATATTAAATAAATCACTAGCGTGTTACTGTTCATGCACGCCGGTGGTCTGAAGATCATGTTACTAAAATCATTACTCATATTAGTCATATACATAAACCCAAAAAGTCAACCCTATTACTATACTTGGGCCTTTTTTTTTAATATATATATATTTTTCGTAAATGTAAAGAGAATAAAGATTTCCTACCATTGGAAAATAATGGAAAAAAGTACATTTACCACAAGATTTTTTTTTTTTTAAAAAAAAAATTATTTATTTATTTTTATCATGGGTATTTTTTTGTGAAAACCGAGGATATTGCAACTTTATAGTAATTTGGGGGATATTACAGAAATTGAAAATGAGATAAATGGGTTGGGATAATGTAAATGATTGGGGAGGCAATGGGCTGTCCAGGGGCTGGATTCAAGCCCACACCAAAGTACTTGGCAAGATATTAGGTAGGTAGACTATATAAGACCTTTGCAAACCCATTTCTATGAGGGCCCAAGAAGCTTAGTAAAATTGGGCCATTCTGTCCAATAACATTTTGATAAGCAATATAGCAGTGGCCAATCAGTGTCTTGATGCAATTTTTAGCCCAACCCATTTAATTACAATGTTCTAATACTAATATAATGCAACATGTATATTCTCTATTTAGTTTCTAATAGAAGTCAATGCATGTCATGGTTGCAAATAGGGGACGGGGATCAGGCATAAAAAGTTACTTGTATTGCATGCAATATAGATAGTTCAATGTAATTGTAATTGATCTAAATTTAGGCTTGGGCAAAAAATGGGGTGGCCGGCCACCCATATTATTTTATTTTATATCTTCTATTTAAAATTTAAATATTATTTTATTAGTAGGGAAACACGTGGCAAGACTATGGCCTTTGGATGAAAATGGATGGCCTAGATCTGAAATTCCTTAAATTGAAATTCCCCTAAGAATTCCAGAGCATTTAGATTCGTACTTTTATGCCTCTTTATTCAATGAATTATACAAAGTTTCCCCCCTTAAAAGGTAGGATAATTAAAATATGTCAGAAGTATGTTATTTCTTTCACCGCTTTATCAAGCCAATTTGGTTTACCATTTGATTCGATTCAACAACACTAGTCTATTTTCTTTCTTCAAATTGAATTGAAGAAATTTTCTTTGGTCTAATTTAAAGAATTGTCGTGTATATTTTGAGCATGTAAGAAAGAAGCACACGTTTTTCTTAATAGTTATATTAAAAAATTATATACTCCTCTCACATGCTAAAAGACACGTAACAATTTTATAAACCGTATTGAACCATTTAGATATGTTCCAATACAACTTTGATAAAAACTGTCAAAAGCAATTGATATCACTTTCATAAGCCTTTAAAGCAATTGAAAAGGAGAGATACCAGCCCAAAGTGGCCATCTCAATTAATTTAACAAAAGCCAGTGATCAATCACAAGCAAAGTATGTAGAAAAACAGGCATTGGACCGACAAAAAAGAGGCCCTTTTACACGCTTTATTATGGCGTGGACCAACCCACAAGCCCATCAACGTAGAAATCATCAAGTTGTAGACGTGTCATAGGCTTCAAACCAAAGAAAGGATCTTTTCCATTTTAAAATTCTTTTATTTCTTTTATTTAGTGTATTTTGAAGGATAATGCATTTAATGCACTATCATTATTAAAAATTTTTAACAACACTACTCTTTAAAATACACTAACTGAAAAAAAATGAAGAGGATCATTTTCCGCTCCAANCCCCCATGGCCTGGGGGGTGGCCAGCCACCCCTATGGGTGGATCGGCCACCAGTTTCTCTTCTTCTTCCCTTTTTTTTTTTTTTTTTTTTTAAATTTTTAGATTAAAAAATTTAAAATTAAATTTTTTAAAATTAATATTTTAATCGATCAAAACGGTGCGTTTCGGGTCCAAAACGGTGTGTTTTGGGTCCGTTAACGGTCGTTACCAAAAGTGTAACGGCAAGGATTTTATTCCAGTTTCTTTCCACCCAGGGAGTAAATTTTCGAAAAAAAAAACCTAAGTATTTTAAAATTTCGGAAGGCAGACCCAAGGAGTTATTATATATTTTCCCTTAAAAATTTTTAACAACACTACTCTTTAAAATACACTAAATGAAAAAAAATGAAGAGGATCATTTTCCGCTCCAAACCCTTGACCTACTTAGTCTTAATTTAGTGTCCAATTGCACCATAATCATAGATTGACTAAATTTTCCAAAAAAAAAAAATCAGTTTAGACTGACATATATATTTAAAGTATGTAACTCTTACATGTAATTTATCTGTTAAAAATGCACATAAGGATTCCATGTTCTAAGAGGAGATGTCAATTCCTCTGATTCAATTTAGGAAAAAAAAACTTTCTCCACTGTAGTTATTAAAAGAAATATATTGAAAATTGACTTGAACAAGAATTGGATATACACACACACCAAATATATCTTAACTGACAAGTTATTGTACCTAGCTTTAGAGGTATTGTCCTTAAAACATTCAAATGTGTGTATATATATATATATATATATATATGGCTTTAGTCAAAAGTATATCTTGACTAACAAGTTATTGTACCTAGTTTACAGGTATTGTCCTTAAATATTCAAATTTGAGATCCTAAGCCATATACATCGTGATTATAAAGTAATTGACCAATTGGAATCTGAATTAATGATAAATAAATGTCACCCTAATGGTGGGTTTGGTTTGAGTCGAGTTTCAACTAAAATTAAATCGATTAAAATTTAGACACATATCATAATTCCACCCGTCGCCTAGCAAGTATTGTAGAGCACACATCCTAGGATCTAGACCTTAAATCCTTCGTACTGATGGAGGCCATTGACCAAATCTGTGGGTGCATCTTTATTCATATGCACACTGTAACATACATCTACAAAAAGTCATATAATTAGAACTTACAATTTTTAACACGATATGCGAATTTGACACAATCTCAAATATAAAATTAACTGGTTAAGATCGAAATGTTTGACTCGTTTAATTAAATGGGTCAGACTAAAGTTGACATATTTAATTTTTATATACATATTTCGACATAATTTAAACCCAACACACAAACATAAATTATCATCTTTAATATATTATAGTTTAGATGAGAATGCTTCAATAGGATTCTTCCTCTGTCAAATCAATACAGCTTAGCCAGCAAGGCAACGTGATCCAAGTGGAACATGTTCTCCCAAAGCGTGTTTGAGGAGGATAACTGAGAATCAAACACACGGTGATAAGAAAATTTGACCAGCCCCCAATGTCCACAGATTCTGAATTTTTCAAAGGGCTACAATGTGTCAAACAAGCAACTGTTTTTCGACTCTTACTGCTCCCTGTTACGTGAAAGCAACACAGGCTTCAACCTTTTCAACTTTTGGGCTCTTACAAAGCCAAACTTCTATATAAACAACCATTCAAAAAGACTGCTCAAAAGCCAAACTTCTATATAAACAACCATTCAAAAGGACTGCCCAATAACCAAACTTCCAAAGCTAATTCCTGCAGTACTCTGTCTGTCAATGATTCTTTTGGTAGAAAGAATTAGCAAACTCTACTCCAAGCTGGAGAATCACCACCACCACCACCACGCCGATCACTGCAAACCCGAAGCCTTATCGGCTTCTCTGCAGGCTTTTCGATCCGATGTCTCCAGTTGCTTAAGCCAGTTGCGGTTGAATCCGAAACCCGGATCAGAAATCCTGTCTCTGACATGGATTCGACTGTGTTTCGGCCTCATACCGGTCATCAACAAAGCTTTTGCAAAGCTGGTTGTGGATATAGACTACCCCATTAGTAAATGGGAAGATGCTTCTGTGGAAGAGTATCTAAACTACAGCTTCAGTTTGCTGGAGCTTTTCAACTCTATTAGCTCCTCTCTTGCATACCATGGACAAGCCAGGCTTTCTCTTGCTCATGCTTTGAGCCTTGTGGAGGATTCGCCTTCTTCGGCAATAGAGCGTCTAAAACCAGTGGAGCCAAGAAGTGTCGGCAAGGAATTAAAGGAAGGTGAAGGTAAAGAAAGGATTTGCTCTGGAGAGGAAGGGGTTATGCATGAAGCTTTAACAGTCATGAGGAGTATCGGATTCTGGGTGTGTGGGATTGTGTTGTCTTGTTTATGCAGTGACAGTAAGCCATACTTGGAGATGAGAAAATCTGTTGGTGGGTTGGAAAATTCTTCTTTTGCTGAATTGGATTCCAGCATATGTGAGATTGTTATGCAGAAAGGGGTTGTTCTGAAGGAGGTAGAAGAGCTGAATGATGCAGTTTCTTGCTTGGTTGCTGCCTTGGTCAGCGGGAAATATAGCGAAGCAGCCAAAGAAATGAAAGGAAAATTGGAGGTCTATGAGAAACTAGTGGACGGTTTGCAGAAGGAGGTCGATCATCTCTTCTCTGAGGTTTTGGCTGCCAGAAATAAATTGGTTGATTGCCTTCGACACCAGAAGGAATAGCAACATATGTAATAAATTATTTTTTTTGCAACATATGTAATAAATTATTTTTTTTTCTTCTTCTTTTTATTTTATGATGTGGGATCCCTTCAATGTAGAACTACTTTTTGACAATCCTTGTCGGGTAAACCCCATATACACGACCCCGCTCGCAAGAACCATGTTTCGGTTGAGTAAATACTCCAACAGTCGATCTCATAATATTAACCAAATAAGGCGAGCCTCGTGGACAACATATGTATTATTTTTTCTTTGTATAGATCGAGTTTGTATTTTTGATTCTGTAATTTTCATTGAAGCTATGTATATATTCATGATTTATTTTTTGAACAACAAATGCTCTGTATCTACCAAAATAAACTAACAAATTACCAAAAGACAAAAGGAATTAGCTAAATTGATCAACTTGGATCAATTATTGTTATATTTCTTTAAGCAGGAAAAAAAAGATTTTGTTTTGTTTATAGTTTCGAAGAGAATGAGTGCAGGGGAGTACATTAGAGCATCCAAACATTAGACAAATCTTAGCCATTCAATAATAATAATTAACTTGATTTGCATAACTAGTCAAATATAATTGCATATCACAAACATTAAGTTAATTAAACATAATTAAGATAATTTCCGTAGGCATACATTTGTAGTTTGCTAACCTACAAACCAACAATCCAAAACTGGATTTGTACACTTTAATGGCAAAATCAACCCTTTTTCTGTGGTCCTGCTGTGTAAGGGTAAGGATTAGCGGAAATTAACTCACATTCTCTACAAGGAATATGGGAGTAAATCAGGGAAAAAAAAATTAGAACAAGAAGTAAGACCAGAACATAATCATAAAAAGTAATAGAACCAGATGCGGGAATTCTATTCAAAAAAGAGAAATGATTTAAATTAAAGAAACCGAAACTTGAGAATGATTATAGAATGTCATCAGTAACTAACACACTGATTTAAACTCAAACAAAATTAAAAATATAAGATTTGTTGAAGCGTTTTCTAGTCCAAGAATTTGCTATTCAATGGTTTTTCTCCGTGATTGAGTTATGAGAGGACTTCCTGTACTTCAGTAGTATTTCTGCAAAACAAAGGTAAGGTCACAGTGTCTCTTGGTTAGAGCCGAAGTCTCTCCGATGCTTAAAGTTAATATCTTTGTTTGGGAATAAGAAATGAGAGCCCCTACCACGCGGTTCATCTGCAAAAAGGGCATTTTGTAGCCTCCAATCTCATCTTGACACCTCATCAAGTGCAAAAAATTAAAATTAGAACAAAGCAACAAATTAAAACGATTAAAACCCCAAAATGCCCCTGGATTCCAAAACTCGAGACCCACGGCGTGGGTCTCGCCGGACCCAGGCGTGGGTCTCGCTAGAGCCACGCGGCGCCTTGGATCTGCCGCTCAAACCCAGCCAACGCCCTGTATTTGCCCACCCAACCGAAAAACACTGAAAAACGCAAACCCAACCTCAAAAATCGATTATAATACCTCAAAAATCGATTCTAATGCCCCAACAATCGATTCTAATGTCTCAAAACTTATTTTGGATTCAAAATTAAAACCTAGAGGGAGAAGGTTAACCATTTTTTGGATTTTATCATCCTAAAATCAGAGCAAACCCATCAGAAAAAACAAAAAAAAAAAAAACTCACCGGAGCAGACCCACGGCCACGGCTGCGCCTGCACCGTGGCAACCCATGTCTTCTTGCTTCTCTTCTTTTTTTCTCTTCTTTCTCTTCCTTCTCTTCTTTCTCTTTTTATCCTTGTTTAGATGAAAATCAGGTGTGGGAGGATTTAGAATTTTTTTTTTGCAATTTTTCTTCTTCATGTGAGCTGTCATTGTTCTAGTGGGTGCTGCAAAACCCACATTTTACAGCCCATTAAGTTAAATCCATAAGAAATACAATAAAAATCTGCCTAAATGAGGTATGAAAGAAATGAAAAGGAAAGAGGGTCATCAAAGAGAGAGAGAGGGAGAGAGATGAGTCTCCCTTTGTAAATTCAACCAGCCTTCGAGTCCCTTGGGAAGGGCCCGGAAGAGAGCTCCGAAAAAAGGTCCCCCTTTCTCCTTCTATTTTCATATGCAAAAAATGGTAAGTGGGGAATTGCCACTATATTTCGTCGTGTCCAAGTGCACACATGATCCACCCCATTCAATTGCTTAATTGCAGCAAAAAAAAGAATGCAAAAAAAAAAAAAAAAAAACTAGTAAAAGTGTTAACACAATCTATGATTGGAGCTCTTTTGGGCTGATTTTTTTGTCAACAAGGAACGGTTTAATCCGGGATTATGAGGATATTAGTCTATTATTATCCCCATAATCCCATATTAAACCGTGCCACACAAAAATCAGCCCAAAAAAGAGCTTTAATCACAGATTGTGTTACACTTTACTAGATTTTTTTTTTCTCTTGCTACAATTAAGCAATTGAATAAGGTGGTATCATGTGCGCACTTGAACACGTCGATACAGTGGCAGGTGGAGACCCACATCGTGGAAAATGCAGGCTGCAGGCATCACTTGGTTCCCAGAAGAAAAAAAAAAAAAAAAGACAAAAGAACCACTCAAGAAATCAATTCCTATTCTTTCCTACGCAATTCTATTTTTCACGCTCTCGATCTCTCTCCTCCCTCTCTCTCTCTCTCTCTCGGTCTCAGCTTTCTTGAGCTGGGTCTCTCTCCCTCACTCTTGATCTCGTCTTTCTTTCTCCCCCATCTCTTTCTGTTTGTCCCTCTTCTCTTCTTCCCTTCTCTCTCGATCTCTCTCTTTGTCTCTCAACTCTCCTCTTTGGCTTTTATAAATTATAAACTACTGCCTCATGCCTTTCTCGTGCTAGGCAGCAGGCACGCTGTCGCAGAGGGAGACACTTGTCAAGCAGAGACTGGCCTGGCCTGACACGTTTTATAACCACTACAGGATGAAGAGTTTGTCAGGCTATATACATGGCGCGGGTCGGTCTGGTAAACCGGGACCTCAGGATCCGCGGTGTTCCAAGGCAACGTGAATGCAAGACAAGTGTTCTTGTCCATTAAACTTATACCCTTTGCGTGGGCCTACTAGCCCATCCCATCTATAGAACAGTTGGGCCCTGTCCTTCATCTTGACTATTACAAGTTAAACCGGCTTTTAGCTGGCCCATCATTGAACTTTGCCTTTTCAAATCTAATACAAGTTAAATAACAATTTTAAAATCAACAAATATAACCATACCAAGAAGTAATAATCCTTGGTCCAACCAATACTATGTAAAAGATACATAATTTTGTATAATGTAAGAGGACAAAGATTTGGTCGTTTAGAAGAAATTCATTCAACCCAATCTATTGAACTGACATATATCTTTAAATCATGTGATTCTCGCATGCATTTGAATTTAATAAATTGGATCGAAGGAATTCCTTCAACCCAATTTAAATAAAAACTTTGTATGATGTAAATTAACATTACATGACAATTAGTCCTTAACAAACATAATATAATCTTTCAGCTTAAGTCCACGTGAGCTCGGTCACTTTGAGCCATGCCAGGTATATTTGGCAAAGGAATGGACTTGAGGAAATAGACCGGTACTGTAACAGATTTGATTGATGTGAGAAAAAAAAACGTAAGAATATTTTGTATAAAAAAAGTGAAAATTTTGTTTTGTAGTAATTTTTTTATTTGAATGTAATAAAGTAACTGATTTGATATAAAAAAAAGTACTAATTTAAACGTAAGAATATTAGGGTTTATTTTAAGAATTTTTTTTGAATTTTTGGGTCCGGTCCAGCCCACTCCATTGCCAAACACAGCCGCCAAGTCCAAATATACTGAGTATTGTAAAATACACATTTTCATCCCGTTACTAACACACCGATGAAAACTTGTAATTCCTTACATATCAAGTCATTTTCCAAATGATTTAGATGATTGATGATTTCATTCTCGAATCCATCTGATGCGGTGAGGAGAACTTAGATCTAGAGTAGATCTAACATGAATCCAACAAAGAGAAAAAAGTTATATAAGATTGAAATTGTAACAACAAAAGATCCACTTCTTTCTTCTTCTTCTATTTTTTTTGTTTTTAATTAATCTTGGATCAAGATTCAAGAGCTTGTATATATGGCTTCCCTTGATAAATAGGAAACATGAAATCCTTGCAACGTGATATATGTATATACAACATAAATGTGGGATATGAGCTCATGATCGATGGTGCCTTCTCTTGGTTATTGTCAGGTTATTATAATTCAAAGAATGCTTCGTGCATCTTACTTGGGATATTAATATATCTTTGGAACTTCATGAAATTAGACTTTTAACTCCCAAGAACTATGGCACAACATCGGTTTGCAAAGAAAAATAAAAATTGTAGAAAAGGAAAAAAAAAAAAGAAAAAAGAAAAAAGGTTGGAATCTAAAGCAACCATTCAACCCTAGCCTCCAAGTGCACATGGGGGAAATGTAGCCAGAATATTGACAAGAAGAGAGAAAAGACAAATATGCAACAGAAAATACAAGACTACAAACCCCTTCTTCTAAGGTACACTAAAACAGAAAGCTACTACTATAATTTGCAATGTATATCTCCATTGCTTCAAATGCTGGTAAAAACTACCTATAACATTTAGCATCTCCATTAGCCAAACCTCCTAAAAGGAAACTTCTATATATCCACTTTGATGATTTTGGGTCACCTAAGGATCCTTCTATTCTTTATATTGCTTAAAATGAGGCATCAACAACTAAACTACACTCAACTGTATCAAGTTCATTTCAGTGCTGTCGTTTCTAAAGCAAGCAGAACAAGATGGCCGGGGAATAAAGAGATCAGAAGAGGCCCATTTGACTCCCTGAATCATTGGAAAGGGTTTCTCGCTCAGTTTTCTTTTTCTTGCGATAAACGTCAGTTGGCAACCTGGTAAGCATGAAGAGTAAATGTGAGACAATGAAGGAGCAGAAGTAGCACAATGAGAATTTAATAGAAGCAACAGATTTTGAAATCATATCTTCCAAGAATATCGTAGCATAAGTTAACCGAAACTGAGAAAAGGACTTCTCAGGAAAATAATATGAGAAATGAAGGTAAATATCATCTATGTCATGCCTTCCATGTCTTCCATCAGTTCCATGTCATACTTAGAACCCTACCTTTTACATGAATACATAATTGCAGGCCTAGTAGGGAAGGAGGTAGCATTAGGTAGACAACACGGGCAAAACCATTAGCCAATCCTTAGCAAACAGCCTATTCTGTGATCTTAAGCTACCACTTTCCTTTCCCAATGGTATTACATTTAAGATAGAACTAGATAGGGGCTGCCTGGAAAAAGGAATTATGTAGCCAAATAAGGCTTTATGAACTTAAGCATGATTGGGAGCAAACTACAAAGCTAACAACATATGCCAACCAAGACCCTGTATGGAATCATTGTATCATTCTATGATTTCCAAGTTCCATCTATGTCAATATTCAAGTTTTATATGTGAGGACATGCAACTAGAGTTTTGTAACTTAAACTTGATTATGAAGCCTGGTAAGTAGTTCAAATAACCAAAATTAGATAACACAATTTCAAAGTCCGTTAGAATATTAATTAAATGATTAAATCAATTATTTTTTTATCAATTTAAACTTTTGAGATAAGTGGTGATTTAACATGATATCAAAATAGAGGTCGTGAGTTCAAATCTAGTCTCCATCAATTCTGTTGGGCCTAATACATGTAAGGAGGAATGCTAGAATATTAATTAAAAATGATTAAATCAATCATTTCATATCAGCTAAGTTTTTGGAATAAGGGGTCATTTAACGAAGTCATTATCTGGACGTACTCTTAAACAACGCACTTTAGTCCAGAGGTCTAGAGAGGCTGCAGCATATTGCGATTTAGTTAAGGGCTAAGTTTAAAGTAAGAAAAGACCAGTACCCCAAATGCAAGGTAGTGTCTGAATCCTCTTTCTCAATTTGGTAGTTGCTTGGCACATCAGGACTCACAACACTATGATTGGCAAGGGTATTCTTCCTTTCTACAGGGTAATATTCGTGATAAGATGGGACTGGGTGGTCAGCTGGTGGAAAAAAACCTCGAAGCTCCTCAACCTACAATACATAGCAGACAAAAATAATCACTGAAAGACAAGTGAACATCAGAAACTCAGATGTGCATCAACAAGAATATTGAATTGCCTGTCTGCGCAAAGTTTCATTCTCCAGCATAGCCCGTTGCTCCTGAAAACATAATTAAAAAAAGTAATCATTCAGAAAAGAGTTATAGATTTCCTTTTTTCATGAGCAAAAAATTATTAGTATTATTATTATTGGCTTAGTCAGATATGAACCTAATACCTACGCCAGGAAAGAGCATGGCATGCTTCAAACTTTTACCTCGAACGCAACTTGCCAAGCTACTTTGAAGTATTGATTTGAGGAAAAACTGAATGTTTTACATAATTGTAAAGGGGAGAAGAGATTTCCTAATGCTATAAGCCTTTACCTTAGTTCAGGAATAAGTAAGCTTTAATCATTTTAAAGAAATATAAAGAAACCCTACTATGACACCTCTCCTCTCACGTGCTAGCAGAATCTAGAATAGGCTCAAGTCTGCTGTACAACAAAGGTATGGTTGTTTCTTCTATTCACAAGAAGTTGTTACTTGAGAATAAGCATAACTGTAATCTCAGACTCAGTCGCAAAAGATTATGGCTTTCAGATCAAATGAAGACTTGCAAATTATATAAGGGATCCAAAATACCTGCATTCTTGATTCCTCCAGCTGCTCCATCAGTAATTGCTCCTGAAATGAAAGAAAAAATATTAAAGGCCTTTCAGACCCTCAAATAATTAAGTACTATTTACAACCACAGAATCTGAAATTTGGACAAAACTCAATAAAATCTTTGAGAAAACCAAAGACAAATAGAAATTCACAGAACCTTTCTCTCCTTCACAGACAATAACCCTTCGCTTAACTGCTGTTCAAGGTGCTGCAATTCTTTTAAGCCCAAGCCAGTCATGTCCTTGCCTGTCAGCCGTCTACATAATCAAAATAACAAAAATATCATACATAATAGGACTTGCATTACTTAATAAATCTAAATAATTAGAAGCCCAAATAATTTAAAGATTACTAATTACATTTTTTTTTTTTATAAGTAATGTTGCATATCAAAAGTGCAAAGGGGTGCAATCCTAGTACACAGAAAGTATAAAGATTACTGATTACATACAATTGTTTCCTCTGTAGCTTTGCAATTTCATCTTTTAGAACATCCAACTCCTTTGAATCTTGTTTCTGAAGACAAAAGTATAGTCCAAGATCAATCCACACATGACTTTAGAGGATATCATCCAAGAGAGCAAACAAAACTACTTTAAGGAAGCATATGATAAAAGGGTACACGAAAATTAATATTTTAATATATAAACCAGATAAAAGTACAATTAAACTGATAAATATCAAAAGCAGATATCTGTGCTGGGACCCTATATGAAGAGTTAGAACAAAAGCATGAGACAAGACAAAACTATGTGTGGTTCAATGTAAAGAGCATAAAATCGTTTCAACAGCTCACTTTTTCAACCAGTAGGTGTATAACTATTAACTCGCTCAAAATTTTATTACATTTTTAAAAATAATGTCACTTCAAGAATATAGTGAATTATCGCATATATTATATTGTCAACTAAACTAGCTTGCTTGAGTAGAAGCTCCAAATCTGCCAGGGTTCTCAAGAAGTTTCTTGTCAGTATTGTTGTCCAACAAAACTGGAAGCAAATATGTAATGCCATGAAACAGTCTTCAAATGGCTCATCCATCGGCTTAGGATCCTTCCATCTGAGTTATTGTGATCATACGGACTATGATTTGGAAGTAAACCACTCTGGTTTCCTCTCCAATCATCAATATAATAGAGTTTAATTGAAAGAGAAAGAGAGAACGTGCATAATCCCATAAATAAATTGGTTTGGTACTACCGTCATTGCCATCATCATCATCACCCATTAAGCATAGGGACTGGAAGGAAAAAAAAAAAGACGAGAGAGAGAGACGAAGAATGAAGCTGAAAATGAAAGATCTAAACCATGTCCTTTTCTTTTAATTTGAAGTGTTGACAAGAATATTGAGTTAAATGCATATGATATTTTTCCCCTTTTGAATGATAATTAGTTTTGAATCCTTTTACAAGAATTGGAAAAAATTTGCAAGAAACTGAAAATAAAATTTAGAATGTACATGTACACACTTTACCTTTCAACCCTGATTAATAAACAAACTGGTATACATTCAATAGAAGAAGACATACCTATTTATCAAACACAAGATATCCCCTAGAATGTGACATACCTATATATGATAACAATTTTTTTTCCACTGAATACATCCACTTGGTTCTGTCAAAAGCACACTTTTAGAGTGTCTCATGAAAGGAAATAATTTGGACCAATGAAATAGATGTTTTAAATTTTATTCTGTTTTGTTGAAGTCTATAATAAACAAGAGCCTCGCTAACATGGGAAGGGCAAGCAAGAGTTATCACGACAAAATCTAAAAGACAACAAATTAACAAACTTGTCCATCAACAATTAAATTCCACAAGAATTTTAGAATAAAAATAAAAAACAGATGAAAAAACTCTAAACATGTACGACAGAGTACCTCTGCTCTGAATTCTACTACAGCAGCCTCAGGAGACTCTAGACACTTGTTGTATCTTGAAAGTGTTCCCTTCATACTGCAAAACATAAGAGTAAATGAACATAACTAATAATGAGACTATATTATAAGAAACAAGGCATCTCGTCTTCCTACTCCATGTGCCGAATTCATTCATATAATGTACATAGTCATCATGGCAATGAAAAATGGCTAAAATGCTTCTATTTTTTTGCATTCTTATTCAGTGTTTTTCCGTTCTCCCCTTCGAGGGCGAGCAAGGCAACTTTAACTTCTTCCAAAGAATAGACTGGTTTGCTCTTTCTCTCTCTCTCTCTGTCTCTCTCTCTCTCAAGAGGGAATAGTGCAACTTGTAAGGAAGGACAAGAGCATACAGAACGAGGGTCAAGAGCAAAATATTGGAAAGGGGGGTCAACAACTTATGAAGGAGGCCCCATTAGGCCTTCTGTAGGCAATTGATTGGCAGGAGGCTTGCAACTGGAATACTAGAATGCAGGCCTAAAGCAACCATATGCAGCAATCACTGTCAAATATAGATTGGAGGCTTGCCTCTGCAAGGTCAATAAGTCAATGGGGATTATAGCATAATTCACAATGAGCTACACCTATTTAAGTCCTCTAGTCTCTTGCACAGGCTAGTTTCTGGTACATAGCCAGGGCTCTCAGGCCATTTCACAGCAAACTATATTGCACCATTGCCTGACACTAGCAAGAGAAAAGCTCATCTGAAGCTTTCAACATGTACTACTGGCCAACATCCAACTATCTGAGAGGCTTAGAGGCACAACCACCCAACATCAAGCCAGCTAGAATCTCTTATAGGAAAAAAGGCATATCAAACAAATTATGGTAAAAATCCAAGTCAAATACAATATGGGAACACAGCAAATAAAGAGGCATGGTTCAAACTAAATTTAGAGTTTCTACAAAGTCGATAAGTTAAGTCGGCAATGAGGAGGAAAAGAAGCAGAGGAAAGTAAGAGTCCAGTTCTGGGCTTCTGATTACAACTCAATATCTCTGTTGAGCATGTTGGAACAAGCCTATTTCAACTTGAGTGTTTGTGCCTCAATCAATAAATACATTACACATGGAGGCATGCAAGTATATCTGCGTTCCTTAAAGTCGGGTAGAGAAGAACAGTTCAAGCAACTGACATTACTAAAAAATAATAGAGTCCAAAGAACAACTTATTTTCTAGTAAATTCTAAAAAAAAAAAAATCTTGAGAGCTAAAAGTTAGCATTATTTGAAAAGTAAAATAGTCCAAAATCCCATTGCAATTTTTTTTTTGAGATAAGTAATAGAACAATTCAATATCTCAACATCGATTAAAAGCAGTCAGAATATCCCAATAAAACCAAGTAAATTTCCAATATTTGGTTTTCACAGCAATAGAATAAAAAAGGTACAGATCAACAAATAGGAGAATATAAAAATATAGATAAAACATTCCCTTCATAAGTCAAGTAGAGTTCACTAGAATCTGACTGGTCATTAGGGGGGAGGGGGGGAGATTAGATGTAGATCACTTCAATCATCATAAGAACAGAGACAGCAGATATGATCAACAAACACATGCAAGCAAGTGCAAAATTCAAAATTTCTACATAAATCTAATAAACTTCAGCAAAATCTACTGAAAGACCAAATAAAAAAAAAAATAGAAAATGAAATGTAACAGAGTGGGGGGACAAATTCAAGAAACCTACATTTTTATATTAAAGCTCATAAAAACGTGACCTTGAAACCATTTAAGCTATAAAAAAATTTGTTCAAAATTTAGGAAAAACCAAAACAAAAATAATCAAACAGAATATACCAATCCAACCATAAAAAAGATTCTGAAAAACAGAGTACATCCAAACAAACATAACAAAAGAAAAACACATGCAAACATCGAAAAAGAAAATTTTTAAAGTAGATCAGAAAAATTAAGAACAAAAACTGATACTTACCCAGAACTGGAAAACTCAAAGAGCTTGCCAGTATTGGAGAAGATAATAACAGCAACCTCGGCATCACAGAGAATAGCGAGCTCCTGAGCCTTCTTGAGCAGGCCAGCGCGTCTCTTTGAGAATGTGACTTGCCTGCTATTGGCATTCTCGATTCTCTTAATCTCAATCTTCCCTCGACCCATTTCTTGCTTCAAACCCCCCCACAAACCCAATTGATCAAAACCTCTAAAAACCCAGAAAACCCAAACTAATTTCTTTCAATTATAGAACCTCTGCTCATTTCTCTGAAAAAGGAGCTTCCTTTGGCTTTTGGCTTTTTGGGGTTCCCTGCTAAACTTGGGAAAGGTGGAGATGGTTGCTAAATATAGAGGGAGGAGAAGATAGAGAGTCGTGAGAGAAAGAAATAGAGAGAGAAAGAGAGCGTTTTTATCCCAAATGGCGAGAGACTGGAAACGGCAACCTTGCATGGCTCTGTATTCTATTTAGAGTTTTTTGCATGACTCTGTTTGCCACATTTGGAGTAGTCTTCTGGAGTCATTGGGTCTCCTTTGGGCCCCACCCCATATTTTATTTGTTTTTATGGAATACAATATCTCTTTGGGTCCCACTATTTCTTTTTTGTTTTGAATTTTCTTTTTCTTTTTTCTTTTTTTTTTATTTGATACATTTATGGTAGTTTAATACTGCTACCACATATAGCAAATCCACTGCCAAATTTAGAGACTTGGGGCAGTAGGTTTTTCTGTGTACTTTGCTGTTTTAGGAGGAGAGTCCATGCTTTTATTGCCACTTTTAGAGTGTTTTGGTGTAATGTTGGTCTTTGGGGCCCACTATGNATATCTCTTTGGGTCCCACTATTTCTTTTTTGTTTTCAATTTTCTTTTTCTTTTTTTTTTTAAATATTTCTTTTTTTTTTTTATTTGATACATTTATGGTAGTTTAATACTGCTACCACATATAGCAAATCCACTGCCAAATTTAGAGACTTGGGGCAGTAGGTTTTTCTGTGTACTTTGCTGTTTTAGGAGGAGAGTCTATGCTTTTCTTGCCACTTTTAGAGTGTTTTGGTGTAATGTTGGTCTTTGGGGCCCACTATGGTTTGAACTTTTGGTTCTCTATTTGCCTCATTTATTGGTATTTCTTTTTTTTCTATTTTTGCTACATTTAGTAAAGCCACTGCCAAATTTAGAGGGCAAGTGGCTTTTGGCTTTCAGATTTGTTTTTCCATATCTAGTGTTTTGGCTACAAATAGAATCACTCCACCAAAATTAGAGAATAATTTTTTTCTTTTTTTAAAGTAAATTAGAGAAGAAAAGTTGTGGAAGCTTTCCTTATACTCCCGAAATATAAGTGGTTTTGCACTTACAATTTAAAAGTTTAAAATTTGTAACGTCGTTATTTCGTATTTTAGACCCTTTTAATTTCACAAATTTTTTGTTAAAATGTCCAAAAGGACCTTTTGAAAAAAAAAAAAAGGAGAGAAAATTCAAAAATGCCTCGGAGTAACCCATGACTTGGCCATCGGTCACCATATTTCATTGTGTTTTTATTTTTCTTTCTAAAAAATGGGTAAAATTAAAAGACTTTATTTTTTTTTTAAGCAATAAGTTTGGAGGGGAGGCCAATTGTATTTATCCTACCTAGGCATGACCATAATAGCATCAACTCGCAGGGTGCCTCTCAAGAGAAGCTAGATGGTAGGAATCGCAGGTGCTCCCTCAAGACCGACCAAACTATACCTTAACACCCGCCCCATCAGGGCATCAATGAGACTTAAGGTGGCGAACACTAATAAGCTAAAGGATTTTTATTGTGGGAATCGAACTCAGACCTTAGTGCATGTCTAGCATCATAGGAATTCCCTTGACACCATTGAATTACTACCCTTAAAAGATGCTTAAATGTAAAATACCAGCATTGCAAATTCTTAAAGCTTGAGAGTGTAAGTGAAGTTTTCCGATTAAAGTTACCAACGGTAAATTTATGCAAATAGTGCATTGCACAAGGTATTACGAAATGACATTTTTCTTTCAAACAGTTTATTTCAAGCATGTCTGCATACAAATTAAACATGTACATGAGAATCACACTCTTAAAGAACAAAGGTCAGCTTAATAAATTGTTTTGAAAGAAATTATTGAATATAAAGTGTAGAATTAGAAGAAAAGTGTGCACAAGTATTGTGCATAAACCTTTATTAATGTAGAATTATCCCATTTAGGATTGGAAGAAGTAATGAATGTTATGGTGTTTTATTTGGGTTTTAATGATTTTCGACAGATTAGGTAGAGCTCTGGCAGAATTTTACAGTCGGGTGGCCAAATTTAGATGGGAAGAATAACTTATATACTCAACTTGCACAAAAAGTGCTTTTTGTGCAAATCATTCATAATTTGCCACCTCAGCATGGAACACACTACCAAAATAAAACCAAACCCACCTGATTATATGAGGAAAGAAAAGAGAGAAGAGAAAAATAAGAGAAAGAAAGAAGGAAGAAACGAAGAAGGGAGAAGACGCTGGAAGAAGGAAGAAGAAACGCCGGAAGAAGAAATGTCGTGGGTGGGTGGAAACGTCGTGGGTGCAGCGTGGGTGCAGTGAAGAAACGCCGTGGGTGACCCACGTTGCAGACCCACGGCCGGCCTAGGTCTTGCAACGGCTCCGGCGACTTTATTTTTTGATTTTTTTCTGATGGGTTTTGCTCCGATGGGTTTGATTTTTTGATTTTTTCTGATAGATCTTGCTTTAGATCTTGTTTTTTGGTTTTTTCTTTGGTTTTTCACTTTGCTCCGGCGACTTTTAGGGTGATAAAATCCCAAAAATGGTTAACCTTCCCTCCTAGGTTTTTAGTTTTGAATTCAAAATTAAGTTTTGAAGCATTAGAAACAAGTTTTGTGCTATTAGAATCGATTTTTGAGGCATTAAAATCAATTTTTTAGGTTGGGCGATTTTTTTTTGTTTGCCGGAGGTGGCCGGAGTTTGGTGGCCGAAGGCGGTGGACGATAGACGGTAGCGATGTTTGGGCGTGGGTCGAACCCTAATATTTGTGAGGGAAGATTAATCCTATGCTTTGCTAACATATAATTTTTTTGCAATTTTTTGAATATAAATGAGGTGTCAAATGATGAATGGGTTGCACAAAAACTACATTTTGTGCAAAAGCACTACCCAAGACGCTCTCTTTAGAGCACTCACTGCAGGCTCTTTAAACCAATTTTTTGGTTATTTTGAAGAGCCAATTTAACAAAAAAGGCTTAAAATGCCATTTTTTAACCTTTCTATTTTAATAAAAAAAACTAACACTATGAACAATACTTAAAAATTACTATCCACTCTCTATTAATTAAACAACTATATTTTCTCTCTATTTCTTTTTCCTTTTCATTTCTCTCTCATTTTTTCTTTCCTTTTCTATTCATTTAGACATTATTAAGTTCTGCATGACTTTCTTAATTGTTGTTTAGGATACAATGGGTGCATGCAATTGTTAAAATTAATCATGTTAGAATTTTCCTTGCTTCACTTTTTATAAATAAAATATTCATTTCATTTTAGGATTGTAAGTTGCTTTATCTTTGGAGATTAAATTCTTCATTTCAATAAAATCTTCAATGCATATTAAATAAAGATTAAATTATTACAAATAAAGACTAACTTAGTAAATTATAAAAAGGGTCAAAAATATGACTGTTAGGATAAGACAAAGTTTCAAAAAAATTACCGTTAGGATAAGACCAATTTTTTGAAAATATGATTGCTAAGATAAGACATAAAGTAAAAAATATGATCGTTAAAAAAATTACAAATTTTTTAAAATATTACCGTTAGAATAAGACAAATATTCGTAAAATAGACCATTAGGAAAATATAAATATTCAAAAATATAAAAGTTAGAGAAAGAATAAACAAATCTTTGAAAAATAATATTTAAATGAAATAGTGAAAGTGAATTATTAAAGTAGAGAGACTGAAAAGTGTGTTATAAAAATGTGGGCTTTTAAAATAACTAAAATTTTTGAAGAATAAAATTTGAAGAGGCTGATATAAATGCTTAGATGGGTAGTTGTAATGGCTTATTTGTATTTTCTCAAGAGTTGAGCATTATTCTTGTAAACCTCTTATTTTTAGTGTGGACTTCCCTTTTAGTGCTATACTACTTTTAGCACTCATTTATTGCTATACCAGCCTCTTATCAATTGTATTAATTAGGTCAATGGTTAACCGAACCCTAGATCAATTCAATTTTTTTTTTTTTTTTTTTAAAAGAGTAATGATATTGATATCTATCACATAAACATCCTACAAATATTCAGCAAAATTTATGTAAAAAATACTAAAATCTCATCCCACTCTTATACAACTAGGCCAATGTGGCAGTACTCATCGGCCATTAAATTTTTATTTTTTTGATAAAGGCTGATTAAAAGACTTATGAGAGAGAGACATGAGCGAGGGAAGGAGAGCAAGCCCTCTTGTTTGCCAATGGATAGAACCGCCGGAGTGAGAGAGAGGGTGATTGAGGGAGGGAGAGCAGCGGGAGAGGGAGAAGGAGGGTATTAGGTTTCAAAAAAATTTGGGGAATTTGAGAAAACACGAGTATTAGGTTTCAAATTTTTTTATTTTTTATTTTTTTTAAAGTGACACGTAGAAAAGAAGTTGGGTGTTTATTGTAAGTCATATTAATCCATTTTAATTATCATGTCAGTCTAGTTGTATAAAAATACAATAAAAATTGAGTATATAACATTACTAGACTACTATTTTTGGGTTTCTTGGTTGTTAAGATAACATCGATTGACCTTTAGTTTTTCCACTTGAGGAACCACCCAGTCACCCACGAGTAATACATGCCCGTGCTTACCTTTGTTTACGTTTCACTAAAGAAGTGCATCCACCCTGTTTGGCACCGCTTTTTATAAAAAGTCTTTTCAATGGTTAAACATTGCAAGTGTTTTTGAAAACACTATTGTAAAAATAGTTTTAATCATCAAAAACATATTTAAGGTTAGTAAACCGCCACTTATAACCCATCAGGTAATCCAACGACCTTCTAAATAAATTTGAGATTGGTTGACCACTCCCTTTAGCCTTGAGGCGTAGCCACCCCTTAATTATTATTTTTTTTTTAGTAAAATATTTTGGGACGATTTTCCCTAAAATAGTTTTTCATCAATATATCTGAAGGCATTTTCAGTTTTTTCAAAAACAAAAACATGCCAAAAAAAAAAAATCAACAGAAAAAAAAAACACTAATTTTCTAAATCAGAAAACATTTTTTTGAAGACAAAACATACATGCTACTTTTTGAAAACTTATTAAAGGGAGATTAATTAACTATTAAATTTCCCCACTTCATTGCCTAAATGACCATCTATAATGGTTTTGGCTTGGATTTATCTAATTCATTGTGAACCACACCTGATAAGTGTGTGTGTGTGTGTGAATTGACATTTCCTAGGCTCACATTGCTATGTAGATCACAACTAGCCTTCCTATCTGACCTAATTGGATAAGAGCAGTATCCAACTTTGCCACATTTTACTACTTATACTGACACATAAACTAGGTGGACTTGTTTGATTGTCTACAGTGTGATATTCTAGGATCGGGGATCCAGTGCAATTATGTGAAACGGCACTGGAATCTCTCATATTGTTTGGACAAGTGTTCAAGCAGTCTGAATAGGTAAGCAGGTGTTTGTGCATAATGAGATCCGAATGCCCTCTCATATGAGTTGTCAAAAATGCATGTGAACAGAGACAAAATTATAAATTTAGTTTTACGGGGGTCGGACTGCATTAACCTTTTTTTACTAGGCTTTTTTTTTTTTCAATGAATTAATTTGTTTTAAAAAAATTTAAAGGTTTAATTTTTTTTTTGTAACATTTTTTTGTTGTTGTGTGGAGAGGGTTGGAAGGGGCTGTGCCCCCTCCAACTTCCCTCTCAGTTAGTTTCTGCATGTGAAAATCACATAGTCTAAGGACATGAGAATTATATTTTCCTAACTAAAAAGGGCTAGAATAGAGGAATTTTCTCCGTCTCAGCTTAAAAAAAAAAAAAAAAAAAATCCAAAACTAAAAGTGAACATAAGAATTTCATTACACGTGTTAGTAGATATATTTTACTTTTCTCTAATGATCACGGTGCCTAGATTATCAACAAGCTTTAAAGATGTCTGTGAAAAGCAGGAGAAATTAAATAAGCATATATAACGCTTTTAATCTTAAGGATAGTACACTCTTGCCTTTCTTGACCTTTTTTTTTCTTGGTTTTTTTTAAGCAATAAGGGAAAATGGGGATTACAAGGGGACCTTTCTCACAGTTGATTCCGATTGAAGATAAAGGGGAAGAACTTATATATATATATAATTTATTTTTTTTTAAAAAAAAAAAAAAATGGGAAGCAGCCCAATTTGCAACTTGATGTGTTGATTAGCACTCCGAGAAACTTTTGAGGCAGCCCGACTTTGGAGAAGGTAGAGTTGCTAGTAGATGTCATTTGTCGAATCAGAAAGAAAGTCTATCTTTGTTGATGGCTAGAGAGAAGATGGGATATATGTTTACCAACTCATAGTTATAAATAAAGTTCTCCAGCTTTTGTTTGATTCTTTTGGACTTGGCAAAGGTGCTATAAAAAGAAAAACTAAAACATTTTTAGTAGTCTTTTTAATGGTCCATATTTAATTTTACTCTCTTTCTTATAAAAAAAAACTTGAAGTTAAATCTGAACCATTGAAAAAACTACAGGTGATTGCCAAATCTGATTCTATTACCTAAACAAGACATTGCAGGTGGTGAACAAGAACATTGCAGGTGGCTCATAAGATTCGTAAACAAAATTTTCTTCAAAACTAGATTATAAAAAATCCCTCATCCCAGTCTATTAAATTAACAATTATCCTTAAGGCATTTGATTCTTACTGTCATTTTTAAAATGCATGTAAAAATCGCATGCTCTTAACACTTCTAGTTTAATAGACCGAGTTGAAAGAATTTCTTTCCACTTATAATGAAAGGAAGCCCAATTTGAAGGAAAACTTGTCCTTTAAACACAGATAACAATTTATGTCACACAACAACACTAAATAATTTCTGTCACAAAAACAAGAAAGAAACCCATGTACAGAAAGAATACAAAAAAACAAGCTTCGTGTCTGAAAGTACAGTAAAAGGACATGAAAGTTATGCTGATCTCACTACTATGGTTTCTCCAATGGGTTTCATTTTTCCTATTCATTTTTATTCCTCATATCTAAAGCTAGCCTACAATTTCAAGGTTTTTTTTTGGGAGGAAAAAGAAGGATCTTGTACCTTTTACAAGCAATTCCAAGGATGCTAATGACTAGTCCTGGTTGTGCAGTTGGCGACAATAATCATATAAACGGCTGTGATGCATGTCAAAGCTTGGAGACAAGCGCACAAATTACATCCTATTAAACATCATTTGTGAAGGGGTAGATGGACATACTACTCAACTCTGTCTCATCCATCTTTTTACACACGTATATAAAGTGAGAATCTGGATCTTCCAAAACAAAACCTGGTGGAAGTAAGCCACTCTCAGTGGTCGGAACGGGTTCCAAGCATGACTTTGTTGATGAACTGCAATTTTCAGGCTTCTCGAACCCTGGTCTGGCTGTGAAAGGATGGAGAAGAAGACAAGAAAACACAAATTGAGGTTACTTTCTTTAGTAATGGCAATTTCTAATAATAATTAGTAAAAAAATTAATGATCGCATGGGCTTCGATAAGAATATGGCATAATCCATTTTGATGATCCAAAGGAGATCCCAAATTGAAAAGAATTCAATGAACACAGACACAAAAACAAAGTGAGCTAAAACTCCACTAGCTATACGCCTATTATTTAAGTTCAAAAACTCCTTATGCTCAATGTTGTATACATTATATGCAGTGGCAACTATATGATGCTGGGATGTGGCAGCATGTATTACCTAAAGAATAAAGAAATAAATATGCATTGCTGGGATGCTATTAGTGCATTGCCCGGAATGAGAGCAAAAATATTCTGATAAAGACGTTCCTCACTTATATCGTCATGACTTTCTAAGTCATGTACCCTAGCCATACCAAACCAAATAGAATGAGTAGTGGATTCCTAAGTTAAGCCTTAGCTAAACCTTGGAAATCTTACTGCCATAATGCCTTTCGTATCCTTGACCTTATAAATAATTGATTACTCAGAAACAGACAACCAAATTCCAGAAAGAGTCTTCATAGAGAAAGAAGAGTCATTTTCTCTCATTTAGGAAGATTACATATTACAATTGAAATAGAGTATCAACTGGTACTGTGAATGCGAAGATGTAAGCCCTATTGTTGAGATTTCATAACAAACTTCTTAACATAAAATGGCACCGTTCTATGGAGTTCACCTAACCCTCCAAAATTCATCCTTTCTAAAAGATCAGACAGGAAACCCATGAACTGCATTTAGGAACTTGGGGCATCAATGGAGAACCACTTCATACCAACTTATATAACTTGACAGTGGCATCCTGTTCTCTACAATAGCAATCAAATCTCTAAAGACACCCTGCAAATGCTCCTACCCCTTCGAACATCCTGCCAAAAGCCCTAAAGTGGACCCCTCTACCATCCCAGAAAATAAAAAAGATATCTCCAGCAAAGATCCCACATAATCACAATCTTTTACACAAACTGACCCCCATAACACCTTCATACCACAATAATACACCACTCACCTTGCCAACAACAAACTGCACAGCCACTACCGTTCTACAAAAAGAGATCCTCTCCAAAGCAAATGCCCAGAGCCACTTACCTAGAAAGGCCAAACCACACATTATAGCTGCCATGCGAACCTCTGAATTCATATAAGAAAGCTTTAAGTAAACGAAATATCATTAAAAGCCAAAGGTGCAACCCATGTAAACAGAAAGTATAAAAGAGAAACACCTAGTTAGAAAGAGAAAATAAGTTAAGAAAATCATGAAAACTAGCCATATAAAAATCTAATGCAGCTGTCCAAAAAAGGAGTTTTGAAGAAGACTTTAGATCCGTCATTGTCCTCTAGCGATCTTCAAAACATCTATAATTTATTTCCCTCCAAAAACATCACAAAAGGCAGGCCGGAACCAACTTTCACACAGCTACACACTGAAGACTACCTCACAAACCTCTCCAACAAGCAAAAAGGTCAACAACTCTTCCAGGCATTACACCAGCGAGTGGGGTCGAGGTAAGTCATAGGGAAAATCATACCTATCAAAGAAAAAAGTAAAGGATATAGATATTTAATGCACAAAAACACCAAATATCTACATAAGACCATCCAGCATTCTCCACTTGAAAAGATTTGTATTGCTAACCGCCTGTGGATAGTCTCACAATATTTCCAGCAATTTCCTTTTTCCTTTTCTCGTTGTGCCATAGTCCTTTATGATATTACATAAAAAAGTTGTTAACATGATCACGTTGCTGTGTCAAAGGAATGATCTTCAAAGGGCATAAAAGCATGCCCAAACCCTAGAAAAAAAAAGTTATAGTGCGCTAAAAATTATAAGTTAGGGTAGTCAACTGGGGCAGAGCTGACCCAAGCATGTGGCCCACATGGGGTCACTCCAAGGAATGACATGGCTTCAGTTACAGATATCAACAAGCTGCATGTCAATTTGTACCTAGAGAGCTCCTACTTTCTATTGTCCTTTGGTATAAAGCTTGAAAGTTCAAACCAGTGAGCATGGTATAGCATCTCTACATGTTCCTCAATTAACTTACCAGATAAAATTTATGTAATCCCCCATTGCTACGCATAAACCACCCACACCAAAAATGTCAACATAATGTACACAATGCACTCCACTCATATTGAATACTACGCCAAAATCATAGGAAGCAAAAGAGAAAGAGAACTATACAATTAACAATTTGGATCCTAAAGTTAATGTGCATTTATCCAAAATAGGGCATTTGGTTTAATACAATGATGTAATCTTGAATATTTGAGAAGACAAAGTATTTAAAGGTTGACATACCATAAGTATGAACAACTAATAGCCACTTAACTTCTTGGAGTATCCAACATCCTAGTAAAGCAAAATATTAACATCTAGAACCAGACAGAAACAATAAACATAATGTGACAGGAATTATACAAGAGAAACACACCAACAAATTAAATCCCACATGCTAAGTACCACATCAATTCCTTACTAAGTGAAATTGGGATTTATAAATGATATTAAAGAGTCCTAATTGTAACATTTGACTACTACGTTTTTGAAGTAACAGTGCAAATGGGACTAGTGTTTCCCTAGGCTGTGACAAATTCTATCAAAGCAACCAAATAACATCATGTGATGCTCGGGCAATGCAGTGTGACGTGAGTCCTAACGAGGATGTCAATGATTTAGTAAGGGACATTGTGACTTCTTGCAAATGAAGGTAGTCTCATTCTGGGTAAATGGATTGTGATGGTGTTACATTGGTGCCAGGTCCCATATTGATTCCTTACTATATGAGACTAGGCATGATTTCAGAGAACTTCAATTATAACTTTTACTAATCCTTTTGGAGTAGAGGAACGCTTTCCCTGAGTCAAGACATATAGTGTATACCAAAATTCAATACAATTATTTAAAGAAAAAAAAAAATGAAACAATGATATGTAAGCATGACTGGCCTCTAGACAACTAAAGGCTCAAAGAGAAACAAAGACATCAAACAAAATCAAGGGAAGAAAGAAACTTACGTATAATGTACAACATGGTTTTCCAATTGTATAATGGTCGTCTCAAATGAGGCATCCTTGCCGTAGGATCACCATAGGTTATCTATAAATGGCAAATTAGGAAAAGATCATGCACTACGAATGAAAAGAAATAAGTAAATAAAGCCTCAGCTATGGGTATAGTTACCAAAATATAGATCCCACCAGGTTTAAGAAGCCTACAAGCAAAAATGAATCATGATTAGCGAGGAGATTTACAAATAAATAAGAGAAAAAAAATGTTGTAGATTTATATTTTTAATTTTATAACAAATTTAAGTAGTAATTAAAGCTACAAATTATAGTAGTAATAAATTATAGGCTTTAAATGTGATGAAGCCTACAACCTACTCACTTCCCCTAGCATTTGAGCAGCACTAATCGGAGCATCAGTGCCACACTGAAAATCACAATCACCAATGAAAAAAATTAGAGCCTGCTACAGTGAATTTGAGAAAAAATGAAAACATTTCAATACCCATCATACCATCAAAGAGTCAAGAGTTCCTAGATTGAGGATCAGCGGAGTACAAATACAGTGACGACAACAAAATATAATCAAGACATAAAACACAAAGTTAGTCGGCATTTTGCTAATTTTGAGAAAGCAATTAATGAAGGAACAAATCTAAACCTTTATCAATGACACTGTCAAATGATTCATCTGGGAAAAGACTCATATCCCTAACATCCATTTGCATGTCTATTGAGATTCATAAAGGAAACTTGCCCACATACTAGTATGCTAGTTCAGGAAAAGTAATGTAAGATTTTGCAAATAAATTAAAGAAGTTGTTCATTCAATAGGATACATTTCAGCTGAGGGATGTATTCGTATTTTCTTCTCATCATGTCAATGGCCACTGATGAAATGTCAATGTTCATTATGTCTTCATACCCATCCTTGACCATGTCCTCTGACATAACTACAAAGTAAAAATTATTTTACAATCAGCACTTTAGAAAAAGATGAACATATGCCAAAAAAAAAAGAAGACAAAATTTAGGAGCTGCTTAGCAAGAAAATGACTACTATTAGAAGCCTTTATCATCATGCCAACATTATCCTCGAAGAAATTACATAAAACTAGACAGAATCTTGAATGTGATAGGGATAGCAGTAAATCAAAATAACCACATTTTGAAGGACCATCCTTAAGACGGGTTTGTCAATGGGTATGGGAAGTGGTGACCAAAGCTAGTTGGGGTTGAGACTGCATAAGGATGAAGGTCTGAAGTTCCAGAACCCGCCCTAATTCCATACGTTTATTTTATTAAACTAATCTTTACTTTAATTTCATTTACCAATATGCCCAGGTATTAAACTTTATTTAGCTGGAATTCAATTTCTCCCTTGCATTCACTTATTCACACAAACAATCCAGCAACCCTTGCCACCAATATGTTATATTACTGATTCAAGATGTGTCTTGAACTATCGCCTTCCTTTCTATAAGATCGTCATAAACTACAAGGTTAGCTGGTCAACAACTGTCTTTGCCTGAAGTCATCAAAGAAGCTCATTGAACTTTTCTGATCCTTGTTATGCTCATTTCAATATAATTACAGATCAGTGAAATGAATTTATGTTATCATTTACTTACTCTTTCCACTTTAAAGCCCACCTACGAAAGACTAAAAACTCCAGAGATAAGAACATTTAGAACACACTGCTCTGGCCCCACAACCACAAAGTGCCTGGGAACTTCAGATCAAAGTATCCAACTAACTCTACCACTCAACAATTTGAATATAGATTGCTATACCCACTGCATAATCTAACAAACATTTATCTAAAAAAAAATCCAACCAACAGAGACCCACACCTCTTGATTGTCAGTAAAGAAACTTTGAACCCCAAGTTGTTTTGATTTCCCAAAAGCTGAAAACTCACACGTCAACAAGCCAAATAGTTAAATACTGTCAAATTCAGCATTAACATTATTTTCCCAAGTCCTATTTACAGAACAAGCAATGACTTTCCTAAAATCCACTTACTTTACCTTCCCAAACTTTTCACGCCAATCAAACGGAAGATTAGAATATATATATATTTGAATATGAATATATGCCCCAAAAGGGGGCAGGGCTTAAATCTGGCCAAATTGCGTGTAAATTTTCTTTTTTCTTTTTTCTCAAGTTCATTGACAAAGCAATCTGTTCCTACACCTTAAGAAACACATACTGACTTACAAAAAAAAAAACTTTCTTTCCTTCCTCCACTGGCTTTCCTATCAACCAAAAATAGAAAAGAGAAAGTGAACCGTAAAAGCTCAAAACCCCCATCCCTTCCTCCTCTCACATTCCCAGCAAGCAAACAGAACAGGAAAAAAGAAAAAGAAAAAGAAAAAGAAAGAGTAACTCAAATAATGAAACAACCCAAATCCCAGGAACCCAAAATTCGTTTCTTTTCTAACAATTTCCAGGGAGCAAACAGAGAAAAGTTTGTTACCCAACAATTCCAAATCCCAATTTCATTTCTCTTCTCACATTATGCCCAGCAAGCAACAGAGCCGAAAAATGAGAAACTCTAACAACCCAAAAATTTTTATTTTCATTTCTTGTCGTCTCTCACAATTTTCCAGCAACCAAGCAGAGAAAAATTGCAACCTAAATACTACATAACCGAAAGAAAACCCCAATTCCCTCTCTCTTCACACATTCCCCAACAAGCAAATAGAGCAGAAAATTCGTTGACCCAAATAATGAACAACCCAAATCCCAAAACTTGTTTCTTTTCATTTATTTATCCTTTCTCGCAAACTCCCAGCAACCAAACAGCTAAAAACAAGAAGGGAAAGTTACCGGCATTGCCACAGCCGACCATGAGGACCCGAGAGGATGTGGGGATGTACTTGCGAACGAAAGGGCGCAGAGCAGCGTAGCGCTGGTACCAGTCGAAAGAGCCTCCCTCCTGGATGTACCGGGCGTTCCAGTACTGAGCGTCGCCATAGTTATACGTGTTGCAGCTCGACGTGTCTCTGTACATAGTCGTTGCCTTTTGCTTTTGCTTTGGCTTTGGAAAGCTAATGCTGTGTGGGTTTTTGGTGTGTGTCTTAAAAGTCTTTCTACTGTGCGGTTGGTTTGGGTTGGACTGCTCTGCGGTGGGTGTGCAGTGTGGGGTTTAGCTTTGGAAGTTTCTGGTGTTTGCTTTAGGAGAAGTGGGTAGCTTTTGTAACTACGGTTGGATCGGTGGCTATTCGCTGGAGCTTTTGTCCACGTGGAATAACTGTTTTTTAGAATTCAATTTATCTCCTCACAATTATAAATTATTGAATGATTAGTGCTAATATTGATTTTTTTTTTTTTGTCCAAAGCATGTTTAGGGAGGAATCCATTTCATTTCAAATAAAAAGTATTTAATTAGTGTATTTTAAAGAGATAAAATTATTATTTTAATTTTTAGATAATTGTACCCCTCTAAAATACAATAACAAAATACTCTCAATTTCAATTTTAGAGGAAATGGATTGTTCCTTTCTCTCACAATTCTTTTGGTCATGTGCCTTGTAATTCTCCCATCTTTTCTGTTTTGTATTCTCACCTCTCACCTCTACACTGACACCCTACACCACATAACATAACGGATCCGAATCCCCTCATATTAGAAGGAAATATGAGATTTTCATATTGTTTTGACCTTGACCATTTAATTTAATCCAACAGCTTACATTACACCATGCATTCCACGTTACGTCACTCTAGTTGAGCCTAAAGGTGCCTTCAGTCCTTCAGTTGAGCTCAAGGGTGGGTGGTTGGCCTCCTCAACTTTTTTATTCTTTGATTTTAAATTTTAAATTTTTTTAAAATTAATTAATATTTTAGTATTTAATTTTGAGTAGAACACATGGCGTAACGTGGACTGTTAGATTATATTGAATAACCAGAATTGCAATATGAGAATCTCATATTCTTCCTCTAATACGGGAGGATCCGAATCCGCACAAAACAACCTCGTCACCAGGCAAAGTATAGATGTCTCAACTGGATCCTCACACGTACACACATCCATGCAGTATTCCCAACACGTGTCCCCTCTGCCTCAGTCCTTGTCACCATTACCAGGTTTTTAAACAAGCAGACTCTCTTTAATTTCAAAAGAAAAGAACAGTAAGATTAATGGAACAAATAATGGAAAAGAAAGATGAGGGTAATGGAGAAGTAGTGAGAAGCAATGAGAAAACAATTACCAGAGAGAAAGAAGAAGGAAAAGGGAAGGAGGAGAGCCACCCACTTCCTCTAATGGCCTTGAATCACGTATCAAGGCTCTGCAGAAACGTGAAAGAGTCCATAGATTTCTACACCAAAGTTCTGGGATTCGTTTCGATTGAGAGGCCACAAGCATTTCAGTTTGATGGTGCGTGGCTGTTCAACTATGGAGTCGGGATTCACTTGCTGCAGTCCAAGGATGGTGAGGACAGGCGACCTCAAACTGATGATCACTTGGATCCCAGGGACAACCATATCTCATTTCGGGTTTAAATTTTTTTTTCAGTTTCCTTCTCTTTTTAACTTTACCACATTTTATTTTTGTCCAAATCTTGAGCCTCAAAGACATGACAACATTACTAGAGTTTATATATATAGTTTCTTCTTTTTTTCTGGGGTTTTCTTCTTTAATTGTTTTGGTGACCAAACATGCGTGATCGATATATATAGTGTGAAAACATGGAGGAAATGGAGGAAAAACTGAAGGAGCTAAACATAAAATACATGAAGAGGGCGGTGGAGGATGAAGAAAATGGGACGAGGATTGACCAACTCTTCTTCAACGATCCAGATGGGTTCGTGATCGAGATCTGCAATTGTGAGAATCTGAAGCTTGTTCCAGCAGGTTCTCTCGGCAAAATAAAGCTTCCTTTTGATAGACACAATCCTCCCGTTGAAACATTGGAAAATGGGGAGATGAACCAAGATTAATGACATTGTCTGTCAAATTGTTGTAGCGACTATGAGTAAGAGTAACCCTTTCCAAATTGTGTTCCAATTCCAAAATTAGCACAAAAAATTGGAGGTTTTTTTAATACTCCAACAAAAGAGATGTCAAATCATTTCAATTTAGATCAAGAACCAAATCTAATTTGGATCATTATCTATTTCTTGGCCCTGTTTTAATTGGGTATATGTTGTTACATGATGAACATAAGGTATATACTAAAACTCTGAAACCAAGGCCATTGTCAGGATCATAAAGATAACACCAGAGAAGCTGCTTAAAGTTGGAAAATTTGTGTCTTATACACAGCTTAGAAGGCAAAAATGAGGGCACAAAATGTGTATTGATGTTGAGAGAACATCACATGTCCTGTCACAACTAGATTTTACTGTTTCTTTTTTTCCAACAATCATGTTAATGCCTATTTCTATCAAAATTTTGAAGGCCTCATTGCTATAGTATGTGATCCCCACTAAATTACAAGATCATGAGAACAATTGGATGGCCAAGAGGAGGTGGTGGTGGTGGACTTTGAAGCAGCAAAGCTTCATCATTGCCCCCATTCTCCAGAAGCCAGAGATTCGAGTCCATCTTACAGTCACAGTGGTGGATTACCTTATATTTCAAAAGGAAAACAACTTAGAATCTTTTCAACCTATCAAAAAAGAAGAAGAAGAAGAAGAAGAGGAATTGATGCCTTAAGTTTTAACCTTTCAATCAGCAAAGCAAATTCTGAGAGAGATCAGAATTCAGACATTAGAAGGTTTTATTGAATAAGGGTGCGTGGGCTATGTTAGAC
This sequence comes from Carpinus fangiana, assembly GCA_006937295.1. Classification (NCBI taxonomy): domain Eukaryota; kingdom Viridiplantae; phylum Streptophyta; class Magnoliopsida; order Fagales; family Betulaceae; genus Carpinus; species Carpinus fangiana. The sequence goes on from CM017324.1 coordinate 25,479,940, forward strand.
ATTTAACAAAGAATATGCAGAGAATATATCTTGAATTTACTTATATAAAAAAATTTATCCAAAATTCAAGTTGAAAGCAAGAAGGAAATCCTAGCATAAGCACAACATACAGTCAACACAAAAGCATGAAAAAAAGAGAGGCAAGGTTGTACATACTGATAGATTTGTCACACCCCAATTCCTAATCCCAAATTAATCATTTTTTATTTTTATTTTTTTTCATACAAAATTTAAAACTCATTTTACTTTTATATAACATCAATTTTTATTAATACTTAAAAAAGAAAAATAAAATTTTTCTACTTTAAAAAAAAAAAAAAAAAGTCATTCTTTTTTATTTGGAAAAAATACAAAAAAGCCTCTCAAACTACCAATCATTTACAATATAGCCCTCAATGTTCAAAAAGTAATAGAGTAGCTTCCAAACTATCCAAATGTATCAAAAAGGCTATCTTTTTTTATTTTTTTATTTTTTTATTATTTATTTTTATATTCCTATAATACCTCTATTCTTTTAACAAATAAAATAATAAAATAATTGTAAAAAAAATTAAACAACTTTTTAAAAATACAAAAAAACTAATGGGCTAATAAATACAAAACAGAAAAGTTTTTTGGGAATAAATAATTATTTGGAATAAAAAAAATATATATATTTGTATTAATTAGCCCATTAGTTTTTTTGTATTTTAAAAAAGTTGTTTAATTTTTTTAAATAATTTTATTTGTTAAAAGAATAAAAATATTATAGAAATATAAAAAAAAAAAATAGCTTTTTTGATATATTTTGATAGTTTGAGATTATTTTATTACTTTTTAAACACCGGGAGTTATATAGTAAACAATTGATAATTTGAAAGTTTTTATTTTTTTATTTTTTTTCCCTTTTTATTTTATTATCAAACAGCTTAGAAAAGAACCAAACGTCAACATGTATGGCCACAAAGATTTTCAGAGAGAGAGATGAGTGAAGCAGAGAAGGTGGTGTGTGTAACGGGTGCGTCAGGTTACATAGCGTCATGGTTGGTGAAGCTCTTGCTCCAGCGGGGCTACACTGTTAAAGCCTCAGCTCGTGATCCAAGTCAGTACTCAACGCTGTCTTTTCTCAACTCTAGGATTTTCTCAGCAAATTACACTTGGGTTTCGTTTTTAGCCGATGTTTCTCTTTAATTCATCGTTAACCCAATGTCGTTTTCTCTCTAATATGATGACTGTGGCTATATTTCTTGTTTAAGTTGTTCAATCTTTAGCAAGCTTCATTTACGAGACAAAAATGCATTCTTGTTGGTTTTTTTTGGGGGGGGGGGATTGATTTGTATTTCTCTCTCTTTAATGGGTTGTGATAATCATGTTTGAAATATATATTTGTGAAATGATCAATTATACTAAAAGCTTAAGTGGAATGGAAAATGAGACAATGATCAAATTAAGGTTCTTTTGCCGGCATATGGAATATTTAATTGAAATGGGACGTGAAGAGACAAGGATCAAATTAAGGGCCTTTACTTTGATAACTTCTAGCAATCACTAAAAGGAGACTATATTTCATACTTATGTAGAATTTATTATTTTGATGTTTGAGAGGGACAAGATAGAGTATATTGGCGATGTTAGGATGGATAAAGGTATAATTATTGAAAAGATACAACACAAACAGTTAATGGGTTCTGCTTAAAATGTGTGCCACAGATGATCCAAAGAAGGTGGAACACTTACTTGGGCTGGATGGAGCTAAGGAAAGACTTCAATTGTTCAAAGCAGACTTACTAGAAGAAGGAGCTTTTGATTCTGTGGTCCATGGATGTGAGGGCGTTTTTCATACGGCATCACCTTTTTATCACAATGTCACTGATCCACAGGCACGTTCTGTTTCATTTAAAGTGAATCAATGTGAATGTCATGGAGCACGCTCATATGTTGCTTCAAAGAATGACCAAGTTTGTATAATGCTTGGTGGTTTACCAAAAGTAGATGAAACTTTCATGTCCTCTAATAGCACAAAGCTGTCCATATGCTATAAATTTCAAAATTTGATGCTTTTTCTTGTGTAAGTTTATTCTTTCATAGGTTGATACAGATGAGGTTACCCTCTTTGCATTTCGCATGTTTCAAAATGCTCATTGATGTTCATTGGGTGCATCTTGTATCTCATTGGTACTACCTTTACATATGCTTGAAAGTTTGCATGCAAGTCTTTGTTAGTAGATGGTTGAAATGATTCAAAATTAAAAGGAACCAAAATGAAATAGTCTGTCTAGATACTGTGCAACAGTCACATGTCAATTCACTTGTGCATATGCCAACACACCCAATTCATAATGAATTTATTTATAATTATTTGCAGGCAGAATTAATTGACCCCGCATTGAAGGGAACACTTAATGTTCTAAGATCATGTGTTGAAGTTCCAACCGTTAAAAGAGTGGTCATAACATCCTCAATGGCAGCTGTGGGATTCAACGGAAAACCTCTTGCTCCTGATGTAATAATTGATGAGACTTGGTTTTCAGATCCTGCTGTTTGTGAGAAGTCAAAGGTGCATATATGTGCAAATTTCTTATTGCTTGCTATCTCTTTTTCAAGTTCTTTAGTGAACACTACATATGAGGATTTAACTGTTGTAATGGATTAATATTGTTCACGCCTGATAGTGCATATGTGACAGTAAGTCTGGGGTCAGTTTTGTCCTGTTCAGACAATATGTTATTGTGTTCTTTCATTCTCATATCCAATATTAAATAAAAATTGATTAAGGTAAAAAAGATAAAAGTAAACGTGGTGTGGGCGGATGAATCGACAAAGAGCATTTTTTTTTTCCCTGGGAGGGAGTGGGCGGATGGATTGATAGAGGTTATTAACAGTACGTGTCATATATTTTGGGAGCAAATATGGTGCTTATTGTTTGTATTTGGTTTGGTTATGTGACATATGCTCTCTATCAACGTATTATAAAGGGTTTAATTAATTTAATTGCAGGCAGAAAGTTTTTTCATTGTCTTCTAAAAATATTTATTTTCATCAGGGTTGGTATAGGCTTTCAAAAACCTTAGCAGAGGAAGCCGCATGGAAATTTGCAAAAGAGAATGGTATTGACATGGTAGCAATAAACCCGGGGTTGGTGATTGGTCCTCTCTTACAGCCAACTCTTAATTCAAGTGTGGAGCCAGTTTTGAAGCTTGTAAATGGTACTATTTAGCTAGTGACATATTGTTTACCTTTCTATTTGAATACTAACGAATACTTGCAATTTTTTATAAAATAACTCCATTGAAGAACTTGCCATGGTTCTTGGACCAAATGGTATATCCTCCTCATGTAACTAAGGGGTGGAGAGTGAGGAGTTATTTACCTGTTAAAGAAAACTCTATAGAATATTCAACTATTCTAGGAATTATGAGGGTAAAGATTTAATTTTTATTTATGTATCTTTTTCTCTCAATAGTTCATTGAATAGTACATCCCACTGACAAACCTCCAAAGGAAAAATGATTGAGACCTTGGATATTCTTTTTCTTTTGCTAACTTTACTGTTCTTATGTAAAGAATATAGCATGTGACAAAAATCAAAAGCAAATGAGTGGCAGCAGATAAAGTAATCTGTTAAATAGGAGGATTAATAACAATGTTATTCACAAAATATTTTGTGCCTGCATTGGATGTATTCACCTAATCAATATTTCTTTCTCCAGTCACTTCAGCTTTCAGTAACTATTTACCAAATGAAAACCAGCTTTTAATTTTGAAGAAAGGAATGGGCTTGTAGTCCAATCCATGTGGCTTACCTTTTTTTTTTTTCAATAGTGAACAGTTGTCGTTTTCCTGAATCATGACTAGTCTGATATGGCGTCCCTTGTCATTTTTATCTTCCATTTGTCCATCTATTTTGTTCAAATGATTTACATTTGTCTTTAGAATATTAGTGTAGATCTTGGGACTTGCAGCTCCTTGCACTATATAAAACTCTATGCTAGATTATATGGAATAAGATCACTTGCCAAATCTTATGGTGCTTCCGATGGAACTTCCAAGTTAGAGGTGGCAAAACTGAACTTACATTCACCCACAACATAACCAGAAAATATGCGAGCCAGCTTTGATTACAGGTCAATTACATGTAAAAACAAATTCAAATTGTAAAATGATTAGCTTCATGCCATCGTATCCTGGTTAGATTTATTGTATGTTAGATAATTCTTATATATGTTCATCTTGAATGATTTGTAGTGGCTTTCTTCACATCGCATGGAATTTGCTTGTATGTCCTTCTGTCATTTTGATAATTATCATGAAACTCTTGCCATGACTAATGTTGCTTGTGACTTTTGCTCTGCACTATTAAAAAGGTTTTTTTATTTTCTAAAGAACCTTTTTTTTTTAAAAAAAAAGGAGAAGAAGAGGGATTTTAGTTCCAGGATAGAGTTTCTTTTAAATTGAAAGGAATATAGGTGAAATGCAGTTCCTTCGAAGGTAATTTTGAAAAATACGTCTTTCATGATCTTTGAAATGTGTCTTACTTTCTCCCAGAAAATGGTTCTGCCTAATTCCCTCTTCTAAAAGGCACAATATTTTTTTTTTTTTTTTTTTTTATGCATGCAGTGGACCGTTTACTGTTTATCTTATGCAGGGGCTGAAAGTTTTCCAAATGTAACATACAGATTGGTTGATGTTAGAGATGTTGCTAACGCACATATACTAGCCTTTGAGAAGCCATCAGCTAGTGGAAGATATTGTTTAGTTGGAAGAGTTATCCACTGTTCTGAGGTTATGAAGATGTTGCGTGGAGAGAGCTGAAAGTTTAGGCCTTAACTTTACTCCTTTGGAGGTGAGTTTAAAGGACACTATTGAAAGCTTGAAGGAGAAGAACTTCTTGTTTGCCTGATTCATCATATTTAACATCAAGTCAAGCAAATAGTAGTAAATAAAACTTTGCCTACCTCAATTTTATTGTTTCGAAAATAATTTGTAGTAGCACTTGCTGTTCCTGAGGATTTACTGTTGTAATATTTTGGCTTTGAACTTTGTATAATGATGATATAACTTCCACATTTTTGTTTTCAAACATATCTTTTATAAAGTTTCATGCAGATTGTGAATAAATAAGAGTATTGAAATTGCTGTAGTTCACTACGTACGCTAGGGGTTTGATTCGGCTTCGATTGTGTACGGACGAGAAGTGCATGCAGTAGAACTACTGATTCACTGAACTAGGCTTCTGGGAAGCCATGGGTAGAGACAGAATATAGAACCCTGAGACTCTGGTTACCTCACCTGCCAATGACATTACTACTTCTCACCCGCATGTAACTCTGGACCGGGAGAGAGGCAGTGCGAAATGGCGGCTATCAGTTCTGGTTTTGGTGGAGCTCGCGGGTGGGCGGTTTGAAATGCAGAAGAAACCCAGAAGTGGGGTGCGAAATGACGAGATTATACATCAAGTGTGTGGGAATACCCTTTGAAGCGATTATTAACGCCAACTCTAATAATCGCAATTGCATAATTGCCTATGTCAGTGGTGGTTCACGGTTTTAAAGGCAACCAAAACCAGTTTAATATATATATATATATATATATATATATATATATAATATGAGTAGATTTTTAGACAGACGAACTATTAAGAAGTGGAGTAGTGATTTTGGGCACTGGGAATTTTAAGGGAAAAGTACACTTACCCCGTCTCTTCCAAACTACCGTTTCAGTGATACTAGCTTAGAACTTGCGCATTGCGCGGGATTATAAGATTATCGATTATAATTTAATTATAAAACTTAAAACACATTTCTATTGTATTTTTTATTATCAGTCAAAAAAATTATGTAAAAAAATCTATTATGCATATTTCAATATAAAAATAAAATTAAATTAAAAATTAAAAAAAAATACTAAAGGTTACACATAAGATTGCATGAATATATAAATTACGTGCATAAAAATATACTATCATAAGAACCATATATAATTTTAGTTTTAATGCATATAAATTAAAGCATATTAAAAAATTCTCGTATGTATAATTTAAAATGGAAGGAAGTGTAAAGAAAAAAGAAACAGCAAGAAGAAAATTGAAATGAGTTAAAACATAAGACCCTTAATTAATTTTAATTTAAGCACAATAATTATTATTTTTAATTATAACTCACTCCCCAAGATATGACATTCTAAAAGGCAAAAGAAGGAACACTTCTACTTTTGCCAAAAGAAGTGAAAAATTGACAGTATTGAATAAGTCACTTGCCTGGTTATGTGCAATATTTTCCATGGCTTGCTTCCCCACTGCACACTATCAAGATAAAACAAGTTATTTGAGAACATAAGTGTGAAAGTTTTAGTTCATTGAAATGCAGTATTTAAGATAACAATCATAGAAATTATGTATAGATTAACTAAGTTTTTTTTTTTTTTTTAAATAAAAAAAAAAAGGAAAGAGAAAACACCTAGGTGACTGATTGTAATGAGGATATGAAATGAGCCCAGCAATAACACCTAAGATGGTCAAAAGGATCAAGTTCAATATGTGTTAACGTTGTTTCTGGTGTAGCCTCTCCCTCGTATAAAGCAATCTATGAAGAAGATAGTAGACAATAAGAGGTATTGTCTATCAAGAATAGCGACATAGCAGCAAAGGAGTTTATTCAGAGTAACAAACCAAAGCATTGTTTTGCTCATTAACATCAAGATACTCAATCAATCCATCTCTTAAAAAATCATCAAACGTGCGGACTCCATCCTTCACAGAACAAAAAATTAAATCAGTTTCAAAGTAACCATTCTTATTTAGGACAAGAGGCAGAAATTAGGCTTACCATTAACTCCTTCATATGATGTTCTTTGATCCTTGAGATGCCTTTGTCAGAAATAACAAGTGGACGACAAGCTCGACCTCCATCAGAATCAATATAAACACAACGCTGAAAAACAATTTTTTTCCCTCAAAGCGAGCTGTACACTTAAGATTATATATACTGGAAAACATTGCATGTTTTAAAAAGAAATAATAAAACACATAGATCGCCCCATTCACAATTAACAATTTGACCTAAGTGATTATTAAAACCCAATCAAGACACAGATCAAAGTGAAAACAGCAAAATGAAACAAGATTATAAAAGAACCAAAACATTCCTTCATTAGAGTCATATTCAATGTTTACACAATAAATTCAGAAAAAAGCTTCCAAGAATGTCATAGTTTTGGAGAGGTAAGTGGAAGATAATCATTGTATTACCCTGTATAAAGATTCTATTGGTATTCTATTCCAGTTTGAGTATGTACTCAAACTCAGGATTAAAGTTTTCTCCTATAATTTCAGATATTCTAAATATCACAGCCATTTGTGACTTAAATAGCCATTCAGGGGCCAGATTCACTACCCTTCTTTCTTCGGATTTGGCTTCTATATTGAGAGAACTAAGATATATTTGTGAAATCTAGATTTTTTCGAACAGATAATCAGTTCCGGTAGTTTTGTTTTTACTTGATACTTTTCTTCTTGGGCAACAAAGTTTGTGGAGCAAGTGGTTATGACTTGGGACTTAAAACAAAAAAATAAATAAATAAAGCACCATAAATTTTGCTCAATGTTTTGCCTTCAAGAGCAGACTCATGGACTTAAAAGGCTCTGGCATGCACCCTTTTTATACGTAAAGAAAGAGAGAGAGAGGTAGAAATCAAAGAGAATTTAATGATAGATTTAATTTGACATTTTTCTTCTTTCTTTATATTCAACGTATTAGGCATATTAAACTCATTGTATTCCTAAAATGAATTAATTAAGTTAATTTAATGGCCTTAGAGGACCAGTTTTTAACTTAAAGGACCAGTTCAATGTTTAAAAATTAAATAACCATAATTATCTTACATTAAATTCATATAAGGAAATGTTTTGAAATAAACTATTGGAATAATGAAACCGCCTAAACCTAAATGGTAAACTATTAAACCATATTAAAAAATAGGACAAAAACTATACAATTAATAGAGAGAGTTAAGAAATTTAAAAAATTAAAACAGGTTATGCTTTTAAAAAGTATGAGTTCAAGACATGCGTCGCAATTCTAAGCTCTATCCGAGCCAAAACTCAGCTTTTATATAGATATATGATTATACTGGATTTTTAATTGATATCCAGCCCTGGTGATTGCGAGGATCCAATCCGAATTTATCTATATATATATATTTTTAAAAAAGGATCCAAACCGAATTTGACCTAGCTAAGACTCTGTTATCATACCACACCAGTTTTGACGATGCAAATTTAAATCAGTCCCTTAAAATTGCATGGGAATTAGATTGGATTCATATTTGGATATATAACACCCAAATACCCCATTGAGAATAATAATTAGAAAACAAGTTTTTATATAAAACCTCAGATGATTATTGACCTTTTAACTGAATAACTTATGGTAATGTATACATATACATAGATGCATGTGTTACTTGGTATTGGATGCGGGATTGTTACATTTGAAAACCTTACAGATGTTGTATTCAAAAGTCTTAAAACTTACCATCAAATTGCAGTGTTTATACACACACTTAAACCTAATGCAGAATTATTACAGAAAACAAAGGTGCATATCCTTCCTTGCAGTGTACGTAATTCAGTGGTTGTAGGACTTTCCTTCTAGAGATGATTTGATTACACGCTGCATGGTTAGTAGGAGATTCTCTTGATGCTGCCACATGATCACATCTCTTCTTGTGATTCTCTTGATTTTCCCATCTCGGTTTGGTGCAAGAGATTCTCTAGGATCCCGTGCCTTACTAGCGATTGTCGCACACTGCTGACTTGGTGGGAGTATCCTCCTTGCTGGCATCGTATACTTTAACAACATTTAGGTCACCTAAAGCAGAGATCATGACTTGAGTCACAATATTGGTGCTAGTTCTTGTTCATTTCAGCTATGACAATGAAGCATCTATCTTACAGCCAAGACACCACCTAGCATTTTGCTTTCTCCACTGCTCCCTAGATATGGTCTTATTAAAACAAAAATGTGAAAGTGGTATGAGTTAATGATACAAAGCCTCCAGGAATGTCTATGCTTGTCGTAGTCTTAGGAGCCTATGCGACAGTAGTTGGCTAATTGCTCTTTCCAGAAACTGTGGGCGGGCTTCTGTCTTCCAAAATGTACCTGCTTAATTACATTGATCAAGTCATTTTGTAGGAACAAATCCTCTAAGAAATTCACAAATCTAGATACACATACACAAAGGTATGTTCATGCTTGCAGCATCACTGAGGTTTCTTTTTTATGAGCTACAAATTGTGAAACTACGGGGAAGTTTCTTTCATCCAAAAGCTATAATGTAAAAAAAAAAAAAAAAATATTGCAGTATGTGGAAAGAAAACAAAACTAGACAAGACAAAGAAAAATAACACTTACCTCAACTTCGAAAAGAAAAGTTAAAGAAATCTCCTTTGAATGATCTGAGCTCTTGAGAGATGCATCTTCAACAGAGAACTTAAAACTGGCCAACCTTGAGAGATCTTTATAAATGCATCAACTCCCCAACCATATGAGCTACTATAATCTCATCTGTATCCAAATACTCAAATGAGTGTCTGCAACCGTGAACTATGTTAGTTTAAAAACTCCAAATGAAAAAGATAATATATACTCTACCGAAAATTGATCAAACAATTACCTTTTTTACGAACGACAAAATGTCAGAAAATCAAAACTACAGAGTCTTGTGATATGTAATAATCTCACCTTGATTTTTTTGCACTCTTTACCGCAAGTTGCCTTAGAGTGCAGAGAGTAATCCTATCTTGTGTTTTTGTAACAAACCACCGCAATGAAGACTTGCGGCATCGCAGATTCCAGGAATCAAATAAGAAAAATGTGCTTTTATATTGGTTTTGCTTCACAAAGTAACAGAACAAGCATAAGACCCATCATGAAAAATGCTCAAAACAAGCTCTATTTTACATCCCCNGGTTGTTAAGAGATCATTTGGAGAAAAAATAAAACTTTGATTTCTTACAAAACCAATTCAACCCCATTACAATGTTTGAGCTTTTCTTTATAAACATCGTACAAGATTGATAAATCAAACTGACATTCTAATAACCAATGCTCCTAGAGAACAACATATCAAAAGCCAAAAGAATCGGGGAGAGAGAGAGAGAGAGAGAGAATGTACCTTCAAGAAATTACAAGTAGAGGCAGAAAGGTTTAAGTCTTAGCGTGGATCTGGGGCTTGGGCAGAACGATAAATCAAACGGAGAAAAACAGCATCAAAACACCCTTCTCTTTGAAGAAACCCACTTGCCAACAACCCATTCAAGATGAGCCATCAACTAAGAAAACTAATCACTTGATGGATGGAGGGATCGAGTCTCTCCGCTGCATGAGTGATGGCATGGGTGGAGCGAATGGCAGCATCAAGTCANTTGGGAGGAAATCTGGGGGAGGGGTTTCAGGAATGAAATTTTGGTGGGGTGGTGGGCTGTTTTGACGATGGTACATGATAAAATGTCATCACTAGAAACCTCTCTTAGCATTCAATCCCAACCAATCTCAACCAAAGATTTAATCATAGGAATTAAGACCTCAGTTTCATAATAGATCAAAAAATTTGAAGAGCATACAACTGGACTGAAAATCCCACAATTCATGCATAATCATAGAAATTATGACCTCAGTTCCTGGGATACTGCATTAGGATAATCCCTTCCCTTCTCCATACTCATTTGGCTCAAAAGACGCTGATAGAAATGTAAGATCAGTATGGTTTCTTCAATGCAATAAAGTTAATTACCAATGAAAAAACCAAGAAAAAACAAAGGAGCAACCGATCAACCAACGTGACATAGCTAAAATAACAAATACTAACAGACCCACCAACTAGAACAAGTCCTACAACTGTAGGTAACATAAGACCAAGAGAACTTGCTAAGTAAGGAAAGTGTATGGCAGCATTTAATCTTTTACTAGGAGATGAAGAAATAACGTTTCTCTTTTACTAGGAAGATGTTGCTAGTTTCAAACTGAGGCGTGACTCCTCTCTCTATTGTAATTGGTGTGACTCAACAATATCCCCTTATTCGGGCTGCAAGACTCAAGCTTGCAAGGCTGCCAATCAAGCTTTTGATGAGGCAATTGTAGAGCTGGACACCTTGAGTGAGGGGTCGTACTGGGAAAAAATAAAAAAATTCAGAGATTAAACCAAAGACTCCACAGTAGCACAACTCTGCAAAAAATAAAGAAAAGAACAACCCCAACACTTTGATATCACAATCAAGTCCACATAATTTAACCAATCTGATTTGAGTGGCTACAAAATATCATTAAGCCTCTAGGTGCACTAACAAAATAGGATGGAACTTACGCTAAAAGCAGAGGCCACAACAGTAGAAAAAGTAACAAACAAAGAGTGATATTTTGGCCTTCAAGAATTGCCAATTCGACCTTCAGCGATTGCCATTTTACATCTGCGAACATATTCGTACCCATCTTCATCCAATAGGCTAGTACCCATAAACATAAATTCTTCTTTCTCAGTTTATTCTTTCTACTGAAGCGCACTTTCTCTTCTTCTTGCTTAAGAAGAAACATTTCTTTGCCCAACTCTCGTGCTTCCAAAAATAATTTGTTTTCTTCATCTTGTCTTCGTTCATGTCATTTAGTATCACAACAACATCGTTTATCCTTTCTGGCTTTTCAGCCTATTGGTCGCTCCAAGTTTTCAAAAGCTCCGCAAGAGGCATTGTCTTCCCCTAGATTTATCATGACTGATTTTTTCTTTGGTTTTACATTTTGTCCATATGAGCTACCCATTTCAGATGAAACCTCAACATACGCCAAGAATGTTCAAAGTAAAAATGTGATTTTTGAATATCTAAATACATGAGCTTTGCCCGGCCAATCTGAAATATTAGCAAATACAACACAGTTATAATATTTTGAATAAATAGAACATGGTCCAATTAAATTGATAAAAAGCTGTAATTGGAACATACCTTGTCTTGCACAATCAAACCACTTTGCTGCCTTTTTTTCAACTTGGGCTAAGAAAGCACAAAACTTATTTAGCGTAAGATGAATCGCATCACGGTTGGATCCAAAGGTCTGTGCTATTAAAAGTAGTCACAACCAACATATCTAGTTGCGTTTTTGCTCATTTCCTTGCACCGCATACATGCCAACAGAAATCCACACCTCCACAAGCCTATTGTCCTAGGCCACAATGAAGTTGCTACCCTGTTGTGATTTTTTAATAGGAACTTCAACCTCAACTTGGGATGGAGGCTCTTGGTGTTCATGAATTTCAGGAGTGGATTTTATAAAAAAGTCTTCATCATTTACAAGATTGGTATAGTACCCACATTGGTAAGTTTGTGAATACAAAGCTAAAAGAAAGCGCAATCCTGAATCAATCAAATTCAACATCAAGAGCAATCCTATGTAAAGCTCCATGAGTACATCAGTACATGACTTTCAAGAAAACACAGAAAATAACAAACTTTTGTTTAGATGAACGATGCAAAGTCAATATCCAGGTCCAAATCCAAACACCCAGAATAAAACATGCACCAGAAAATAAATGCTACAGAAGTTTATAGGACAAAAACAAAAACTTTCCAAATGCCAAATTTCAGAAATCAACTCACTAAAAGTACGATGAGTTCAATAGTTTCAATTTGCTTCTCTCTCAAAAATATGTTCCTGGTGGTGCAGGCTTCCAAACATATTCTCCCAAGCGAGTTCGTGAATCCTTAAGAAATTTTTGATTTGTTACAGCAAGCACATGATGTCCAGCTTATAATTATTATGCACAATCTGGTTTCTGAAAAATCAAGTTGTATCCAAGACAACAATAACAAAGAGCTGGAGACTATGCACCTCGTTCTTGGGGATTTTTAAAAATTTATGGGGACCCAGGATAATTCTTAGCAAATGGATAATTAGATAATTTTCAAAGGCTGATATATTGAGGGGCCAAGCAGCCTCCATATAATTTGAACAATATCACAGCCCAAAAATAAATGTTCAACAAATTTTAATTTATTGTTGCATAGAGGACACTTTCATTCCTCATAACTTTCAACATGAATAAATTTGACCAAACTTCATAACAACCTCACCTACAAACACAAAGTAGCCAAAACTACAAACCAAACAAACACAAAATGTATACCAAGTTCATTTCAACAGAGAAACATATACCCAAAACACTTGCCCAAAAACATATACAGCCTCTTCTAGTGACAAATCACAGATTGATATAAATATAGCAAAAAATTTCAATCCCAAAATTACAACCCGGATTGATACAAACATAGCAAAAGTGAGATGGAACAAGAAACAAACATACAAAAAATAGAGGCTCTATCCGTGCATCAGTTGACCAGCCAAAGCATCTACACAAAAAACACAAAATGAGCTGGGAGAGTGAGAGTTTTACAACCAAAATAAAGAGGAAAAGTGAAGGCGCCGTAGAGCAAAAGTGAAGGCGCCGTAGAGCAAAAGTGAAGTCAAGGGAGAGCAGGGGAAGAGGGGAAATTTTCAGAAGGAGCGAAAGAGGAAAAGTGCTATTTAAAAACTCAATGGCACACTAAATTTGGGGAGAGGCCCTGCAAAAGCCAATTTGCAGAAAAAGAAGAGAGCTTGAAAATTGGTATTTCTGGAGGACATTCTCTTACTTTTAGCGAAAACCAGGAAATAAAGAGCTAGTTGAGGATGCTTTAACAGATCAGTTCTAAATCTTCATTTGTTTGACCATCAACAACTGGTTTAGACAAAAATTCAATGCCTACATGATTTTCTTTGCTTTTCCTTTTTGTACGAGGATGCATTAAGCTGGACATTATTTATGCAAAAGTAGTTGTGCCTTTTCCTTTGCCCATGTAAAATGAGCAACTTAAAACATGATTATTCATGACATTCAAAGTGTTTTGAGATGTCTTTATTCAATTCCACGGTGAATGCCATTATATTTTTCTCTTCAGAAGTTTTGGGTGCATATATAGTGCTGACAATAGTTGCTTTTTTCTCTGTACTACTTTGCCAAAGAATGAGTTCACTAACTGAGACTATTTCCTTGACAATTCAATAAATCTTTTATGGAGGGTAATGGACCTCTTCACATGTAATTATGAAACAAAAACTACCAAAAAGTTTAAAAGAAAAGTGAATCACTGGGAACCACAATTTGAGGGCATTAAATATATAACAACACAAAATCAATTGAAATTGCAAATTTTTATATTGGTTTTGCTTCACAAAGTAACAGAACAAAGCATAAGACCCATCATGAAAAATGCTCAAAACAAGCCCTATTTTACCTCCCCATCATTCTCTGCATGGTTGTTAAGAGATAATTTTGGAGAAAAATAAAACTTTGATTTCTTACAAAACCAATTCAACCCCAACCCCATCACAAGGTTCAAGCTTTTCTATATGAACATTGTACAAGATTGATAAATCAAACTGACATACAAATAACCACTGCTCCTAGAGACTAACATATCAAAAGCCAAAAGAATCGGAGAAGAGAGAGAGAGAGAGAGAGAGAGAGAGAATGTACCTTCAAGAAATTACAAGCAGAGATCATGACTTGAGTCACAAAATTGGTGCTAGTTCTGATTCATTTCAGTGTGAAACTGGAGGACACAGTTATTTTTTTGGGCCACGATCTCAGCTGGTTCATTTTCTTGTTTTGCTTTGGGTCATTAATTAAGCTTTGGTCAAAAATCGTCATGCTCATCCACAAATCTTGCTCTGCACACACCCAAGAGAGCTCCAGATTTCAGTCTCTGTCTCACTTTTTGATTGTACTAAATAGTTTTATATTTCTTTCCAGGTTCCAAGATATGTATCCCGATCTGTGGCTGGCAGCTATGACAATGAAGCATCTGACTTACAGCCAAGACACCACCTAGCATTTTGATTTCACATAGTAATGAAGAACTTCCATGTTCAGAGGCTTTGACTCCCGGCTTTGTCACTAAGGATACAACAACCACCTGGTAACCCAACCAGAACATTAAGAAATAGGAGCAATAAGATCTCTCCAAAGTCAACATTCAGACACAAACAAAAGAGCCTCTTATATCCATGTAACACTAATGACAAGTATAAAAATCCAAAACAGGAAAATTAACAAATATACAAACCCAAGTTCCAAAACATCCATATTTTTTTTAGGCAAATATAAACTCTACCTAATCATGTTTCACTTTGATAGATTATAAGTATATCTGTGCAGGGTGATGCATGTTCTCCTCCTGCTACTAACGGTATAGAGGCCTCTTGAACAGGATAATGTATGGCAGCATTTAATCTTTTACTAGGAGATGAAGAAATAATGTTTCTCTTTTACTAGGAAGATGTTGCTAGTTTCAAACTGAGGCGTAACTCCTCTCTCTCTTGTAATTGGTGTGACTCCACTATATCCCCTTATTCGGGCAGTGAGACTCAAGCTTGCAAGGCCCACCATTTGGCCAATCAAGCTTTTGATGAGGCAATTGTAGAGCTGGACACCTTGAGTGAGGAGTTGTACTGGGAAAAAATCAAAACAAAAAAATTCAGAGATTAAAGCAAAGACTCACAGTAGCACAACTCTGCAAAAAATCAAGAAAAGAACAAACCCAACACTTTGATATCACAATCAAATCCACATAATTTAACCAATCTGATTTAAGTGACTACAAATTATCATTAAGCCTCTAGGGCACACTAACAAAATAGGATGGAACTTACGCTAAAAGCAGTGGCCACAACAGTAGAAAAAGTAACAAACAAAGAGTGATATTTTGGCCTTCAAGAATTGCCAATTCGACCATCAGCGATTGCCATTTGACATCTGCGAACATATTCGTACCCATCTTCATCCAATAGACCAGTATCCATAAACATAAATTCTTCTTTCTCAGTTTATTCTTTCAACTTAAGCGCACTTTCTCTTCTTCTTGCTTAAGAAGAAACATCTCTTTGCCCTACTCTCGTGCTTCCAAAAATAATTTGTTTTCTTCTTCTTGCCTTCATTCATGTCATTTAGTATCACCACAACATCGTTTATCCTTTTTGGCTTTCCAGCCTATTGGTCGCTCCAAGTTTTCAAAAGTTCCGCAAGAGGCATTGTCTTCCCCTAGATTTATCATGACTGATTTTTTCTTTGGTTTTACATTTTGTCCATATGAGCTAAGCTACCCATTTTGGATGAAACCTCAACATATGCCAAGAATGTTCAAAGTACAAATGTGATTTTTGAATATCTAAATACATGAGCTTTGCCAGGCCAATCTGAAATATTAGCAAATACAACACAATTATAATTTTTTTGAATAAATAGAACATGGTCCAATTAAATTGAAGCCGTAATTGGAACATACCTTGTCTTGCTCAATCAAACCACTTTGCTGCCTTTTTTTCAACTTGGGCTAAGAAAGCACAAAACGTATTTACCGTAAGATGAATCGCATCACGGTTGGATCCAAAGGTCTCGTGCTATTAAAAGTAGTCACAACCAACATATCTAGTTGTGTTTTTGCTCATTACCTTGCACCGCATACATGCTAACAGAAATCCACACCTCCACAAGCCTATTGACCTCGGCCACAATGAAACTGCTACCCCGTTGTGATTTTTTAATAGGAACCTCAACCTCAACTTGGGATGGAGGCTCTTGGTGTTCACAAATTTCAGGAGTGGAATTTATAGAAAAGTCTTTGTCATTTACAAGATTGGTATAGTACCCGCATTGGTAAGTTTGTGAATGCCCCACTAAAAGAAAGCACAATCTTGAATCAACCAAAGTGAATCAATCAAAGTCAACATCAAGAGCAATCCTATGTAAAGCTCGATGAGTACATCAGTACATGACTTTCAAGAAAACATAGAAAATAACAAACTTTTGTTTAGATGAACGATGCAAAGTCAATATCCAGGTCCAAGTCCAAACACCCAGAATAAAATATGCACCAGAAAATAAATGCTACAGAAGTTTATAGGACAAAAACCAAATTTCAGAAATCAACTCACTAAAAGGTACTATGAATTCAATAGTTTCAATTTGCTTCTCTCTCAAAAATATGTTCCTGGTGGTGCAGGCTTCCAAACATATTTTCCCAAGCAAGTTCGTGAATCCCTAAGAAATTTTTTGATTTGTTTCAGCAAGCACATGATGTCCAGCTTATAATTATTATGCACAATCTGGTTTCTGAAAAATCAAGTTGTATCCAAGATAATAATAGCAAAGAGCTGGAAACTATGCACCTCCTTCTTGGGGATTTTGTAAAAATTTATGGGGACCCAGGATAATTCTTATCAAATGGATAATTAGATAATTTTCAAAGGCTGATATATTGAGGGGCCAAGCAGCCTCCATATAATTTGAACAATATCACAGCCCAAAAATAAATGTTCAACAAATTTTAATTTGTTGTTGCATAGAGGACACTTCCATTCCTCAAAACTTTCGACATGAATAAATTTGACCAAACTTCAGAACAACCTCACCAACAAACACCAAGTAGTCAAAACTACAAACCAAACAAACACAAAATGTATACCAAGTTCATTTCAAAACATATACCCAAAACACTTACCCAAAAACATATAGAGCCACTTCTAGCAACAAATCACAGATTGATACAAATATAGCAAAAAAATTCAATCCCAAAATTACAACCCGGATTGATACAAACATAGCAAAAATGAGATGGAACAAGAAACAAACATACAAAAAATAGCGGCTCTATCCGCGCATCAGTTGACCTGCCAAAGCATCTAAACAAAAAACACAAAATGAGCTGAGAGAGTGAGAGTTTTACAGCTGAAATGAAGAGGAAAAGTGAAGGCGCCAAAGAGAAAAAGTGAAGGCAAGGGAGAACGGGGGGAGAGGGGAAATTTCCAGAAGGTGCGAAAGCGGAAAAGTGCACTTTAAAAACTCAATGGCGCACTAAATTCGGGGAGAGGGTCTGCAAAAGCCAATTTGCAGAAAAAGAGGGGAGCTTGAAAATTGGCATTTCTGGAGGACATTCTGGAAATAGAGAGCTAGTTAAGAAGGGCCTGCAAATTGCCAATTTGCAGAAAATAGAGAGCTAGTTGAGGATGCTTCAACAGAACAGTTTCAAATCTTCATTTGCTTGACCATCAACAACTGGTTCAGACAAAAATTCAATGCCTACATAATTTTCTTTGCTTTTCCTTTTTGTACGATTATGCATTAAGCTGGACATTATTTATGCAAGAGTAGTTGCTCTTTTTTCCTTTGCCCATGTAAAATAAGTAACTTAAAACATGATTATTCATGACATTCAAAGTGTTTTGAGATGTCGTTATTCAATTCCACGGTGGATGCCATTAGATTTTTCTCTTCACAAGTTTTGGGTGCATATATAGTGCTGACTATAGTTGCTTTTTTCTCTGTACTACTTTGCCAGAGAATGAGTTTACTAACTGAGACTATTTCCTTGACAATTCAATAAATCTTTTATGGGGGGCAATGAACCTCTTCACATGTAATCATGAAACAAAAACTACCAAAAAGTTTAAAAGAAAAGTTAATCACTGAGAACCACAATTTGAGGGCATTATACATATAACAAAACAAAATCAATTGCAAATTGCAAATTTTAATATTGGTTTTGCTTCACGAAGTAACAGAACAAGCATAAGACCCATCATGAAAAATGCTCAAAACAAGCCCTATTTTACCTCCCCATCATTCTCTGCGTGGTTGTTAAGAGATCATTTTGGAGAAAAAATAAAACTTTGATTTCTTACAAAACCAATTCCACCCCAACCCCATTACAAGGTTTGAGCTTTTCTATATGAACATTGTACAAGATTGATAAGTCAAACTGACAGTATAATAACCAATGCTCCTAGAGATTAACAAATCAAAAGCCAAAAGAATCGGAGAAAAGAGAGAGAAAGAGAGAATGTACCTTCAAGAAATTACAAGCAGAGATCATGATTTGAGTCACAAAATTGGTGCAAGTTCTGGTTCACTTCAGTATGAAACTGGAGGACATAGTTATTTTTTAGGTCCACGATCTCAGCTGGTTCATTTTCTTGTTTTGCTTTGGGTCATTAGTTAAGCTTTGTTCAATAATCGTCATGCTCATCCACAAATCTTGCTCTGCACGCACCCAATAGAGCTCCAGATTTCAGTCTCTGTCTTTCTTTTTGATTGTACTACATAGTTTTATATTTCTTTCCAGGTTCCAACATATGTATCCCGATCTGTGGCTGGCAGCTATGACAATGAAGCATCTATCTTACAGCCAAGACACCACCTAGCATTTTGATTTCTCATAGTAATGAAAACCTTCCAAGTTCAGAGGCTTTGACTCTCCGCTTTGTCACTAAGGATACAACCACCACCTGGTAACCCAACAAGAACATTAAGAAAGAGGAGCAATAAGATCTCTCCAAAGCCAACATTCAGACACAAACAAAAAAGCCTCTTATATCCTTGCAACACTAATGACAAGTATAAAATTCCAAAACAGGAAAATTAACAAAACTCTACCTAATCATTGGTTGCACTTTGAGAGATTATAAGTATACGTGTGCAGGATGATGCATGTTCTCCTCCTGCTACTAACTGTATAGAGGCCTCTTGAACAGCATAATGTGTAGCTCGTGGCAATGACTTGCATAGTGGACCCACTCACGGCTCAATTGAACTCCAATCATAGACCGTTCATTCTGTACAAAAGAAGTGAGAGAAATAAATATAAATGCAAAGTATTTAAATCTTCCAAAGGAGATGAAAAATGTGAAAGAATATCATACACCATAATAAATTTTGAGGAAGCACTGAGCCTTCCCTGATGGAAGTTGAAGAAAAGCCAAAAGCAAAAGAACTAATGCGCCGATAAACTGACCTTTGGATTTATTTCTTAACAGCTGCCTTGCATCAAGCAAAATCAGTAGAGCCCATTGACGACATATCCACCCTGATTCTACTCTTCTGGGTCATAGATGAACTGGTGATCAATCAGAATATAAGGGATGTGAGCTATCTTGAACCACTCTCGTCCTTTATCTTTCTTGCAGAGTTCTTTTAGCTGAGGACAACTTCTGAAATCGAGTTTCTGGAGCGAGGGAGGCAAACCATCCTTTGGAAAGGATGTGAGATTCTCACACTCATCAATATACAGTTCTTCAAGAGAGGTGAGGTTTCGAAAGCCTTCAGACGATAGGTATTTCAGATTGTGGAAGGACTTTATGGTGAGGCTAGTAAGAGAAGAAGGCAACATCTTCTCTGGAAAAGACTCCACCTGCAGACATTCATCTCTAATTTTAAGGCATTTAAGAGAGGTAAGCTTGTGCAATCCCCACTCAAGCAAGGCCATAGTGATGTTGCTACACCAGATATCAAGTGATGTTAGGTTGGCAGGAAAACCCTCAGCCAGAAAGGATGATACCACACCTGGATGACTCCAAATTCTTAACTCTGTAAGGTTGTGAGGGAGCAACCCTTTGTCTGGGAAGGAAACAAGAGTTGGACAAAACATAATTTTAATCTTCTGTAGATGACGGAGGGTGTGTATGCCCATGGGTAAGGATTTAAGGTTTTCACAACTTTTAATAAGAATTTTTTCAAGAGACAAGATGTGATGGAAGCTCTTTGCTATTGACTCCAGCTTTTTACAATATTCAATGCTGAGATGTTTAAGTGTTGCAGGTAATTCCCCACCTAATGTTAAGGATTCGAGGGTTGGACAGCAGCTAATGCTCAAGTACTCAAGAAGAGATGCACTGCTATTGCAACCATTGGAATCATCCACGACCAGCAAAATCAGCATATTCTTGCAATTACATATTTCTAGCCGCTTTAGAGTTGGAGGTAGCTGGCCTATTGCAAAGTGCTTCAGTGAATCACATCCATTAATCTCAATGTACTCAAGACGCATGTAGTTGTACATCACTGACTTTGGTAAAGATTCTAGAGCATTGTAATGAGAGAAAAAAATTTCTCCCATTGTGGAGGGAAAATCTGGTTGTGGCTGCCTTTTTACTTTTGCTGTCAACGAAAGAAGTTTCGGACAATTATAAAGCCTTAGAACACGAAGATACGGGAGGGGATGCAGTAATTCCGCATCATTTGACCACAAAGGCGTCAGCTCCACACAATTTTCAATAGCTAGATCTTCTACATAAAAATTGAACGCTTTTGTTGGACAAGTAAATTCTAAAATTCTTGCAAGAGACTTGGACTTTAGCGAGCTGAAGTCAACCATACTTTTGCGCACCACCCCTTTTGATCCCTCAATTTCTAGTTCACAGAGATCCGGAAAGCTTGAAATTGAAACCACCAACTGTTGACATCTCTCTATCACAACTTTTCCTAGTGAAGGAAAATGGCTTGGTAACTTCCCCACTAGCTTGGGACAATATTTAATAGAAAGCTCACACAGGTGTGGGAACTCTCCATTAGGGTTCCAGCTCTCCCATTCCTTCATACCCTCAAAACGTAAAGTCTCCAAGGATCTAAAAGGTTGTGAGCAACCTTCCCCATAAAACTCATGATCAACATTCTTCACACTGGCCATACCTGCAATGGAAAGGACTTTGAGTGATGGTGATGGCCGGATTGCCAACTTCCCCAATTTGGGACAACTTTGAATAGAAAGCTCACGCAGGCGTGGGAACCCTCCATTAGGACTCCAATTCTCCCATTCCTCCATATCATTGAACCACAAGGTCTCCAACAATCTAAAAGGTTGTGAGGAACCTTTCCCATAAAATTCAACACCAATACTCTTCACACTCGTCATGCCTCCAATTAAAAGGCATTTGAGTGATGGTAGTTGGCCCACTGATGGCAATGATGTGCACTTCTTACAGTTTTCAATCCGTAACAGCACCATATGAAGAAGTGAATGACCATTTAACCAAGTCGGAAATTTTGTACCACTATAGCGTCGGATAGTGAGCTCTTTCAAGGCCTTGTGAGGCTGTAACATGTTAAGTACCTCCAATTCACTTTTGTCTTGCGAGTCATTCACCTTGACACTCCATTCCAAACACAATGCAATGAGACCGGGCTTTTCAATCAAACTAGCGTCCCTTGCATCCTTGGGTTCATAGGCATTCTCCAATTGTGAGATGATGAGCGTCCCTCGAAGATGCAACAAAGAACCTAGCTCTCTTAATGCAAAGCAATTGCCTCTTCCCACAATTAGATTAGACAATGTCCGAAGACAAGTTAAGTTATCCATATGCGGAGGCATCCTTTCCAATTTATAAGCATTTAGAATGTTGAGGTGGCGCAATTTGACCAGGTTCCCCAACTTTGAAGGCAATTTCATTAGATAAAGGCATTCCTTTAATATCAAAGTTTCTAAGTTATACAGAGTGGTTGTTGATTCAGGCAAGCGTCTAATTTTGGTGTAAGAAAGGTCAAGGTACCTTAGATGCTTCAAATCACCAATCGACTCCGGGAGCTCGACTATGCAGTAGCCACTCAAAGAGAGCACTCTTAAACATCCTAATTTCGGCAACAATTGAAGAGGAACATTATATGTCAAATAACACCTCCCCGGATGTGGAAGCATAAGAGGCAGGAAGGTGCGTAGACATGCGAGTTCAGAAAAAGCCTCAAACTTTTTAATACTATCATATTCGCCACCCAAGTAAGAAAAGTGCCGAGCCTTTTTAGGAAGTCTCCTTCCACTACTACCCCCAATTTTATCCTCCATTCTAAAGCATGTATTTTCTGCAATCCTTTGGGCCAAATCGTTGCTGAGGTCATGCATCACAAATCGCGGTTTCTCTGTGCTTGATTGGTTGAGAGATAACCACCATGACATCTCACATTGTGATTCCTTCATATTTGATTGTTGGAAAAAGGATGTCGACAATAGATCACGAAAATACTTGCTACCCAAATCTTCCATTTGCTTATCCCCTTTTGGTGGCTGAATTAGACCTTCTGCCATCCATAAGAGAACCAACTGCTGCTCCTCAAATTCATAGTCCTTGGGCAATAATGAACAATACGCAAAACACCTCTTTAAATGTGAAGGCAGATGGTGGTAGCTTAGCATAAGAGCCGGAAGAATTTCGCTTCTCGCCTGTGGTATTTCCCATATCTTGCTGTCAAATACATCATTCCACTCATTAGGATCCCGTTTAGTGCGTAGGAAGCCTCCGAGGGCTTTTATGGCCAAAGGCAAGCCTTTACATCTTTGAACAATTTTTTCACCAATGTCTTTAAGGTTTGGATGTGCACTGAAATCGTTCGCCCCCAATGCGTATTGGGCAAATAAAGACATGCCAGCATCATTTGATAACCCCTGCAAATGGTAATCTGGAACAGTACCTGTCTTTGATGAAACTCCCTTATTGCGAGTTGTGATAAAAATTGTACTTCCTGGAGCCCCAAATTCGAAAGGAGCACGCAGGATAACCCAATCATGGTAGTTCTCATTCCACATATCATCCAGAGCGATTAAAAACTTCTTGCCCTTCAGTTTCTCGGCTAGTTTGACTTGCAACAAGTTCAGATCACTGTTACCATAGCTTTCAGAGGTGACCGATTTCAAAATTGCTTTTGTGACCCTAACAACATCGTAATCTTCAGAAATACAAGCCCATGCTTTTAGATCAAAAATACTTTGCACTTTTTCGTCATTGAATACAAGTTTGGCCAGAGTTGTCTTCCCTATACCCGCCATACCAACAATAGGAATCACAGACACTCGAGCTTCAGCATCACTACGTTTGTCACTCAGCAACATTTGAAGTATAACCTCTTTATCTTTTTCCCTGCCATAAACACAGGCTTCGTTCACAAAATAAGTTGAGGCAATTGTCCCTCTTCTACTCTTTGGCGTTTCTACAGTAGTGTCTTTCAAATTCAGTTGATCTTTTCGTGTCACCAGATAATTGACTCGATCAGAGATCTTCTTTATCTTTGAACCCAGCCTAAAACGCATCTTAATAGCACTTGGACTCAACCCATAGCAACAATCAGTGATGAGGTTCCGTACCTTATTTGTGCTGACCTGATCTCCTCCCTTCAGATTGTGCAGTAAAGCTCCCGTGGCTAACACATCCAGTATGTCTTCCATATCGTAAGCCAAGTCTTTGAGATCATCCACCCACTCTTTCACCGCCCTGTTAGTATCTTGCTTGTCCTCCGCATCTTCAAGGACTGCATAAATTCCTGGCAACGTTTTCCTCCACTTGTCCAGCTTTTCTCCAAGCCCCTCTCGACGTGCAAAGGATAACACATCGCGAGAGTCCAATTTCCCAAAGAGCACTTGAAAGAACTCATCAAGGAAGGGCGCTCCGAATCCCATGGTGGAATGAATCAGCAAAGGGAAAGACGAAGAAGAGATAATTCAAGTAAATTGGGTTTGTTCTGAAAGCCTCAGGCAATCTCGGAGACTCGAGACTCTTATATATTGAGGTTGTGGGTCAAATTAGCCGGTTGTGGGTCAAATTAGCCGGTTGTGGGCCCCTACTGGCATCTTTCTCATGTGAACGCATGTGAATGACTTTCATGTTTCCTTCTGCTTTCCATTCAATCAAGCAATCGTTATTGATTGAATGTTTTCCTCTTCTTCCGGTGCGTATGAAAACAATGTGATGTGGAACCGATTTCTCTAATTTAGACGGCTGAGATTTTTTTATCCTGCTTTATGTGGTTGACGTTGACCGATCGAGTTGATTTAGATTTTAGATGGATAAAGCTCATTATTTTGAACTACTCAATTAAGAATACACAAGAAGATTACCCGTGTAGTGGTATCCCGTACATACAGCTGGCGAGGTTGTTGGACCTGATTATTGATATTGACCCGCAATTTTACCATCCATTCTGCAAGTAATCGTTATTGATAAGGGTAATTATTTTTTGTCTCATTAATTACAGTATCTCCATACTTTTTTTCAATCGACTATTAATTATGATATTTAACCTATAAAATTATTATTTTATAACATTTTTTTGTCTTCCATCCATTAAAAGAGTTAAAACTAACAATCATAATATAATTTACATGTACCATTTTAAATTATTTTTTTTTCTTTTTATTTTTGTCCTAGGGTTTGCTAGAGGTTCTCCTCATAGTGTTCTCCTAGCGTTCTCCCAGTCTTACGTAGAACATTATTTAGGAAAAAATAAAATTGTAATACCGTTTTTTTGCTAACAGATTTATTTTTATGAGTTAATAGTTAGGTTCTAATACTTTAAAAATTGTTTTTTTATTCAAAATTAAAACCTAAGGTGGAAGGTTAACCATTTAGGGATAATATCACCCAAAATGGATTTAATCATCCTAAATTTGATGATAATGCCTCAATTTTGGTGCTAATGCCTCTTAAATTTGGTGCTAATGCCTCAAATTTGATGTTAATGCCTAAAAAAACTGATGGTGGAGGCCACTACAATTTTATTTTTTCTTAAATCATGTTTTACGTAAGACTGGGAGAACACCAGAAGAACCTATGGGGAGAACCCCTAGCATTTTCCTTTTGCCCTCATGTGACTTTTTTTTTTTTTTTTTTGTGATAATTTTTTGCCCTCATGTGCAAAAAAAAAAATTTGGGGAGGGCCAATTAGCAAAAAAAAATTACTTTAAATTTTTTTTCCTTAAATTTTTTTTTTTTTTCATTTGGGGGACCATAGCCCCTACCAATCCCCCTAGTTCGGTCTCTGTCTTCCAAGGCGTGGCTTAGCATCATCTTGCACCACATTTCATTGTGTTTGCCAATTAAAAAAGAATTTAAAAAAAAAAAAAACTGTATAAAAATTATAACAAATTTGATTAATGTAGAAAGATAGTAAATATATTTTATATGAAAAAGTGAAAAAAAAAAAAAAAAAAGTTTTTGATAATGGTTTTTTTATTTAAATAGTAATAAGAAGTTATTGATATATGATGAAAAAAGTACAAATGTTTGAGTTAATTTTGAGAGGAATAGTAGATTTTTTTTTTTTAATGGGAAAAATATAAAAAGACCCCCCTAAATTACCAACCATTTACGATTTAGCCTTCTGAAATTTCAGAAGTGATAAAATAGCCCATTAAACTACCACTAAGTTGCATTTTGGTCCCCTCCGTTAGTATTACCGTCAAAGTTGATGGAAAAATTAAAACTACATCGTTTTGGCAATAATAAATTACTAAAATGCCCTCTTGTAGGAAAAAAAAACCATATTAGAACAAGGATTAAAACGGCGTCGTTTTGGCTAAAATTAGGGTTTCCCACCCTTACCAAAACGACGCCGTTTTGGCTGGCTTATGGGATTTCTTTTAAACCCCGAGATTCTCTCTTATTTGCCAAGACTGCCCCTCTCGGTTATTGGAAATAAAGAATCTTCACAACAACTCAATCCAGAATTCAAACTCAAATATCTTGAAGATAATATATCTGAAGATTCAAATTCAAATGTTTGTTATTCAAGTTTTAGATAAGATTCAAATTCAAATGTTTGTTATTTAAATTATTGTATTATTGTTTTGGTATAGCAAGCCAGATATTTAGGCTCAATTTGTTTGTAATTATTCTATAAATAGAACTCAAAACACATAGTTCAAATGGGCTAATTATAATCATATTATCCAATTATTGTTTGTTTTACATGGTATCAAAGCCAATATACGACCAACGTCTAAATCCATGGCTTCTTCATCTTCCTCCTCGGTCCCTATGTCTTTCCATCCTTCCAATTTAGTTAAACTTACTCGTGATAATCACATGATCTAGTGCACCCAAATTGTCCCTTATCTTGAGGGAAATGATTTATATGATTATGTCACTGGTGATATTCCATGTCCACCAAAATTCATTAATTCTGTAGCCACTACATCTTCTCCTTCGGTGTCCATACCCAATCCAGCATATAAAGTTTGGTACCAGCAGGACAAGCTCATTCTCGGTGCTATTGTTTCCACGCTGACAGAAGCTATTTTGCCACATGTTTATGGCATTAAAACTTCACGAGAAGTTTGGAATTTGCTAGAGAAGTTATTTGCTTCCGAATCCAAAGCCCGTAACTTACAAATTCGCTTTCAAATAGCAACTATGAAGAAGAACAGTATCTCCATTTCTAATTATTTTCAGAAGGCCCAAAATTTATCTCACACTCTGGCTGCCATTGATCAACCTATGAAAGAATTGGAGCTCACGTTACATATTCTAGCAGGGCTTTCTGCAGAATACGACTCCCTGGTAACATCTATTACCACTTGGGTTGAGCCTGTTTCTTTAGAAGATCTCTATGCCCACTTGCTCACCTATGAGCAACGACTGGAGCAAAACCATATGACAACTGACTTGGCTGTTTCATCAGTCAATGTAGCTCAACGTCAAGGATCTTCCAACAATTTTTCCAAGCAACAAAGGAATTTTCCCCCCAACAATTACTCCTCTGGAAGAAGAGGACGTGGTAAAGGGAGAGGACGTGGTCCCTCTCAATTTTTCCACAATGCCGATTCTACATCTCAGAAGCCCACTTGTCAATTGTGCCACAAACCTGGCCATACTGCAGCAAAGTGTTTTCACAGGTTTGATCATGCTTATGAGTGTGTACCTTCTCCTCCATCAGCTTTTCATATAACGTCTTCATCTCCATCACAAGACATGAACTGGCATCCAGATACAGCAGCTACACACCATTTAACCAATGACCTTTCAAACCTTAATATGCAATCTGAAGAATATACGGGCAATGAGCAGATTCGTGTTGGAAATGGTCAAGGTTTGGACATTCTCCACTCTGGCTTAGCTTCTTTACCTACAGCTAAGAAAATTTTTTCTTTAAAATCATTGCTTCATGTTCCTGATATTCAGAAAAATTTAATTTTTGTCAATCAATTCACTCGAGATAATAATGTTTCTATAGAATTTCACCCTTTTGATTTTCATGTCAAGGATCTTTGCACAAGAACTCTTTTGCTCAAAGGCCCGAGTAAAAATGGTCTTTATCCTTGGCCGTCATCCTCTTCCATCTCATCTCCTCCCACAGCCTTTATGGGTGAACGTGTCTCCGTGGATTCTTGGCATCGTCGACTTGGTCATCCTGCACTACAGATTGTTCAACAAGTCATTTCCAAGCACTCAATTCCTATTTTGTCAAATAAGTCATCTGACGTATGTTCCGCTTGTCAACAAGGCAAAATGCATCGCCTTCATTTTGGTTCAACTTCTTCAGTTTCCAGTTCTCCTTTAAGTTTATTATTTCTTGATGTATGGGGCCCTGCTCCTCTACTTTCAATTAATAATAAAAGATATTATTTAAGCATCGTAGATGATTTCAGTCTGTATTCATGGCTTTTTCCAATGACTTTAAAATCAGATGCACTCTCCATTTTTCTTAAGTTTCAAAGTTTGGTTGAAAATTATTTTGAAACCATCATCAAATCTGTTCAAACTGATGGTGGTGGAGAATTTCTTCCACTTCAAAGACACTTGAGCAAATCGGGTATCTCTTATAGGCAAACTTGTCCACACACTCATCACCAAAATGGGAGTGTTGAACGAAAACATCGCCATATAGTAGATACTGGATTATCTCTTCTTTCTCATTCAAAGGTACCTTTTAAATTCTGGGATGCAGCTTTTGATACAGCCACATATCTTATTAATAGATTGCCTTCTCCTGTCACACAAAATAAATCTCCTTTTGAGATTTTATTTGACAAAACTCCATATTATAAATTCCTAAAAGTTTTTGCTTGTGAATGTTTTCCGTACTTACGTCCATATAATAAAAATAAGTTTTCATTTCGATCAAAATCATGTGTTTTTCTGGGATACAGTAAGCCTCACACTGGGTATAAGTGCTTTGATCTTGATTCCGGAAAAGCTATAATTGCAAGACATGTCGTTTTCAATGAGAATGTCTTTCCATTCTAGTACTCTTCTCTTACCGGTTCAGCCCCCTCTACAAAATATCTCCCAGTGGTTAATCCAAAATTCCCGCAGTCTCAAGATGACCATATTGCATCTGCTGCCCATGATGTGTCTTCACCTACAGCACCTATTGCAGAAATTTCTCTAACATGTCAACAAGCCTTGTCTCACTCTACTGTAGCATGTTTTCCATTTCATCCTCCTAGTTCACGTGACTTTTCAGAAATTCAAAGAAGTCCACATGCTGTGTCACCTGCAACACGTCCTCCAACAAATCAAAATGCTTTGTCTCATTCAAGTTCAATTCCAAATTCACATGAATTTGCAGAATTTCCAAGAAATTCACATGAATCTTCCACAGAGTCTTCTCGTCAAAATTCAACCTTGCAAATTTCTACCCCATCTGACTCAATGCCTATTGACACTTCAGATCAAGCATATGAAACAGTCCCACAAACCAAAACATCCAACCAAAGCCTACAGCAAGATAACACCTTAGCACAAGCTACGGACACCACCCAGCAGCAACCTGTGCCATCCCCACCTCTACGTACACATGGCATGCTAACCAGATCACAAAATCATATTTCCAAGCCAAAAATTCCAACTGATGGAACCATTAAATATCCACTACCTCATGCCTTAACAACATCTCTCACAACCACAACCATTGAACCCACCTGTTTTACCTCAACTGTGAAAGATGTAGTATGGAGAGATGCAATGACCGCAGAGTTCAATGCTTTAATTTAGAATGGTACATGGAAATTAGTGTCATCTACTCCCTCAATTAATATTGTAGGCTCCAAGTGGGTGTTTCGAATTAAAAGAAAAGCGGATGGTAGTATTGACAAATATAAAGCGCGATTGGTAGCCAAAGGATATCATCAACAACCCGGGGTTGATTACATTGAAACTTACAGCCCTGTCATTAAACCTATCACAATATGTGTTGTTTTATCTTTGGTTGTGTCTGCAAGATGGGTGATGAAACAGATTGATGTAAGTAATGCTTTCCTCCATGGAAACTTAACTGAAACAGTCTACATGTCACAACCACCAGGTTTTGTTCATCCCCAATTTCCAACTGCAGTATGTGAACTCAAAAAGGCAATTTATGGACTAAAACAAGCACCACAAGCTTGGTTTTCCAGACTTAGTACAAGGCTTCTTGATCTGGGATTTGTTAGTTCAAAATCCGACTCATCTTTGTTCATATATAAATCCTTTGGCACTACTTTACTTGCATTGGTCTATGTAGACGATATAATTCTTATAGGTTCCGATTCTACTTCAATTGATCGACTGATTAAGGTGCTCTCTAAGGATTTTCCAATAAAGGAACTTGGGAATTTAAATTTTTTTCTTGGAATTGAAGTCACTCAAGTTCCAGATGGTATTCATTTATCTCAGCAAAGATATATATCAGATATTCTGCAGAGGACATACATCTCCAATGGCTGCTTCTTCTCCATTAAGTAAATATTCAGGTGTATCTCTCACTGATCCTACTACATATTGTAGTACTGTAGGTGCTTTGCAATACTTATCTATTACCCATCCAGACATTTCTTTTGCAGTGAATAAAGTTTCACAATTTATGCATAATCCACGTGACACACACTGGTCGGCGGTAAATTGTATTCTACGCTATTTGAAACATTCAATTACACATGGATTAGTCATTCGAAGAAGCTCATCCTCTCAACTTATAGCATATTCAGATGCAGATTGGGCTGGTTGCCCAGATGATCGTAAGTCTACCTCTGGATATTGTGTTTTCTTTGGGCAAAATTTAATTTCTTGGTGTTCCAAGAAACAACCTACAGTCTCTCGATCAAGCACAGAATCGGAATACAAGGCCATTGCTAATGCTGCTGCTGAGCTTACATGGATTCAATCTCTTCTCTCTGAACTAGGAGTGTTTTTGTCAATGCCTCCTATTTTATTATGTGATAATATTGGTGCAACATATTTGACGGCGAATCCATTGTTTCATGCAAGAACGAAACATATCACCATTGACTATCATTTCGTACGTGATAAAGTTGCTGCAAAAACATTGGTTGTAAAATTTTTGTCCAACAAAGATCAAATAGCCGATATTCTCACCAAGCCACTTGTGTCTACACGTTTTCAAAATCTTACTCTCAATCTCAATGTTTGTCTGCCAAAGTTGAAATTGCAGGAGCGTATTGGAAATAAAGAATCTTCACAACAACTCAATCTAGAATTCAAACTCAAATATCTTGAAGATAAGATATCTAAAGATTCAAATTCAAATGTTTGTTATTCAAGTTTTAGATAAGATTCAAGTTCAAATGTTTGCTATTTAAATTATTGTATTATTGTTCTGGTATAACAAGTCAAATATTTAGGCTCAATTTGTTTGTAATTATTCTATAAATAGAACTTAAAACCCATAGTTCAGATGGGTTGATTATAATCATATTATCCAATTATTGTTTGTTTTACATGGGTATCATATTCCTCTCCCTCTGGTACGTCTCTCTCTCTCTTTCTAGAGTCTTCAAGGTCATGTTTTTGCTTCTCTTTGTTTCAGGTAAGAAAGGAATAGACAAAGCTCTCAGTCAGTCTCTGTTTTTCCTCTTCTTTTTATTTTTATTTTTTAGATTCTCACATGTGGAGCTCTGTAACTTCCGTTTTTGCTCTGTTTGGTTGGGAGGGAAAGTGTGGGATTTGATTCTTGGAAAAACAACGTAACGAAAATCTTATGGGTTTTTCCTTTATTTTATTTTTTGATTACTCATTTAGAGTAACTTCTGGGAAACCAAACAGGGGACAAGAAAGTTTATGAGTTCAGTTTTCGGTTTTGGAGATATGGGTGCTCTGAAATTGCAGAAAAACAATTGATATTATTCCTGGTTTTTGTTTTCATGGTCATGTTTGGAGAGAGAGATCTCCCTAATGGTGCTGTAGCTTCTGAGGGCAAGAACAGCTCCCAGAGCAGGCCCTCCCAGCACATTTCTGAGAGAAGCAAGGACGACCCGGGTGAGAAAATGAGTTTTTCTGGGAAGGGTATGGGTTTTCTTAGAGAATCAGAAATGGGTTCTGACGGGTTCCGATCGAAAACCCCCAAAACAGGGACCTCAAGATCTCAGGAGCTCACTCTACGACAATTCTAAACTGGGTCTTCCCGAGGAAGAGATTCCCGGGAAAAACTTGCTCAATTCCTTCGAGAAAGTCGCCCTCAAAGGTAGAGAAATTTCCATTTCGGAGAATTCAAACCAAGATGAGAAATGGGTGGAGAGAGATTTCCTGAATATGAACGAAACCAGAGGAAATTCTTTGAAGCGAGAGGTCGAGGAAGAGGTTGAGAGAGAGAATGTTGTGGCAAAACGGCACCATTTGGTAAGGGTGGAAACCCTAATTTTAGCCGAAACGGTGCCATTTTGATCATTTTTCTAATTTTTTTTCTTCTCCAGTAGTGCATTTTAGTAACTTACCATTGACAAAACAACGTTGTTTTTATTTTTCCATCCATTTTGATGGTAATATTACTGGAAGGGACCAAAATGTAACTTAGTGATAGTTTGAAAGACTATTTTATCACTTTTGAAACTTCATGGAGCTAAATTGTAAATAGAAAATCACTCTTTTATATTTTTCCCTTTTTTAATCCTTTGGCAAGGGGTTTGCTAGGGGTTCTCCCCGTACTGTTCTCCTGGCGTTCTCCCAGTCTTATGTAGAACATGATTTAAGAAAAAATAAAATTGTAATACCGTTTTTTTGCTAACAGATTAATTTTTATTAGTTAATAGTTAAGTTCTAATGCTTTAAAACTTGTTTTTGGATTCAAAACTAAAACCTAAAGGTGAAAGGTTAACCCTTTAGGGATGGTATCACCCAAAATGAATTTGATCATCCTAAATTTGATGCTAATGCCTCAATTTTAGTGCTAATGCCTCACAAGTTTGGTGTTAATGCCTCAAATTTGATGCTAATGCCTAAAAAAACGATGGTGGAGGCTACTACAATTTTATTTTTTCTTAAATCATGTTTTACGTGTAGTTGGGAGAACACCAGAAGAACCTACGGGGAGAACCCTTAGCATTTTCCCTTTGGCAAATACAACCAAATCCTTTGGCCATATTTTTTGAGTCCTTTGCATCCCCCTCCAGTATTATCTTCCTCCACCCCATTTTGATACTAAACTCTACGCCTTGCTGCAAGCACTTCCACAGACACTGGGTCATGAAAATAAGTCCTTAACTTAATTATATTTATTATATTTAACTTATATAAAAACCCAATCAAACTTAGGAATAAAAAAAATGAGCATTCACAATGGAAGAGCTAAATTACAATTTTATTTAAAATAACTCATTAAATTGATAAAATAACCTCTACATTGGAGAAGCTAAAAAAAATGCATAATAGATATTTTATTAAATAAGCTAAAAAAAAAGCTACTTGTAGCGGCATTATTCAAAGAGCTATTTTCCTAAATTTTTTTTCCACGTCTTTTTTTCTCCTACTATCTCTCCCAAAATTTTATTCTCACCTTTTTTTTTTTCTATTATTTCTCTCACCCATTTTCTCTTTTTTCAAAATTTTCTCCTACTATTTCTCTTTCACATCTCATTTTTTCTAAAATTTTCTCCTATTATTTCTCTCTCCGCATCACTTTTTTTCTCAAAAGTTGAAAAATAAGATATTTTTTAAAAAATACAATCATTATAAAAAATATAAAAAATAAAAATGAAATGATATAGATAAAAATATAATTAATCGGATGTAGGAGATCCTTAAAAAGTCATTAGCTAAACTAGATAAATTGAGTTTTTATGAGCTATTTTACATAAAAAAAAAAAAAAAAAAAAAAACTAGCTCTTCCAATGTGAATGCCCTTAACTGTTAAATACAATAAATTTTTCTCGATTTGTCTCTAACACGGGTAGACACACATGGGTTTGGATCCGTCAGTCACTAAATCAAAAATACACTGACTCAATTAAGATATATTCCCTCGACAAAACAAAAACCGACACTACAACCACATCTTATGAGACTCAGAAGCTATCTCCCATATTCGGCTACTTCAGTATTCGAGGGACCACCCTTATTCCGATAAAATTTAGGGGAAAATGCATTTTTAACCCATGAAGTTTCAGTACTTTTTCAATGTTAACCTCAAAGTTTAAAAATTTGCAATCCACCTGCATGAAGTTTCAAAATTTGGCAATTTTAACCTTTCTATTAGTTTTTCCGTCAAATTGGACGGAAAAGTATGAAATGACAAAAATGCCTTTAGTCTTATTTTTCTAGGGTTCCGTCCATTTTAACGGAAAAAACTAATCGGAGGTTAAAATTGCCAAATTTTGAAACTTCATAGGGGTGGATTGCAAATTTTTAAACTTTGGGGTTAACATTGAAAAAGCACTGAAACTTCATGGGTTAAATATGTATTTTCCCCTAAAATTTAAAAGAAATATGGATGACCTAATGCTCATATATTAGCATAGATAATGGGGTTAGGGGAATTGAAAATTTAAACAAAAAATATTTCATATTCCATACCCAGTGAGCAAACAAAATTCCCCTTAACATATTTTCACAATGAATTTATCCACGGCCACATGATAAAGTAATCGTTGTGCCACAAAAAAAAAAAAACAAAAACAAAAACAAAAGGGGAAATTACACTTTACCCCCTGAACTATCTACCGATTTGCACTTTTTGCCTCCAAAGTTTCAAATGTGACACTTTACCCCCCCAAACTTTCAAATTGTGGCAATTCGACCACTTTAACCTTTTCTTTCCCCAAATGCCCCTATCACATATTTTATTTTATTTAAAAAAAATCCAAAAAAAACTAAAAACTAAAAAAAAAAGAGAGAAGAAATATGCTGGGGTGGTTCGGCCACCCCAACATATTTCTTTTTTCTCAAAAAAATAATAAAAAAAATGAAATATGTGATGGGGCATTTTCGAAAAAAAAAAAGGTCAAAGTGGTTGAATTGTCACAATTTGAAAGTTTGGGGAGGGGGGGTAAAGTGTCACATTTGAAACTTTGAAGGTAAAAGTACAAATCGGTAGATAGTTCAGGGGGGTAAAATGTAATTTCTCCAAAACAAAAACATATCATTCATTCATTCATGTCACAAAGACATCAAATATGTCACAAAGACATCAACTATCATAGAGCCAAGGATAATTTCACAATATGCTCACAATATTAACTTGTGTTACAGAAGTAACATAAGGATAAAGTAGATATTAAATTATAGTAGATTTATATTTAAAATGAATTAGATTTCATTTAGATTAGTTTGGTATCAACATTTTTATATTAGAGATATCTATTTGTATTTCAATTATCCTTGAGTTTGAAAAGGATTTTTAGGTTTCCTTAAAATTTAAAAGGTCTAGGTTCTCTCAGAATCTAAGGTTTATGTTTCCTCATAACCTAAAATCTATCCTATTACTTATTCACGTAAAAATTTGGTATCAAAGCCAACTTGCTCAATGACGATTGAGGCATGGATTGATTGGTTAGAGCAACAGAATGCGGAAATTAAAAAACTACTCGAAAATCTCATAAAAAATTCAGCACCGCAGCAAGCAAGCATGGACCAACTCCAACAACGCATAGAAGAGAAACTGGACAGCAAGGAGTCCAAAGAAGAAAAAAATTATGGGAAAAATTCTACAGTAAGAACCAATGACAAGTCACACCATGGAAACCTAAATTCCATGCCATCGCTGGATTTCTAGCCAACGAAAGACATCAACAACGTTGTCAAACAGCTGGATCCATTTCACCACATTGAAGTCTCACCACCACCATGTGCTGCTGTACCTATACAGACACAACCCCACCATTATTCCAAAATAGCCCTATCACCACCAACAATAGAGTCCCAACACAAAGCCATCTACAAATCAGCAACCCACAGCCCAACAAACCCATCTCTCACCGAGAAAATTCATCAACCCCACTTGCTACAGAAGCTCTACCTCGTGACTCATAGAGCTACCACCATCTCCAACCCACACAAAATCATCAAAGAGAACTGAAGGGTGCAGATCTGGACACTTGGTGACAAAGTAGCATTTCCACTTTCTGAACGACCACCTAGGAAGAGGATGAAAGGCCAAAGACGAAAAGAATGCAAAATGGGGGCAACATTGGAAGAAAAGAATTTTTAGACCTTGAGGACAAGTTCTCCTTAAGGGGAAAGGAATGTTATGGAAGTAACATAAGGATAAAGTAGGCATTAAATTATAGTAGATTTATATTTAAAATGAATTAGATTTCATTTATATTAGTTTGTTATCAATACTTTTAGATTAGAGATATCTATTTGTATTTTAATTATCTAGTTATCTTTCTAGGTTTATCTTCAGTTTAAGAGTTTTACTCCAAGTCTAAGTCGTTGTAATGTTCCTATTTAAAGGATGGTATTTTAATAAAATGAATTAGAAAATTAATCCCAAACTTTGAGTTTGAAAAATATTTTTAGGTTTCCTTAAAATCTAAAAGGTCTAAGTTCCCTCAAAATCTAAGGTCTAAGTTCCCTCAGAACCTAAAATCTATCCCGTTACGTATTCACGTAACAACCTGTGAGCATATTGATAATTTTCACATGTAAACACTCAAGAAGAATATTGATAATTTCTTTTCTCATCAAACTTCGATAACATCTAATCCTTCAAATAAAATAAAAAACTATATATTAACCAAGTGCATGTGAATTTTCACAACAATGAGTAAAAGAAATATCCAACAACTCAAAAAGAATTTAAAGTCATGCACAAGGATCTCAAAATGATATTTAACAAAAGCATAAATAATTTTGGGGAAAATTCACTTTTAACCCCTAAAGTTTCAGTGGTTTTTCAATTTTAACCCCAAAGTTTAAAAATTTGCAATCCACCCCCCTGAAGTTTCAAAAACTTGCAATGTTAACCCTAAGTTAAATTTGGCCGTCAAATTGGATGGAATCCGCCCCACGTGCGCCTCATGTGACTTTTAGGGTTCAGCTTTCCAGTTTTACCCTCAGTCCAAACTAAAGGCTTTTTTCCAACTACAACACATGACACACACATCCCTTTCATTCTCGAACACCCCACACACCACACACTGCCCATCTCACTTGAGCAACCCACGCTCCACACACCGAACAACGACAAGAAGAAGAACCTTCCGAAAGTGGTCCCCTAGTTGATTCAAGTAGCAAATCGCGAGTACCCGAAGTGGGATTGTTGGTCTCCTTGTGTTGCTACCCCACCCACACAACACAATACACGGACATCAACATCAAGCCGATAGTTTTGATGAACAAACAGTTTCGGTGAACAACATCGTGGTCCCCTCGTTCGTGGACGTATTGCGTGGAGAAAGGGACAACGCTTAAAAGTAAAGTTCACTTTCTTACAAGGTATTCCCCAATTTTCATTTTAATTTTTGAGCATGTACTTTAGGGTTTTTTGTAAAATTGTGGGTTTTGGGGAAATATTGGGTTTGTGGTTATTGGCAATTGTTTATTGAATATTTTGTAGGGTTCTTGTCCATTTGTCCCACATAACCCATTATTCATGTTAGTTTGTGGCATGCACCCACTAGGTTGATAACCATGTTGGAACAATGTTAGGGTTTCTGTGTTATTTCATTTAATAGCTGTTTTTCCTTCAACTGGTGGTTTAAGTTTGCTTAGGGTTTATGATGAAATTCATTTTAAGATTAAGGTTTAGGGTTAAGGGTTTATTTAGGGTTTGTTGGCTTTTGGATGAAATTCATGTTTTCAATTTTTGCAGCCAGCTCATTCTCTCTATTTAACTGTGCTTTGTTGGTTTAAGCTTTCAATGAGGCACTGTAAAAACATTGGATTAGTAGGGAAAAAAAAAACTAATATGTTTTATTAGGTTCCCCAAAAAAAGTAATAGCTTTTATTGTGCTTGGAGTTTAGGATACACACCACCTTCAATAACAATATTTATTCCACTTTGTAGGATGGCCAATTCTAGATTAGTGTTCGAGGTCCACTATAGTGGTAGATTCGAAAGGACAGTTGGATGTCAATACATGGGGGGTGATGTGGCAGTCCATACAGAGAGTGTTGACCCTGATGAATTGTCCTACTTTGAATTGGAAGCCATATGCCGACCTTATGGGTACAAGTCAGGAAATTTAATATTTTTTCAAGATCCTGGTCAAAGTCTAGCCAATAGTTTGCATTTGATTACATCTGACCATAATGTACTATTTATGGTTGAACAACATAAATCTCATAACATTGTTTCTTTCGAGGAGGGTATAGTTGAGGTTTTTAAGGAAGACGATGAAGATGAGGATGGAGGGAGGGTTGACCTTAATGACCCTTGGTGGCATGATAAGATTAATGATGAGGAAGATCTATTTGATGTAAATGTTGATGACATTGGTGGTCGGGCTAGACCATAATAAACAATACCAAATAGGTCTGAGTGTCAGGAAAGGGAACAAGATAGGAATGAAAGAGGTGATGATGATGGATGTGATCAACATGATAATGATGAGAGAGAGGGTGTAACACCTGAGGAATTTATTAAGATGACTTAGAATGCTTTAGTTTAAATTGTGATTTTTTAAGTTAAATCAAATATATTAGGAAAATATATTTGATGTCTAATATTCTCAGTTAAAATTGAGAAATAGATAGTTAGAGCTAGCTTTGATATATATATATATATAATGTATTAATTGGCATTCAAGATTTACCTAGTTAATTGCCTGAGAGTTAGTAGTAATGGTAGAATTTGTGAATTAAATAAATTAGTTTGATTAAGTTTTATATTAAAGATATATATATATATATATATATATATATGCATATAGGTGAGGCAGTAGCAGTAGGTGTCACTATGGTTCTTGAAAATTTCAAGCTTTGGAGTTTCTACAAAGCCTCTCGCCTAGAAAGAATCATAACTGCGGTGAATCTATTGGATAGTGAATCGGTGCAGGCAATAAGGATAAAACCAGCTCTTTAAGAGCTGTCGTACACCTTCAAATCTTTATGATTTATTCCATCCGTATCCCCAAAGCCATGCCTATAAATAGTGGGTGCGTTGCTTGTTTTCACATCATAGAAAAATGCAAATATTTTTCTCCCTCTCGCTCAGTGAGAAAAAAAAAAAAAAAAGAGAGAAAAAGAAAAAGAGAGAAAGTGAGATATATATAAGCTTGAGCCTTGGAACATCTTAAAGTGGGAGTGCTAGGTATAATCCATTTTATCCTTAGTTTATGTCAATTATAGTTATTAAAATTTAAATTATGTCAATTCTAGTTATTAGAATTTAAATTATGTCGTTTTAATGCCTAAATTGCATGGGAAAGTATGATTGAATATCTCGGGACGTATATTATATTCAATCATCCTTTTAAATATTATAATGCATCATTGTGCTGCCTAAATTTTATTAAGTATTTTACAATAGTGCCGTTGTAATGCCCAAGCAATGTTAGATGTTTTAATTAAATATTACACTAATGTCGTAGTAATGTCTGCCTGAAAATACAAAAAAATACTAAATAGCCGTTATGATGTCAAAATAGTATTAAGATATTTAGATATGTCGTTATGATGCCCAAGTGATATTATAATATTTTAGATACATGTCGTTATACTGCCCAAATTTTTAAGATAAGGGCAAAGTATGAAAATAATGTTTTTGAGGTATTTTAAGGATCCTAGGATTCAAAATGAGTCATAGGAATAAAATAAATTAAATATATGCTAATGTAAAAAATTGCGATATTAAATGCAGAAAGTGTATAAACAAGGGAAACTACAAATAAGGACCGTTAAGCTTGAGAAGGGTAAGTTCAAACTTACTGACCCTGCATTATTTTACAAAAGCATGATTTGTACATTTTGTTGAGCCCTATTATTTTAGTTACACATATGAATATATTTTGAAATGTTTTACATGAAAATGTGTTTCCAAAGAAAATGATCTATGAAAAGAAGTTGAGTTTTGGAAGGAAAACAAGATTTGCGAAAAAATATGATGTTAGGAAGGGGGAAACAAAGTTACCTAATAGCCTAGCGGTTGAGTGGGGTTATATGCTCAACACCTCAAAGCTATGAGAGGGATAAATTATTAGCAACCTTGTGGTTAAGTGGGATAACACTTAGCAAACTCCTAATGATAAGTGGGAGTATAAATTCACTTATTGTCATGATGATATGTTATGATATGCTATGATATGCCATGCTATATAATTAAATTATGCTAATTTCATTAATGTCTTATTCATTATGTTATGAACTGTTTTACTGCTTCCTATTGTGAAATGTAAAGTTAATTATATAGTAAGAAAAATGCAAGAAATATTATTCCGTTTATTTATTAAGTATAAAAACGTCTATCACCTAGTTTACTATCTAGCCATAAATTTATTAAAAACTCATTTATGAAAACCTTGCATACATGGCTGTTTAGTAAACACTGGTGAGAAGATAGATTTTTTTTTTTAAAACAAAAAAGGGGGCTCTAATAAAAATGGTCAATTCCCTTGAACTTGCTGAGTCGTGGACTCACCCTTCCACCTTTAAAATTGTTGTGACAATTTTCTAGATGGGATTGAAGAAGAGGAGGAAGAGGATGCGGCTCCGTATGAAAGTCCATACTATTGTGCATAGGACTAATAGGAGGCCCTAGTCTTTTTGGAGTTACTCAAGACAGTTGTAGATATATTAGTAATGTTTGATGTGTGTATTTTAGAAGTTTTCTCATGACATCTTGTAATATATTAGTGTGGTTTGTAGTAACTGTGTAAGTGATATGCCATTTGTGGCAGAGTTTAAAGAAACTGAAATCCTAGTTGAGAATGAAGATATTATATGAAGTTTAAATTAGATGCTCTGATACATTTACATTATGAGGAAACTCTGATAAAAAAAAAAAAAAAAGAGTTACCAACATGCAGTAAGGATTTATATAATCTCACTTACGGCTTGTTTAAAAGGCCAGGGCATTACAGAGTGGTATTAGAGCAATCGGTTCTGAGGACCCTAGGGAAGTGATTCCTTATTAGAGTTAAGTCATAAGGATCTAGGTTATATATTGGAAGGTATACCGGAGCTTTAGGATATTAAAATTGTAAGTCTAAAAGCTTGATCTTAATGTTTGTAAAAAATGTCGTCAAGTGAAACTAGTAGTAGGATGACTTCGGAATCAACTTACAAAGG
Source organism: Carpinus fangiana (assembly GCA_006937295.1). Taxonomy (NCBI): domain Eukaryota; kingdom Viridiplantae; phylum Streptophyta; class Magnoliopsida; order Fagales; family Betulaceae; genus Carpinus; species Carpinus fangiana. The sequence continues at coordinate 25,520,973 of CM017324.1, forward strand.
AAGGAAATCGGCCATACGTACTTGGCCGGTTGGTCGTGGACCGACCTTGAAGAAACTCCCAAGCTCTCCAGATTACGAGCAACCTTTGCTTTTACCGAGGAACAAATGAGAGAAATGATGACCTATGACGAAGAAAATGAGCATACAGAGGATGAGGATTCTTTGTTCATAGTGGAAGAAGGAGCAAGATATGAGGAGGAAGTATGCTCATATAAACCAACTTGGGATTATGAGGAAAGTGTAGAGGAATTTGAGGAAAAGTCTGATAGTGATGATCCAAACTGGGATCCCAAGGAGAACTATGCTGCCAACAAGAAGAAGTATTTGGCTAAGAAGAAGAAGTAGTTAATCCACCTAGAATGGGGATGATGCACTAAAAAGCTTCACTGAGGAAGCTACCTGCATCACCTCATTTATGTAAAATTAAGTTGTAAATTACTGCGTGCTTGTAAGAAAATCAATAAATGGCTCTAATGCCAACTTTTGTGTGAAACATTGTCTGGATACTTTGACTTGAGTTAGTTATTAATTGTATTGTTGCCAACCAATGCAGCCAATACCTCAGATGTCCGCTCAAATGGGTGACAACTCAGAAGGGTTGGAATCAGATCAAAATAGGGGCAATCATGTACCTTTACCCCCACCACCACAACCCTCGCCTTATGAAAGAGGGCATCCTGATGCTGCAGAGGTTGCCCGATACTTAACCGAAGCTATTGATGTACAAAAATAAAAGTACTCGCAATAGCACGAGTCGTTTGTAATAAAGTGTTGTGCAAGTGCGAGGTCGATCCACAGGGAATTTGTGTTCTTGTAAAAAATCAATTTCCTAATCAAATTGATTTTATCTTAACCTAGTTCCGAAGTTCGAAGTTGGTCGTGCAAAAATATAAATGAAGTAAAAATGAAATTGCTTGAATAATAAAAAGACACTAAGGTTTTCTGAATCCACCTTATCAAATCAAAACTCACTCTCATGTTTTGTTCATACATTCGTCAAGAATTAAACCCTAAGCATTTTCTATTGTTTTTATAAAATCTTATTGAAAGATTCGATGAATCCAACTCTATTGCGAAAGACAACGAATATCCAATTGAGATCAAAAGATCCAATGTATCCGTTTGAACAACGAAAGACAATGGATATCCAATTTCAATCAAAAGATTCGATGTATCCGCTGGATGAAACACAACGAATATCCAACGTTTAAACAATTCTATAAACAACAATTAATACAAGTTTTGTCACATAACTAGATTGAAACGAAAATACTTCATATTAAATTCAGAATTGTACGAACAAAAACATGAGGAATAACGAGTTAATCAATGATGAGGCTTCATCTTCAACCTTAGTTGAAGGTTTTAGCCTCTCATGACGACAACAGACATAAACATATCCAATGAAATCATAAAGAAACAAAAACTTACAAAGAAAAGCGTTTGAAAAGCTCAAGAACGACTCTAGGTCGAAGTTTTGGACTCTACGGCGCCTCCCTATATGTTTACAATGAAAAAAATATATTTATAAGCTAATTCTAGGGTTTTAACGCTTCCAGGTCGGCCGAGTGCATTCGATCGTACTTTAGGTGCGATCGTTCGCACTCGAGCATGCATTTTCAGTGTTGATGGGCGCAAGTGCGATCGTTCGCATATGCTTCAGAATTGGCCAAAACTTATGAAATATGAATTTGTACATCTTCGAGTTAGCTTTCCAATGACTCAAAGATCACTTCAATCGGAGTTCTACAACTCTAGATATGGCCGTTTTGGTGGGACTCGTCGGGTGCGAATCATCGCTCAACTCAAATTTGCTTCCAATGCTTCCCGAACTGTCTTAAGTCCCAGAATTAATGTGGTTAGCCCTAGATGTACCTTAGCAACCTGAAAAATACTAAAACACCAAAACTAACCAAAAACATCAGAAAATAACAAAACTAAGGGATTAACAAATACAAGCTAAAGGGCCCAAATATGCAATATTTGGCACTCATCAGCTATGGCCTGGGTTCCACGTCCAGCAATGAGAGAGGAGCAAATAGGTTGTTTCTTCAAAGACTTCTGTGCACACCACTACCAAACTTTTGATGGTAGTCAAGGATGTTTTGCAGCCGAATCTTGGATTACTGATATCCAGAAATTGTTCGAGGTGATGGGCTGCACCGATGGGCAAAAAGTCCTTTATGCCGCATACAAGCTTACTAGATTAGCAACAAGATGGTGGGAGACCAAGAAGGAACTCTTGAATTGTGAGTTAAGGGGAGTGGAAATCTCTTGGGCCCGTTTTAAGAAAGAATTTAATGATAGATTCTTTCCTAGAGCCCAATAGCAACTTTGTGCCAAAGAATTCCAGAACCTAGTTCAAGGTAACATGATTGTAGAACTGTATGCTGCCAAATTCATGGAATTGACAAGGTTTGCTCTGAACTTAGTGCCTGATGAAGAGTCAAGGACTGAAAGGTTCCAAGAAGGCCTACACCCACGAATTAGGGACAGGGTGACATAAGGATTACGAAGGGTCGCATGCTTAGAAATCAAAGACTTTACTAAGCTAGTAAATGTTGTTGCCATCGCAGAAAGGGGACATAAGGATTACGAAGTTGCCAAGGAAAAAAGGAAATGATTCATCCCCAACGCCACATGCCCTGTAAAGAAACTTGCAATTGGTAGTGGCTCAGGATAGAAGGCCAGAAGGAAGGGACCAGCGAATCAAGGAGCACTAAGGTCGACGTGTCCAAAATGTGGGAAGATGCATGCTGGAGAATGCAGATCGGGAATTGGGACATGTTTCCGATGTGGTCGAATATATCACTTTGTCAGAGATTGCCCGGTGGCTAGCTCTGGAGGATCCAAACCACAAGGAAGCGGCAATCAGCAAAGGCCTGCACAAGCTAGGGTGTGGTACTCGCAAGAGAACGAACCGTTAGGTCGTATAGCGTTGCGCAAGTACCGAGATCGAACCACAGAGAACGGAGTTTTGTAATTAAAAACTAATAGAACTCTCAAATTAAACGTATCTTAACCTAGTCCCAAAGAGGATTGATTTCGAACAATGAAAAATGCAGAATTTAAATTAAAATGAAAAATGTAGGGATAAAAATAACTAAGGTTAAAGACGAACCTCACCCAATAAGAATAAGCTAAATACATTAAACACTCATTCTCCGTTTTTTTAAAACTTTAAACCCTTCAACACACTCTATTGTGGTAATTGACACAAGTCAAACCGAATAATGTGTTTACCGTTAAGGAGCTACAACAAGTATTGATTATGGATA
>CM017324.1:25527026-25570072 GCA_006937295.1 Carpinus fangiana
CTAATAGGGTGGCCAGCCATCCCCTATGGGGTGGCCGGCCACCCAAAGTTTGTCTTCTTTTTTTTTTTTTTCTTAAATTATTATTTTATTTTATTATTTTGATATTCTGTCCATATTCAAAATTTTTGGGGCTTAACAATGAATTTGGTTGTTTTTTTGGGGTTTTGGACTAAACCAGCCAAACAACAAACTCACATGGGTTTTGTAAAAAATCCAAACTCAAAACGAAAACAAGCCTATCCAAACAAGGCCGTAATCTCTGGAAATGGGATTGAGGTAGATTCGAGTAAGATAGAAGCGGTGGTCAAATGGGAGAGGCCAACAAATGTCCAGGAAGTCTGCAGTTTCTTAGGTTTTGCTGGCTACTATCGGAGATTTGTAGAAGGATTCTCTATACTCTCGGGACCTTTAACTGCATTGACAAAGAAGAACACTCGTTATGTTTGGAATGACGAATGCGAAGCAAGTTTTCAAGAACTAAAGAAGAGATTGGTAACCGCCCTAGTTCTCACACTTCCTTCGGATAAAGAGGGATTTGTGATTTTTAACGACTCTTCTTATAAAGGTTTAGGGTGCGTACTTATGCAACAAGGAAAGGTGATAGCATATGCCTCGAGACAGTTAAAGAATCTCGAAAGGAATTACCCTACTCATGATTTGGAATTAGCAGGGTAGTTTTTGCGTTAAAAATATGGAGGCACTATCTTTATGGATCAAAGTGTGAGGTATACACTGATCATAAAAGTCTCAAATATATATTCACTCAGAAAGATATGAATATGAGGCAAAGGAGATGGATAGAATTGATTAAGGATTATGATTGTTGTATCCTTTATCACCCAGGCAAGGCAAATGTGGTTACAGATGCATTAAGTAGGAAATCACAGGGTGAAGCATCCAATTCTATGCAGAGTCTAGATCAGCTTGCTCAGCAATTCGGAATGATTCAATTTGACACAAGGCCAACAACTGGAGGAATGGGATTGCAACACTCACTATCCAACCAATGCTAACAGATCAGGTTAAGATGGCTCAAGAAAAGGATTCAGAATGAAAAGATCTTAGAGAAAAAGCTAGTCAAAGGGAAGCTCATGGTTTTAATGTTGCCTCAGATGGTCTTTTGAGAACAAATGATTCTAGAATGGTGTTGCTGAAGGATGATAAGCCGAGAACAGAAATTCTGGAAGAAGCATATAAAACTCAGTATACGGTACACCCTGGAAGCACTAAGATGTACCAAGACCTGAAGAAGATTTATTGGTGGTCTGGTATGAAGCGGGATATTGCAGAATACATAGCACGATGTGCGACATGTCAACAAGTCAAAGCCGAACATCAACGACCGGCAGAACCACTACAGCCACTCAGCATTTCGGAATGGAAGTGGGATCAAATAGCGATGGATTTTGTAGTTGGTTTACCAAGGGTACCAAACGGACAAGATGCTATTTGGGTAGTAGTGGATAGACTTACTAAGAGTGCTCATTTTGTTCCCTACAAAATGAATAACTCTATGCAAAAGATGGCGGAATTGTACATACGAGAGATCGTTAGGTTGCATGGAGTGCCTGTTTCGATAACATCGGATCGAGATCCTTGATTTACTTTGAAATTTTGGAGAGGGTTGTAAGAAGCGATTGGAACGAAATTGAATTTTAGTACATCATACCATCCACAAACTGACGGTCAGTTAGAAAGGACTATTCAAATTCTAGAAGACATGTTAAGATTATGCGTACTTAACTTTAAAGGTAATTGGATTCGATTTCTACCTTTGGTTGAGTTTGCCTATAACAATAGTTTTCAAGTAACTATTGGGATGGCACCATATGAGGCACTTTATGGACGCAAATGTAGATCACCCTTATATTGGGATGAAGTTGGTGAAAAGCAGTTATTGAGACCAGAAATAGTTCAAGATACTAAGGATAAGATTACACTCATTCGGGAAAGAATGTTAACGGCTCAAAGTTGACAGAAGAGTTACGCTGATCAACATCGACGCAAGCTGGAATTTACAGTTGGCAGTCAAGTATTTCTTAAAGTTTCGCCAATGAAAGGTGTAATTCGGTTTGGCAAGAAGGGTAAGCTGAGCCTGAGGTATATAGGCCCTTTTGAAGTAAGGGAGGCGGTTGGACCAGTAGCATATAGAGTTGCATTACCACCAGAGTTAGCTGGAGTACATGATGTGTTCTATGTATATACACTACGAAAGTACGTGCATGACCCTTCACATGTTATCAACTTTAAACCTCTACGAATTAAAGAGAACTTATCATACGAAGAAGTGCCGATTCGAATTATGGACCGCAAGGAGCAACAACTAAGGACCAAGACCATTCCTATTGTAAAAATACTATAGCAAAATCTCGACGTAGAAGAAGCCTCATGGGAACTAGAACAAGAGATGAGAAACAGATACCCACATCTGTTCGAAGGTTTAGAACAAAACCCTTTGTAGTATTTTTTTTTTTTTATATGCTTGATATATTTGGGTATTTGCAAGTTATAGGATGCGTAGATATATGCTTCTAAATTTTAAGGACGAAATTCCAATAAAGAGGGGAGGATGTAACACCTGAGGAATTTATTAAGATGACTTAGAATGCTTTAGTCTAAATTGTGATTTTTTAAGTTAAATCAAATATATTAGGAAAATATATTTGATGTCTAATATTCTCAGTTAGAATTGAGAAATAGATAGTTAGAGCTAGCTTTGATATATATATTGTTGGAATAGTTTTCCTCACGGTGGATGCGAATTCTTTAGGGCCTTCAAGTTCTGTAATATCTTGTCGCGTGCACTCCAATTTGCTACAAAAAGAGCAACAAAGCGTCAAAGGGCCCGACGGTATCTCTACCGCGGGGACTTCGATGCCAAAGTTAAAACCTAAGAGAAATATTGTACTTCGACGCACAATAAATCAATATGCTAAATAATTTATGATTATGAGAGAGTGTAAATTGTACCTCGCTTAGGGGCCTATTTATAGGCTAAGGTGCTGAGTTTGTATTGGACTTGTTCTCTTGGGATTGTGATATATTCAAAATTGCTCATTGGAGTTTGAGATAGAATTAAGCTTCTATTGACTTGAAGACTTAGAGTAAGACTTCAATATTTCAATGTGACCCTAATTGGAATATAATTTATATTAATTAATTAAATAGCCCTTGCTATTTAATTAATATTTTTATAGGGCAATTCTCCGGCCCTTGGGGGCCCATAATCTGATGGGCTTGTAGTGTGGATTTATTCATAACAGTTACCCCCCCAATTCCCTTAGCTAAGGTACTTGGGTAATGGGAATTTAATCAAAGCTTTGGGGTCTCACTTGCCTAAGTTCCCAAGGGCACCCCCCAGCTCTATCCGAGTTGCCACGATTATCTGAATTCGTGCAGTAATCTTTAAGCAGTAACTCATAAGCCTTTCAACAGACTAACCTTTGTTCCCCGTTCGTCTTGGGGTGATTTCTTGTTTTTGCCCAAGGTTTTCTCCTTGTCATTGTTTCAAAGGGTTATCTCCTTATTCCTTGTTTTTGCCCAAGGTTTGCTCCTTGTTGCTGGGTGTGAATCTTCTTGTTTTTGTCCAGGGTTTTCTCCATGTCCTGTCTATCAAAGAACAATTGTCAAAGGGGGGTCCTTGGAGGACCGAGGACACTCTGATGCTTAAATTAGCATTACTCTTTATTTAAATCAAATTCAATATTGAAAGACAATTTAAATGATAAAAGTCTAAACTAAATCTTGGGCCAAATCTAGTATTAAAGATAGTTAAATACTAAAAGCATAAATAAACCAAACTCTGGCGTACTATTGATAGTACTTCTTCAAATGCTCTGCGTTCCATGGCCTAGGTAGTGGTTTCTTATCTGCCCTTCAAAGGGTTGTTTCTTTATTCTTTGTTTTCACCCAAGGCTTGCTCCTTGTCGCCGGGTACGAATCTTCTTGTTTTTGTCCAGGGTTTTCTCCCTGTCCTGTCTATCAAAGAGCAATTGTCAAAGGGGGGTCCTCGAAGGACTGGGGACACTTTGATGCTTAAATTAGCATTACTCTTTATTCAAATCAAATTCAATATTGAAAGACAATTTAAATGATAAATTTCTAAACCAAATCGGAGGCCAAATCTTGGGCCAAATCTAGTATTAAAGATAGTTAAATACTAAAAGCATAAATAAACCAAACTCTGGCGTACTACTGATAGTACTTCTTCAAATGCTCTGCATTCCACGACCTAGGTAGTGATTTCTTATCTTCCCTTCAAAGGGTTGTTTCTTTATTCTTTGTTTTCACCCAAGGCTTGCTCCTTGTCACCGGGTGTGAATCTTCTTGTTTTTGTCCAGGGTTTTCTCCCTGTCCTGTCTATCAAAGAGCAATTGTCAAAGGGGGGTCCTCGGAGGACCGAGGACACTCCGATGCTTAAATTAGCATTACTCTTTGTTCAAATCAAATTTAATATTGAAAGACAATTTAAATGATAAAAGTCTAAACCAAATCAGAGGCCAAATCTTAGGCCAAATCCAGTATTAAAGATAGTTAAATACTAAAAGTATAAATAAACCAAAACTCTGGCATACTACTGATAGTACTTCTTCAAATGCTCTGCGTTCCATGGCCTAGGCAGTGGTTTCCCATCTGCCTTTCGGAGGTGATACGCTCCTTGTCGATGACATTCGACAACCTAGTAGGGACCTTCCCATGTTGGACCTAACTTACCCTCAGTGGGATCACGTGTGGCGATGGTCACCTTTCTGAGGACCCAATCTCTGACTTTGAACTCCCGATGTTTAACCTGTTTGTTGAAGTACTTAGTTGCTTTCTGCTGATAGGCGGCCATGGTGATCTGAGCTTCATCACGCTTTTCCTGCAATAAGTCCAGGTGCAGCCTCATTCCTTCTTCATTCAGTCTTGGGTTGTAATGCTCTACTCGGTAACTTACAGACCCTACTTCTACTGGTATCACAGCTTCAGTTCCATAGGTTAGGGCAAAAGGTGTCTCTCCGGTAGGAGTTCAGGTGGTAGTCCTGTAGGACCACAGTACCTCTGGGAGAAACTCTACCCAAGCCCTCTTCCTGTCTTCAAGCTTCTTCTTTAGGGTATTCATCAGGGTCTTGTTGGTTGCCTCTACCAATCCGTTTGCCTCGGGATGTCCTGGTGAAGAGTAGTAATTCCTTATGCAGAGTTTTGCACACCACTTCCGAAATGGTTCGCAGTCGAATTGCTTACCGTTGTCTGTTACAAAGGCATGAGGAATCCCATATCTACACACTATTGACTTCCACAAGAAACTCTAGATGTTTCCAGTTGTGGTGGTTGCCAGTGCCTTCACTTCTGCCCATTTGGTGAAGTAGTTGACTGCAACTACTATGAACCTGCATCCTCCTTTTCCAGTGGGTAACGGACCTACCAAGTTGACTCCCCATTGTGCGAAGGGCCATGGTGTCGAGATTGGATTCAGCTTTTCAGGGGGATTTGTTGTGATCTTAGAAAACCTCTGACACTTGTCACAATGCCTCACGATGTCATCAGAATCCTTGTTCATTCCAGGCCAATAGTACTCGGCTCTAACAGCTTTGTGAGCTAGCATCCGGCTCCCTCCATGACTACCACATACTCCTTCGTGAATTTCTCGCATCACATAATCTGCCTCTGCCTTGGCAAGACACTTTAAGAGGGGTAGAGTGTATCCCCGTTTGTACAAAGTGTTACCCGTCCATGTGTACCGAGCAGACCTCATCCATATCTGCCGTGCCTTCTGCCTATCATCTGGGAGCTTTCCATCTTTCAAGTATCGAATGATATCTACAGCCCATTCTAGGGCTTCGCTTTCCTGCTCAATCTGTAAAACCTTCATAGTCGATAATATAGAAGGCTCGGTTAAGACTTGTATCTTTTGCCCTGAGGCTTTAGCCTCTTCGTCTGCAGCGGATCCGAGTTTCGCCAAGAAATCGGCCCGACTATTGTCCTCTCTGGGAATCCTCGTCAACACTACCAGATCAAAGAAGATTTGGAGTTCTTGTACCTTGGTCAGATATTTCTTCATTTTTACCCCCCGAGCCTCATAGTCTCCTTGAATATACCCGACTACAACTTGTGAGTCACTCCTTACCTCTAGGTTCTTGGCCCCCATGTCTCGGGCTAAACTCATTCTAGCTATGACTGCTTCATACTCCACTTCGTTGTTCGTTGTAGGGAAATCCAATCGAATGGAGAACTCTAGGTTACTTCCTTTTGGGCTTGTCAGCATAATCCCAGCTCTGCCCCTCTTTCGATTGGAAGACCCATCCACATACACTATCCATGTTTCTCCTTTGGGTAGTTGGCCCCGTTTCTGGAAAATTACAGAATTCTACAAGGAAGTCAGCCAATGCCTGCCCTTTGATAGCTGTCCTAGGATATAATTCAATATCAAACTCTCCCAAATCTATGGCCCAATTCACTAATCTCCCTGAAATGTCTGGTTTCTACATTACCTTTTTCAATGGATACTCCGTTAAGACTCTGATTGTATGAGCTTGGAAATATGGCCTTAGCCTCCGAGCTGACATCATCAATGCAAATGCTAGCTTTTCTATCTTAGGATATCTCTCTTCTGCTCTATGCAACGCCCGGCTAGTGAAGTATATTGGCCTCTAGGTGCCACGATCTTGCCGGACTAAAGCTGAACTCACGGCAGTGGGTGACACGGCCAAATAGAGGTAGAGTATCTCTCCTTCATCTGCTCTGCTAAGTAAAGGAGGGTTCCCTAGATACTGCTTCAGCTGCTTGAAGGCTTCTTCACATTCTTCATCCCATACAAATGCTTTCCTGAGGACCTTGAAGAAAGGCAAGCACTTGTCGGTTGATCGAGATATAAACCTGTTTAGGGCAGCAACCCTACCTGTGAGCTGTTGAAGTTGCTTTATGCTTTGTGGTGCTTGCATGTCTAACACTGCCTGTATCTTCTCTGGGTTAGCTTCAATCCCGCGCCTTGATATGACAAAACCTAAGAATTTACCCAAGGACACTCCAAAAGCACATTTAGCCGGGTTTAGCTTCATACCGTAGAGCCTTAGAGCTTGGAACGCCTTGGCTAGGTCTTGGATATGGTTTGCTGCCTATATGCTCTTCACCAGCATATCGTCTACGTAGACTTCCATATTTTGCTCAATTTGTCCTTGAAACATCCGGTTGACTAGTCTCTGATAGGTGGCTCCTGCATTTTTCAATCTGAATGGCGTCACTTCATAGCAATAGGTTCCCCGATCCGTCACGAAAGACATCTTCTCTTTGGTCTGGTCCATACATGCATATCTAATTGTACCCAGAAAAAGCATCCATGAAGCTAAGTAACTCATGCTCGGATGTAGAATCTACCAACAAATCAATTCGCGGTAGAGGAAAGCTGTCTTTCGGACAAGCTTTGTTAAGATCTGAGAAGTCCACACACATTCTCCACTTGCCGTTAGACTTCTTTACTAGCACTACATTAGCTAGCCATTTTGGGTATTGCACAGCTTTAATGAACCCAGCCTTGATCAATTTCTCTACTTCTTCTGCTGTTGCTTGACTTCTCTCAGGTGCGCAACCTCTTCTTTTCTGGATCACTGGCGGATGAGCTGGGTCCACAGTTAGTTGATGGACTATCACTGCAGGGTCTATGCCAGGCATATCTTCATGGCTCCAAGAAAACACGTCTTCATTCTTTCGGAGGAAGGTCACCAACTCTTCTTTTAGTTCTCGGGTTAACTGTAACCCGACTCTGACACTCCTCTCGGAGCTACCGATCGAATATTCCTCCAATTCTTCGACCGGTTCTCCACCCTGTAATTGCTATTTCTCGCTGTTGTTACACCCAGTCTCGAGAGTAGCTTTTTTAGGAACGTCCTTTAGGGCGATATTGTAGCATTGGCGGGTTGCCCACTGGTCTCCTTTGACTTCCCCGACCCCCTGATCAGTAGGAAACTTCATCTTCAAGTGTGTAGTTGACATTATTTCCCGAAGCTCATTGAATGCTACTCTGCCGATGATGGCGTTGTATGTTGAAGGCCAATCGATTAACAAAAATCTTACCATTATGGTTGCTTGATGAGGGACAGTATCCGCTGTTACCGAGAGATCAATGGTGTCAACTGGTTGAACTTACTCACCTGTGAATCCCACCAGTGGGGACCTAGCTACCCTGACTTTTTCTTGGCCTATCTTGAGCTGTTTGAAAGCTGGCAGGTACAGGATGTCCGCTGAACTTCCATTGTCTACTAAAATTCTATGCATGTTGTGATTAGCTACTGTCAGGGTAACTACTAAAGCATCTGTATGAGGAAAAGATATTCCTTCATAGTCCTCGTCCGAGAACCCAATCATCATAGATTCTTTCTTCTGAACCTTCATTGGCCTTTCGACTGCATATACTTCATGGTTTCTTGCTTGTGGTGCATATGCCTTTCTTGCACGGTTAGACTCTCCTCCCCTTGAAAATCCTTCAGCTATTGTTCGAATCTCTCCTAGCACAACTTGGTTTACCGGCGATCCATGTTGTCGGCTACGGCTTTTTTCTCTTCTTTCTTGATTGCGTCCCTGTGGAATATCCTCCCGTGGATGATTCACTCGGCCTCCTCCAACTTGATGGGGGAGATCCCGTGGGTGGTGTTGCCGGTTACGGTTGTCTCGGTTATTACTTGGCCAATTATCCCAGTCATTCCTTGGCTGATTCCTCTGACCCCCTATGAATTGAACCAGCTTACCATTTTTTATGAGTTTCTCTATCAACTACCTCAGTGCTATGCATCCTTCGGTGTAGTGACCCCTAGCTTCATGGAAGTCGCAATATCGATCTTTGTTTCTCTCTGGAGGATTACTTGGTATCTTTGGTGGACGTACAAACTCTGGATCCCTCTTGACCTCCATTAATACTTCTGAAATCTCAGCATTGAGGGGTGTGAAATTATAGTCACGAAACTTCTTCTTTAAGGGCTTAGGTTCTGCCACTGCCTTCTGAGTTTCCTTCCTCTTGTCTTCTTTCTTCTTACTTTCTTCTGGTCTTGGATGTCTTATGTTGTCTATTGCCTCCAAAACATCGGCCTCATTGATGAACTCTTCTACTTTGTTCATCATTTCTTGGAGATTGCTTGGCGGTTTCCGCGCCATCTTCTTCATCACCAGCTCTGAGGTTAAGAGTCCATGGTAAATAGCTGAGTATACCAAGTCATCAGAGGGCTCTTCAACTTCTATTTTTTCTAGGTTGAGTCGAGTTATGAATTGCTTCAGGGTTTTACTGCTGCGTTGCTTCAGAGTTAGCAGATAGGACAATGGTTTTTTTGGGGTTCGTGAAGTCATAAACTGGGTTAAGAATACTCGGCCTAGGTCTTCAAGTCTGTCAATTGAGCTCGGAGGCAGCTTCCTGAACCATTTTTGGGCACTTCTTGATAAAGTGAGGGGGAAGGCCCGGCAAGCCACCTCATCTGGGATGCCGAGGAGGCGTACATGCGATCGGAAATCCTCAACATGCTCATATGGATCTCCGATGCCTTTATAACTTATCATAGGAGGGGCATTGAATTTTTTAGGTAATTGATGTGCCTTCAAACGTGGGGAAAAAGGTGAACCGGTTCCCTGCAACATTCTATCCACGAAAGCATCTTTTACCTTACCCTTCTACTCCGCCTCCATGACAGCTAACTTCTTGTCAAACTCTGCCATCCTCCGTTCGAGTTCTTCATCTCTATTTCGGGTGCCACCAATTTTGCTATCATTTATCTGATTTTCTTCCTCCTGAAAATTGTCTTCTTGATTTCCTCCTTCGGATTGATTATGAGTGATAGCTCGGCTAGTGAGCTCTTCTTCTTCCTCTCTCCTCCTACCCCGGCTTTTCTCGAGATGGGATTGCTCGGACACCCGTTGAAGGAGTTCTGCGTTCAGTTGCATCAGGGCTTTGATTTGCGCTGCCACTGCTGCAAAACATTCAGGATCTCCTAGTTCCGCTTGACGGGGAGGTAGGTTGTGTTGAACTGGTCCCTGCTGGACTATGGGCTCAACAGGGTTGTCCAGGATTACCGGATCCTGTTGTGGATGGATAATCGGGTCAACCGAACGGACATGGTTGGTTTGCTTCGGATTAGGTTGGACCATCGGACCAACATGATTGCCTAGTTCCTTTTGTGACTGTCGGATTGCCAGACTTCCCGATCTCGTTGTTGCCACCATGACAAACTTTTTTCTTTTTCACCAATCTTACTGGTCAAGTCAATAGTCAACAATCAAAGTCAAAGTCAACGATCAGTGCTGACGTGGCGCTAGGGCTGACGTGTTGCGTGCAGGGTGTCCTCAGAATATAATAAGCCGGAATAAGGATTACCTCATCCTTGTAACCAAGCAAAACTCAATTTGGAATTTTAAACTAGAATAGCCTATTCCTAAACCAGAATAGGAATATAAACTAAAACTAGAATAAAATATTTCTAAGCCAGAATAAGAATATGAACTTAAACTAGAATAGCCTATTCCTAAATCAAAATAGGAATTAAACATGTTGCCAAACACCTTTTATCTTCTCCAAAATCAACTCACACACTTTCCTTCTTTTCCTTCTTTGTGTGTTTTTTTTCACAGCTCCTTCCACGAGCAGTAGTCGTCCAGTGTTGAGTGCAGGTCTGACGACGGCCATGGGTCTGGAGGTCGGGGAAGGCAGCGGGTCTGGAGCTTGGAGGTTTGTTGGTGCTGCAAGTTGAGGCGGATCTGGCCTGTTTCGGTGAACGGCGACGAATGGTGGTCACGGGAGCCCACTAGGTCTCCGGTGGTGGAGGTTGCGTCGGTGCTGACTCCTGTTAGGCTGATTGCTGGGATCTCCATGAATGCAGATCTGCAATGTAGGAGGTAGATCTGCGAGACTAGTGCTACGGGCTTGAAGATCGGAGACGTCGCGGGTCTTTCTTACGCGAACGGCGGTGCAACAGTGGTCTGTTCGCGAAGGTAGCGGGCCGGTGACGACAGTGATGGGTGAAGACCGGCTGTGCACTGGGTCTCCGATGGGATTGGGGCACGCCGGTTGACTTGGACTCTTTTTTTTTTATTCTCGCGAACAGTAGCCGCAACAGTGAGTGGTGTGAAGCTCTTTGTACACCGTGAAAAATATATATTTTTTTATGAGAAACGAACTAATCGTTCCCACAGACGGCGCCAAACTGTTGGAACAGTTTTCCTCACAGTGGATGCGAATTCTTCAGGGCCTTCAAGTTCTGTAATATCTTGTTGCGTGCACTCCAATTTGCTACAAAAGAGCAACAAAGCGTCAAAGGGCCCGACGGTGTCTCTACCGCGGGCACTCCGATACCAAAGTTAAAACCTAAGAGAAATATTGTACTTCGACGCACAATAAATCAATATGCCAAATAATTTCTGATTATGAGAGAGTGTAAATTGTACCTCGCTTAGGGTCCTATTTATAGGCTAAGGTGCTGAGTTTGTATTGGACTTGTTCTCTTGGGATTGTGATATATTCAAAATTGCTCACTGGAGTTTGAGATAAAATTAAACTTCTATTGACTTGAAGACTTAGAGTAAGACTTCAATATTCCAATGTGATCCTAATTGGAATATAATTTATATTAATTAATTAAATAGCCCTTGCTATTTAATTAATATTTTTATAAGGCAATTCTCTGGCCCTTGGGGGCCCATAATCTGATGGGCTTGTAGTATGGATTTATTCATAGCATATATAATGTATTAATTGGCATTCAAGATTTACCTAGTTAATTGCCTAAGAGTTAGTAGTAATGGTAGAATTTGTAAAATAAATAAATTAGTTTGATTAAGTTTTATATTAAAGATATATATATATATATATATATGCATATAGGCGAGGCAGTAGCAGTAGGTGTCATTATGGTTGGTTCTTGAAATTTCAAGCTTTGGAGTTTCTACAAAGCCTCCCGCCTAGAAAGAATCATAACTGCGGTGAATCTATTGGATAGTGAATCGGTGCAGGCAATAAGGATAAAACCAGCTCTTTAACAGCTGTCTTACACCTTCAAATCTTTATGATTTATTCCATCCGTATCCCCAAAGCTATGCCTATAAATAGTGGATGCGTTGCTTCTTTTCACATCACAGCAAATATTTTCTCCCTCTCGTTCAATGAGAAAAAGAAAAAGAGAGAAAGTGAGATATATATAAGCTTGAGCCTTGGAACATCTTAAAGTGGGAGTGCTAGGTGTAATCCATTTTATCCTTAGTTTATGTCAATTATAGTTATTAAAATTTAGGGAAAAATACGTTTTAGCCCCCTCAACTAACACTCATTTACGTTTTAGCCCCCTAAATTATCAAAAGTTGTTAAATGGCCCCCCCAACTACCAAACAGTTACGTTTTAGCCCCCTCCGTTAGTTTTTACCGTCAAGTTTGGATGGAAGCATCCAAACTACGTCGTTTTGGATGCTTTGTAACTTGACGGCAAGCATCAAAACTACGTCGTTTTGGATGCTTCCATCCACTTTGACGGCAAAAACTAATGGAGGGGGCTAAAATGTAACTGTTTGGTAGTTGGGGGGGCATTTAACAACTTTTGATAATTTAGGGGGCTAAAACATAAATGGGTGTTAGTTGAGAGGGCTAAAACGTATTTTCCCCTAAAATTTAAATTATGTCAATTCTAGTTATTAGAATTTAAATTATGTCGTTTTAATGCCTAAATTACATGGAAAAGTGTAATTGAATATCTCGGGACGGATATTATATTCAATTATCCTTTTAAATATTGTAAATGCATCATTGTGCTGCCTAAATTTTATTAGGTATTTTACAATAGTGCCGTTGTAATGCCCAAGCAATGTTAGATGTTTTAATTAAATATTACACTAATGTCGTAGTAATGCCCGCCTAAAAATACAAAAAAAAAATACTAGATAGCCGTTATGATGTCCAAATAGTATTAAGATATTTAGATATGTCATTATGATGCCCAAGTGATATTATAATATTTTAGATACATGTCGTTATGCTGCCCAAATTTTTAAGATAGGGGCAAAGCATGAAAATAATGTTTTTGAGGTATTTTAAGGATCCTAGGATGCAAAATGAGTCATAGGAATAAAATAAATTAAATATATGCTAATGTGAAAAATTGCGATATTAAATGCAGAAAGTGTATAAACAAGGGAAACTACGAATAATGATCGTTAAGCTTGAGAAGGGTAAGTTCAAACTTACTGACCCTTCATTATTTTACAAAAGCATGATATGTACATTTTGTTGAGCCCTATTATTTTAATTACACATATGAATATATTTTGAAATGTTTTACATGAAAATGTGTTTCCAAAGAAAATGATTTATGAAAAGAAGTTGAGTTTTGGAAGGAAAACAAGATTTGCGAAAAAATATGATGTTATGTATGAATACATGTAATGCCTATCGGTCAGGGGGGGATTATGCGCCTGACACCCCGATGTTAGGAAGGGGGAAACAAAGTTGCCTAACAGCTTAACGGTTGAATGGGGTTACACGCTCAACACCTCAAAGCTATGAGATGGATAAATTATTAGCAACCTTGCGGTTAAGTGGGGTAACACTTAGCAAACTCCTGAGGATAAGTGGGAGTATAAATTCACTTATTGTCATGATGATATGTTATGATATGCTATGATATTTCATGCTATATAATTAAATTATGCTGATTTCATTAATGTCTTATTCATTATGTTATGAACTGTTTTACTGCTTCCTATTGTGAAATGTGAAGTTAATTATATAATAAGAAAAATGCAATAAATATTATTCTGTTTATTTATTAAGTATAAAAACGTATATCACCTAGTTTACTATCTAGCCATAAATTTATTAAAAACTCATTTATGAAAACCTTGCATACATGGCTGTTTAGTAAACACTGGTGAGAAGATAGATTTTGTTTTAAAACGAAAAAGGGGGCTCTAATAAAAATGGTCAATTCGCTTGAACTTGCTGAGTCGTGGACTCACCCTTCCACCTTTAAAATTGTTGTGACAATTTTCTAGATGGGATTGAAGAAGAGGAGGAAGAGGATGCGGCTCCGTATGAAAGTCCATACTACTGTGCATAGGACTGATAGGAGGCCCCAGTCTTTTTGGAATTACTCAAGACAGTTGTAGATATATTAGTAATGTTTGATGTGTGTATTTTAGAAGTTCTCTCATGACATCTTGTAATATATTAGTGTGGTTTGTAGTAACTGTGTAAGTGATATGCCATTTGTGGTAGAGTTTAAAGAAACTGAAATCCTAGTTGAGGATGAAGATATTATATGAAGTTTAAATTAGATGCTCTGGTACATTTACATTATGAGGAAACTCTGATAAAAAAACAGAAAAAAAAGAGCTACCAACATGCAGTAAGGATTTAGATAATCTCACTTACGTCTTGTTTAAAAGGCCAGGGCATTACAAAGGGTGATGAAGATAATGATGAGGGAGAGGGTAGTGAAGATAATGATGGGGGATAGGCTGCTGTTGATGAAGATGAAGGGGGTAACAATAGCTTTAATTTGAAGAAGACTTTTCATGATGATGGTGATGATGGTGATGATGGTGATGATGATGACAATTCTGAGATGGGTAGGAGTGATATACATGACTCACCAGTACCTAGTGATGAAGATTGTGAAACACCATCTACTGCACGTACAATAGATTTTCATGCTGTGGATCTACAAGATCCAGCCATTACAATTGGGATGAAATTCCCAAACATTGAAATGTTTAGAGAAGCAATTAGGGTATACAATGTGAAGAAAGGGAAAGACATTAAATTCAAAAGAAGTGAAAGAATGAAATGTGTATGTGTATGCAAAGATGCCAAATGTAAGTATAGGGTGTATGGAAGAAAGATGCATGATGAAGAGTCATTTCATGTCAGATCTATACAGCCTAGACACATTTGTGGTAGGAAATAAAGAAACACCATTGTAAACTCCACTTGGATTGCACGCAAATTACTTGACAAGTTTAGGGTTCAACCGAACATGCCTTTGGATGTTATCCAAAATGAAATAAAGGATAAATGGCATGTGGATGTCAATCCAAGTATGATGTACAAAGCTAGGAAGAAGGCCAAAGTGAAATTGTATAGGAAACTTGAGAATCAGTATGAGAGGCTATGGGACTATTCTGAGACTTTGAGACGTACTAACAGCGGAAGCTATGTTGTGATGAAAGTTGACCGGCCGAACCCTAATTTGCCTCTAAAATTTGGAAGAATGTATGTTTCCCTGTTTGAAGGGCTACTTAGAGGGTTGTAGGCCTATCATTGGGGTAGACGGGTGCTTTTTGAAAGGACCATTTAAAGGCCAACTACTTTTTCTATTGGGAGAGATGAGAACAACAACATGTATCCAATTGCTTTTGCGGTTGTCAAGGCGGACGTGAAAGACAACTGGATCTGGTTTCTTGAAACCCTAGTCTCTGATCTTGGTACCCATGCTAGGCATGATAGGCCTACATTCATTTCAGATCGACAAAAGGTAACATTTAGTTTTTTTTTTTTTTTTTTTTTTTTTTTTCCGAACACTTTATATATTCATTAAATTAGATTGATAGAGTGCTTTATTGGTAACATAATTTTTTTTTTTTTTTGCAGGGTCTTATGCCAGCTTTTGATGTTGTTATGCTAATGGTTGATCACAGGATGTGTTAAGCATTTATATGCCAACTTTAGAGACATTGGGGGGCATCGAGGGTTGGCACTAAAGGAAAAGTTATTAGCTGCAGCGTCTTCATACACAGAGTATGAATTCACTGAACATATGAAAGAGTTAAAGAGGATGAATGAGAAGGCATATGAATTTTTTAGTGAGGTTGACCCTAGTACGTGGTCTAGGTCATGGTTTAGTGACTACCTTAAGTTTAACTTGTTAGTGAACAACATTTGTGAGTGTTGGAACTCATACATTTTGAAGGCTTGTGATAAGCCAATCTTGACCATGTTGGAGATGATAAGAAAAAAGCTGATGAGGAGATATCAAGGTAAGAGGGAAGGGATAGAGAAGTTAACTGGGAAGTTATGTCCTAGGATTGCTGCTAAGTTGGAAGAAATTGGGTTAGTGGCAATGGATTGCATTGCAACTTATTCTGGTGAGTCGATGTGTGAAGTGACTTGTCTGGATAATAGACAATTTGTGGTAGACCTTCGTAGACGGAGGTGTGGTTGTAGGCATTGGGAAATCACTGGAATCCCATGTCCCCGTGCAATGGAAGCTATACTTTATGATTGTGGGGACCATGAGGACTATGTGGACTAATGCTTCACTATAGAGGTGTATAAGAAGGCATATGCCCCAATTATATACCCAACGCCTAGTGAGGAACAGTGGATCAAGACAAGTCATGACAAATTTGAGCATCCAAGAGGAAGAATTACACTTGGTAGGCCAAATAAGCAAAGGAGAAGGGCTCCTGATGAGAGTAGAGACCTAAATAACCCAAATCAGATGAGGAAATTTGGGGCAATGATGAAATGTGGGAAGTGCCATGGTCTTGGACACAATAAAAGTGCATGTCCACTTAATAGAAGTGAAGCATCGAATGTAAGCTTTTTCATAAATAGAAGTGACATGTTCAAATGTTTTATAAGGTCATTTGACATTATACTCAACTTATTATTTTGATGTTGTGTGTGCAGGCAAGAAGTGTTGGTTCCAAGAGACCGAAAGTGACGAAGGGCAAAGGCAAACAAACCAGTGTGAATAAGGGAATTGTATCACTAATATAATAGCCTTTACACAAGGCAGTCCATTGTTTGACTAAACTTTTTTTTTTTTTGTTATGTGTGCAGTCATAGGGCCCTAGTTTAATTACACCTCAAGTAAACAAAGGCAAACAAACAGTTGGGGATAAGGTAGTTCAATTATTGCATGCTTTATTCAGCTTATTTGAGTATTAGTGAAAGTGAATTGTTTTTGATTGTTTGTATCACCACCGGATCCTATCTATCTCTTTTTTAGTGTACTTGTAAAATATTACAATCAAGGTCAGAAATTTTAATGAACTATTTAACAAATGTATTTCGAATACTTGTTATGCAAAGGGGTCAGCTAAGGAGTACTGGTCGACTATTTGTTCCACAATCAGCTTCTGTTTTTAAATTAATTAAATATAACCTATTTTGTTATGTTTTTATTATTTTTTTCCTGACTTGTCTGGATACCATCATACTTAGGGATTCTTTTCACCATTGTTGATTTGTTTTTAACATGTATAGAAGAAGGGCATATCCAGCACTAAAGCATCGACCAACAAGGAGATTCACATCCTACACCTTCTTGATGAGCGAAAGCACACACCACCTCCTAAATTTGTTGATAAACGCAGAGAATTACCGCCTACCGGAGCTGCTGATGAAGGAAGAGTATCACCACCCCCTATATTTGGTGGTGAACAATCAGCTTCTATAGGCATTGTATTACCTCCAGCATGGGGTGTGTCACTTAGAGCCTTAACCAATGATCTCATACCTCCCCTGGGTTTGTCCATAGGAGGGCTTGCATCAAGGACTCGTCGTTCAGAAAGCTAGTATTTGTCGCATTGTTCCCATAAAAAACACTGGCCCAATACACATTGACTTAACTAAAGACCTTGGTAGTGAAAGTGAAACTATTGCAAGAAGAGGGCCTAAGACTAGGGGTGGTGCAACTTTAGAAGCTGCAAGAAAAGGTCCTAAGACTAGAAGTGGTGCAAGTGTATCAACTAGGGCAGAAAGGGGTGGTGCAGCCACTGATGGGGCAGCAAGGGGTGGTGCAGCAACTAATGGGGCAGCAAGGGGTGAGGCAGCTAGAGGTATGGGAACAACAGCTAGAGGTGGTGGAACAACAACTATGATGGAAAGAGGTGGTGCAAATGTTTATTCGTCAAACCAAGTCAAAGGCAAACGAATTGTTACAACTATCCAAAAAGAGGAAAAGAAAAGAACGAGATTGGAAGCCATAAAATTTTGTTGTTTAAAACTTTCTTAGTTGATTACCATGTTGGTTTTGGTATCATAACAATGCCAGCTTCTGATGTTGTTAGGTGATAAAAACAAGTCTACATGTAAATTTGTTGTTTAGGTAAATATTAATGGTTGTATGATTGTTTAGGGTATGTACATTTGTTTATATGTTTTGTGCTATGTAATTATAAGTGGTATGTTGTTTTGCTATGAGGATGTAAAAAGGTGATGAAATCAACAGCTTTATGGGAAGTTGGTTTACATATGAGGATGAAAATTATAGCTGTGTGTGTAGGTTTGATATTTTGGTATTTTAGTTATTTGTGTGTTGTGTTGGCATTAGGAAGGCCAAACCCTATGAAATCATAGAAAGGAAAATTTTTGGTATTATGTTTTGGAAGGTGTTTTGGTATGATGATCAATACCATAGTTGTGTGTGCAGCTTCTATATTTTGGTAATAATTTTCAAAAAGATCAAACCTCATCATCTATTACTTCCGGTATTCATATATTACCACCTGATTAGCAACACAAAGACTACCTAAGAATAATTGTGTTAGGTTACCTATTCTCTAACAACAATTTTATAAGTCAAATCACCTCACTTGTGTACACTGCTATCTTCCACACTTTGCGGAGCAATCAAATTTAATGGAGGATTTATATCCACCCATATATGGTGAAAAAAAAAACCCTAAACATGTACATTTGTTTTTTTTTTTAATAATATGCATTCAGTGCGTAACTCCATATATCAATGCAAAGAAGCAAAAAATTGGTATATGCATTTGAAGTGATGGCTAATGATTGGCTTCTAGTAATATATAACAAATTCCACACGGGACTAATAAGATATAACAAATCCCACACGGGACTAATGTTTTAATGCAAAATAAATCTCACATGGGAGTGAAACCAAACCAACCCACAAAAACCCCAAAACCAAACCCACACTGGACTAATGTCTTGATAGTAAACAAATCCCACATGGGAGTGAAACCATAAGTACACTCAAAAACCCTAAAACCAAACCCACACGGGACTAATGTCTTGATAGCAAATAAATCCCACATGGGAGTGAAACTATAAGTACACACAAAAACCCTAAAACCAAACCAACACAAAAAACTACATGATCCATTGGCTCCATCATGAGGGACAACCTCATGACAACATTCCATGGCCTAAGTTGCAGCCAGCTTTTCTATTAAGAGAGCCTCCAAAGAAGCACGTGCACAGTGCAAACATCAGTACAATCCACGAAGACACAATGATAGTATGGTAATTCCTCTTCATTGCATGCATCTTTATATCCTCAATATCGATTTGTTTACGATAATTTGATATCTCATTCACAATTTGTTCCATCTCTGCCTTTAGCTACACAATTTTTTTCTCATCTTTTGCTCTCACCTTCCCAACTTCAACTTGAACCAATGTTTGACATCGTTTCGCTTTAGCCTCCAATTGTTCATGCCTTTGATGCAAACGATGTACCACCTTCTTACCAAATGAGCACATTTTAGGATCAAGCCATTCAAAGAAACCACAGTCTGGATTAATCTGCAAAACACATTACAACTAACATTTACCTGCCTAAATTAATTGAATAGATAAACTAAACAAAACTATGAAGTTATGCCCTAGGATTGCTACATAAAATATGAAAAACTTGCCTTCCAATTTTCACAACTGACAAACCTCCTTCCAAAGTTTTTCTCAGTGTTTGTGATTTTGACAACAGTGGGACGTTCGCAGAAGCAAACACGATGCACTGCACTTGAAGCACTACTATTACTTGAATCATAATAAAAGCTTGTACCTTGCTGATAAAAACTTGCACTTTTATTTGAGGTATCCATTCTACATGATATAGTAATACATAATTAGTTTGCTTGCACATTTAAAAACTGTTTATCACATTTCAAAGCTTGCACCAAACTACCATCTCGAAATGACCAAAGGGGCCTAATTCATGCATGCATGTGACAAAGGTTTTCTGAAACCTAACTAACTCTATTGGTTTTTTTTTTTTTTTTTTTTTTTTTTTTTTTTTTTTTTTTATATACATTTTTTTTTTGGCAAAATAATTAGACAAAGAGTGGAGTGGAGGAAGCTTATTTCAGGCTAAGCTTCGGGCTTATGCTGACGAGCTTCGTCGGATCCTCTCATTCTTTAATTATTTACATAAACACAAAATAAAGTGAACATAACGACAGCTAGCCAAGCTACGAGTGCTTATAACAGTTCAATACAAATTTAACTCATCCATTAATCGTTGCAGCATGAAAACTTCATGTTAATTGAAGACTAAACCATAATAAACACTAATAGTTTAGGCATTTAATATTCCCTTAAACAACAAGAACCCTAAGAAATATTCCCACAAAAACCAAATTTTACACAAAAACCCTAAAATGAACAATAGAGCAAACGCGCTAAAATTTGGGCATATCTCTTTTGTGTGTCGAAGAGGGGAAATGCTGAAAAAAGCTTGTGGACTTCAAAACTGTCGCTGAAGTGGGAGCACGAACGAGAGTTCCAAAAGGCAGGGGTCGTTGACCGTGCTTGTGTGTTTGGTGTGTGGGTGGGTGTTTGAGTTACAAAAGGATAAGGTCAGCAGCACATATGGGTGGGGTTGGTCTAGGCAAAAGGGGAGGGGTAAACACGTAAATTCAATAGCTTGGACTGAGGGTAAAATTTGAAGGCTGAACCCTAAAAAGTCACGTGAGGTGCATGTGCGACGGATTCCATCCAATTTGACGGCCAAATTTAACTTGGGGTTAACATTGCAAGTTTTTGAAACTTTAGGGGGGTAGATTGCAAATTTTTAAACTTTGGGGTTAAAATTGAAAAACCATTGAAACTTCATGGGTTAAAAGTGAATTTTCCCCAATAATTTTTCAGAAATTCTCCAACTAACCCATCATAGTCAGTCCTATTTCCTCCATACTACCCAGCATCACTCAACTCCCTTGTCTTCAGCTTGATGACTCGAACTACATTGGATGGGTTGCCCAATTTCAACCCATCCTCCATGGTCATGATGTCCACAGTCTAAGCCTGGTGACGCTCAAGTTGTGAGTCCTGTCTATGTTGCATGATAGAGAAAAGATCAACAACTTCTGAGCTTGATAATTAGGACCTTATTTCCATCATTAGTGTCACTGATGTTTGGTTTAAACACATCACGACAGGCTTGGATCGCTCTTGCAAACAAATTTGCTGCCTAATTTAGATCACACATCTCTCACGTCAAGTGTCAGTTGCAAAGCTTGCAGTAGGGAAGCAAATCATGCAGTGAATATTTGACCATGGCCAAACAATGGGTAGATCAACTAGTTGCCATGGGTAAGCCTATTGAGGATGATGACCTCATTTCATTTATCATCAGTAGTTTACATCCAATGTTCAATTCTTTTATTACTGTTGTTAAAAAAAAAAAAAAAAAAAAAAAAACTTTTATTACTGCCTTCTCATTTGTTGTTTGTGACCGTTAGATGACATTCATTGATTTTCAATCTAAACTACTAAGCCATGAAACACTACTACAAATTCAACAACAACAGACTATCACACCAGAGGCTGCCCCCTTTGTCTTACATGTCAATCATTCAAATCCGCCAAATTTTTCGAACTTAACCAGGAAGCCAAGATTTCCTCCGAGGTACTCTCCAAGGCCATACTCAAGTGGGCCACCCTACTCTCCAAGAAACAATTCTGGTGCTCCAGATCATAACAGCCAGTATGCCTCATACTCTCCAAGACATGGCAACTCCACACTTAGCACACACTAAGCCCCTCGTTCCCCATGTTAGATCTGTGGGAAAAACAACCACAGTGTCTTTGATTGCTACCATAGAATGCACTATGCCTATCAAGGTAAACACCCTCCAACACAATTGGCTGCAATGGTTGCTCACAACAACGCAAATATGGAGACCCTCATCCCGTAGAAATGTGATATTATACTTTTCTCTTGAGGTCATAAGAATTCCATAAACAAAACTATTTATTAAAATCAGAGTCTCATAAAATAATCACAACATAACTAACAAACTTAAGCTTTATTCCATTTCTCATGAAGAAGTAGCTTCTGCCTCTAATTTCTTTGCCTTGTAGCATCATCCATAACTTCATCTGGGTTGTTTTAGAAATCATCAAACATACAAAAAGAGTGAGTCGAATACTCAGTAAGTAGATACATCACACTGTAAGTGAAATTGGAAATATAATTTAGTTCCAAAAATACATCATCAATATCCTTTAAACAATATTAAGAAAATTTTTTCCTTAAATAATAATAGCATACATCATTCATGCATCATTAATTATTAGTTCAATAACATGGTGGCCGACACACATTTACGCCTTGTGTGTGAGGGTTGACGATCACTAGGATTCTGGTTCCATCCTGTGACCGCAAGTGAAACCGCATTAGGAATATGCACTCACTCGATAACTATGGTGCACTCAAGTGAGCCATACCCGGCGAACCATAATAGATGGCTGCCATCCGCACTCGTAATTTGGTACCATCATTCATGCATATATAGGCCGTTAAGTATCTTAAAACATTCACGCATTCATTCATTCATTTTCATTATTTCATTCATCTTTCTTTCCTTTCTTCATTCTTGTCATACTTCATCATTCCAATCTTTTTCATAATATAATCATAACATTGTATAACATAGCAGAAGCATTTTCATAAAGACTGTTTACCATTTGATTCCTTTCCAAAATATAGTTTTATGCATCATCATTTACATTTGATTCCTTTTCTGAAAATATAATTTTTGGATGCATAAAAGGGGCTATCAAAGAAAGGCTGACATTTTAACTATTATTAGAAAATATAACATTTATATTTGCAAGAAATCATGAATATGATCATATCCCCTTACCTCTAGACTACAGCTATGAGCAATCTTTCAAACTGCAATTTAATCATCTTGATAACTCTACCATTCTGTTGATCCATCACAGAATTAACAACTTAACATAAACTCCAACTGAAATTAATCAATTTAATCATAAATATAAGGAAGTGGTTTTACCTCATAAGAACCCAATAATATATTATTTGTGTAAACATAATTCCATCTTCCTCTCTTTCATGTTCTTCACTGTCTCTTACATCCAAAATCTCCAACTACCATCTGTCTCGTCTCCCTCTCTGCTCTCTCGCCCAGTCTCTCTTTAGTCATCTCTCTTGCTTCTTTCTTTCTTCCTACAGCTCTATCTCTCTCCCTCTCTCTCTCACGGTCTCATTTAATAAAAATCAATGAGGACTTGAGTGGGGGTGTGTAAGTCAAAGAGAGGTAAAATAAAATAAGTTGAGTAGAGGGAGTAGGTTGGGCTATGCACGTGGAGAAGAGATAATGAAGTAGGGAAATAAATGCTATGGAAGGAAAGAGAAAGAAGAAAAAGAAAGAACAGAATCTGAAAAGAAAGAATAAGAAAGTAGAAGAAGTTCGTAGAAAAGAAAAGAAAGCATAAGATAGAGTAGGCAATCAAATGGGGTGAGAAAATAGAAGATAAAGATAATGGTCAAGAGCTTGTCAACAAGAGTTAGGTGGGAAAAATTCCACTCACTCTTAATATCTCCAAAATATCAAAGAAATCCAATATATCTTCAAAATATCATTCTCTTCTAACTTCTACAAGACTACAAATAATCTAACAAAATCCTCAACACATTAAATTAATCACCTACAATAAAATAATTGTCATCAAATAAATGTCTCACTTAATATGAATATTAAAATAGATCAATGATTCAATTAATACCTTATAAATCATATTAATAAAATCTGGGTCACTACATTCTTCTCCCTTATTGGAATTTCGTCCTCGAAATTAAAGCTCACAATTGTTACCTATCCTCGAATTTAGATTTATTATAACCATCAATCATTCCTAATACCTTATAATTAATGTCGTTGCGATCCTAATGTTTCAAGTTTTATGATAACCCTCACTTATCCTCAATTATTATTGAAATCTTATCTTAAAATATTTTCCAAAAATTATCCCTTATACGTCTCATGCCTTATCTTTCTTATAAGGTCCTAAACATCTGGTTAACCATTATCAGCTCAGTAGTTCATATCTCAAAATATCATCTTCTTCTTTGTAAGCTTACAATAGTTTCCCTGATCTGAATTAATTGATCTTATCAAATAGTGTAAAAATCATATCTGCCTATATTTCCAAATCATATACAAAATATTAATATGATGGTTAATTAATTATCAACATTATCATCGTAAATCTGTAAAAGTAATTAGCATCAATGTTCTACAATTTATATCTCCCAAAAATTTCATTACATCAATATACCTCAAAAGTAAAATTATAAATTACGTCACTCTAAATATACAATCATTTCTATTTCCTTGTCTCAGATCTTGTGTTGGTGCCAAAATATCAGTGAAAACTTTTTGTATTACATCTTTAATTGAAAAATCATAACTTACCAAAAGAAATTTGTAATGATCATTCTGACTAAATCAAAATACACTATTTCATAAGGGTAAGATTCTCATCCACTCTTGATTGATACATGTGTGTCTTGATGAGTTGCAAAAATGGATAATTGATAAAAAAAATCTAAGCGATATGGGTAAGTTTCTAAACTAGAAGGCCCAAAATACTTAGGTTATAAAGTCTTTCTCCGAGGTCTTGCAAGGTCAAGAGAAGAAGAAGAGAAACAGGAAATCTAATTGAGTTGTTATCACAAGGGCATGGCAAACAACTCAAGATATGATATGTATGCGCCTTCTTACTAAAACTTCTAGTGCAAACACATCAAGTGCTCTCTCTCTTCTGTCATGTGAGGTTGCTGCCCAAGAAAGAGCTTTTAGGCCTGGAAAGCACGATCAATGATAATCTTGCTTCCTCAGGACATGATCAACGATAATCTTGCTTCAATGGTTTACTATGAGAGCATAGAAAGTGGGGTTTCATGAATTAATTTGTGATGTTTCATTTTTATAAGTGAGAAGAAACTCAAACTCGAAGAAAATCTGAGTTTTAGTACATAGGGAAATATTATAGGAAAAACATAGGTGAAAAATTTGATCAGAAGGCTTGCCTTCCAATAACGAAGAGGCATGAATTTATAGGACATGTTCTGGAAGACGAACAAGCGCGCGTAATGCGCATTGGCGTGATGATTCCTTCGACCACTCACGTGTGGATTTTAAAGTCATTGATTGAACAGTAAGCTTGACAAACAAGTGTCGCGATAGTCAATAGCGTTGTCAACCGTCATTATGAGGAAAATAAGATCAAAAAATTTCGAAAAATTTTGACTTTAACCAATCGTCGCCCAAGGCCTTTTTGTCGTTTGTTTACTGTAGCTTTAATTGAAGTGAAAATTTCCCTCTAAAAGCCAAACATCTACTGCTTCGAAAAGCTTAGTAATCCGTTCTCCTTGCGACGTTCAGTCTCTCAGCACACTTGTCCTCAACTTCATTTCTCCCAACTCCTTCGTATTCTTAAATATTTTATTTACCCTCCTAACATGATAGCCTCATTCCCATCTGTTAACACTTTCAACCAAAATGTAGCTCCTACAGCCCATCCTATTGTTATGCCTAATGTACGGCTTGACGTGCCTGATGCCCACCCTGAAGTGCCTGCTATACGCCCTGACATATCAGTCATTCCTTCTAACATGTGGCATCTAAACTTTACTTTTGACAACCGTCCTATCACACTTCATGATTCTGTCCTGTTACATGATTCTACTGTCATGGCAGTAGCTAGAGGTTTCGTACTACCACGTGATCAAGTACTGTTGATTGATAAATTTAATATTGACGTTGTTAATGATTCGTTGGCGTTTAGTATTTAGAGTGTTGTTTCAGCCTTTGATCTAGCACGATGTCTTCATATTCGAAATGAAGAGATGGAGTTCTTAAGAAATCAAACTGGGATATTACAACGACTGCTCAAACACTACAAGCAAAAGCACATGGAACTGAAGCAAGAAAATACTCAGCTGAAAAAGCTGGTATTATCATATGCTGAAGGCTTGGGACCAAAGATACAAGAAACGGAGAAGGATACCAAATGTCTCCAGCAGCAGTACGAAAAACTCCAAATCGATGTCCAGAGATATCACGCATCTCTCTGTCCAAGCTCTAGCCATGTACTTTATTTGAACTAGTACTTCCTTTTGATAACTCCATTATACGTACTATCTATGATTCTACTCAGTACTCATACTAAGCTTTCTTTGTGCATAAGCAATCTCTTGGAACAACACTCTCGCTCGTTCTTACGACCAATCTCTTATGCAAATATATATATATATACATATATATTTATTTATTCGTATTAATGAACATTTGGGTTTGTAATATATATGGAGTTTCATCTCTGAACATTCTCTTTTTGATTTTGATTCATCCTATAACATAATCGTGGTAGCTTCATACATACTTTCTATTCATCATGTTAATCATACTGATAGATAACATTTCAACAAGGCATCAAAGTACACAATCATATATCAAAAAACACCCTGAACATATGTCATTAATATCATAAGGAGTTTGCACTTCGAACATTTCATTCTATAGTCATTATGCACTTGTTTAGCACTTATAATATCTTGTAATCATTCTGTCATCACAATGACTTCTTTTAAACAGCAATCTGTTTAGCAAGTTAATCATATTAATAGGTTTCCTAACATTTAATGGGACATTTAAGCATGCACCGACACATGATGTCAACCTTTTAAATACCTCAATATTATCACACATATACTTTGTAAGGAGATTTAGATTATATTACTATATATACCATTGTCCAATTGTTTCCTCTATACTTCAAATTACCTCAAGGATAAGAATTATTCATTATTTATTTGTGAAATAAAATTATTTCAAAAGCTTTGGCATGTAACAAAATTCTCATAATCCAATATTTACTAATGCCTCAAAGTTTAAATATATTCACAACCTAGGAACACCAATTCATCTTCAAAATTTTAAGTGCCACCTTAGTATAGTTTAGCTCAATTACAGAAAACTTATCACCTTAATTCTAGGAATCACCTCAAAGATATCATGAATTATACCTTAAAGTCTTCACGATCATCCGAAATTATCGAAATCCTTAAGTCATAATGAAATTATCAAAATATCTTATAGATTCTAGGGTATCCCTCATTTCGTTTATCCCTGCAATACTTAAGACATTCTACTCTTGTTACTACATAATCCATTTTCACTCATCATTTCATACCTTACAACCTCATAGTACCACTATTGTCATCAACAATTCTTATCCATAATCCAAAACTCTTCTTTACAACACCAAGTCAATTACAAACCTTATCTCGCAACCTTAAACCCATAAATATGTCTTGATTTTTAAATCCTAATCAATAATCCTTACCAAATCCTCCATGTTTTTTACAAGTGTACTTCTATTTTCCAATAGTCTTATTGTCATCAGCTATGAGTTTATAGAATTTTTATAACCTTTTGCTCTGATACCATTTGTAACACCCTTATTCCATAGAAATGTGATATTATACTTTTCTCTTGAGGTCATAAGAATTTCATAAACAAAACTATTTATTAAAATCAGAGTCTCATAAAATAATCACAACATAACTAACAAACTTAAGCTTTATTCCTTTCCTTATAAAAAAGTAGCTTATGCCTCTAATTTCTTTGCCTTGTAGCATCATCCATAACTTCGTCTGGGTTGATTTAGAAATCATCAAACATACAAAAAAGGTGAGTCGAATACTCAGTAAGTAGATACATCACACTGTAAGTGAAATTGGAAATATAATTTAGTTCCAAAAATACATCATCAATATCCTTTAAACAATATTAAGAAAATGTTTTCCTCAAATAATAATAGCATCAAATAATTCATACATCATTAATTATTAGTTCAATAACATGGTGGCCGACACACATTTACACCCTGTGTGCGAGGGTTGGCGATCACTAGGATCCCGGTTCTATCCTGTGGCCGCAAGTGGAATCGCATTAGGAATATGCACTCACTCGATAACTATGGTGCACTCAAGTGAGCCATACCCGGCGGACCATACAAGATGGCTGCCATCCACACTCGTAATTTGGTACCATCATTCATGCATACATAGGCCGTTAAGTATCTTAAAACATTCATGCATTCATTCATTCATTTTCATTCTTTCATTCATCTTTCTTTCCTTTCTTCATTCTTATCATACTTCATCATTCCATTCTTTTTCATAATATAATCATAACATTGTATAACATAGCGGAAGCATTTTCATAAAGACTGTTTACCATTTGATTCCTTTCCAAAATATAGTTTTATGCATCATCATTTACATTTGATTCCTTTTCTGAAAATATAATTTTTGGATGCATAAAAGGGGCTATCAAAGAAAGGCTGACATTTTAACCATTATTAGAAAATATAACATTTATATTTGCAAGAAATCATGAATGTGATCATATCCCTTTACCTCTAGACTACAGCTATGAGCAATCTTTCAAACTGCAATTTAATCATCTTGATAACTCTACCATTCCGTTGATCCATCACAGAATTAACAACTTAACATAAACTCCAACTGAAATTAATCAATTTAATCATAAATACAAGGAAGTGGTTTTACCTCATAAGAACCCAATAATATATTATTCGTGTAAACATAATTCCATCTTCCTCTCTTTCATGTTCTTCACTGTCTCTTACATTCAAAATCTCCAACTACCATCCGCCTCGTCTCCCTCTCTGCTCTCTCGCCCAGTCTCTCTTTAGTCATCTCTCTTGCTTCTTTCTTTCTTCCTACAGCTCTGTCTCTCTCCATCTCTCTCTCGCGGTCTCATTTAATAAAAATCAGTGAGGACTTGAGTGGGGGTGTGTAAGTCAAAGAAAGGTGAAATAAAATAAGTTGAGTGGAGGAAGTAGGTTGGGCTATGCACGTGGAGAAGAGATAATGCAGTACGGAAATAAATGTTGTGGAAGGAAAGAGAAAGAAGAAAAAAGAAAGAAAAGAATCTGAAAAGAAAGAATAAGAAAGTAGAAGAAGTTCATAGAAAAGAAAAGAAAGCATAAGATAAAGTAGGCAATCAAGTGGGGTGAGAAAATAGAAGATAAAGATAATGGTCAAGAGGTTGTCAGCAAGAGTTAGGTGGGAAAAATTCCACTCACTCTTAATATCTCCAAAATATCAAAGAAATCCAATATATCTTCAAAATATCATTCTCTTCTAACTTCTACAAGACTACAAATAATCTAACACAATCCTTAACACATTAAATTAATCACCTACAATAAAATAATTGTCTCACTTAATATGAATATTAAAATAGATCAATGATTCAATTAATACCTCATAAATCATATTAATAAAATCTGGGTCTCTACAGGTTGGCTAATTTTGGAGCCAACACCCACGTCACTGCCGACCATTCCAACATCACCAATCCTTAGCCTTTTGATGTTGCGGACACTATGGGTGTAGGCAAGGAGCAAGTTTGGCTATGCAAAGCATTGGCTCTTCCCTAGGTCATTCTCCTGCATCTCACACTCAATAATTTTGTTCTAAAAAATATAATGCATTGTCCATCTACATCTGCTAATTTACCCTCCATAAATAAATTTTACAAAGATAACAACCATTGGTTTGCCTTAACCGACTCAAATTTTACTGTGAAGGACAACTTGACACAACCGAATGTCACCTCCACATCACTCAGCTTTCCTTTTTCCTCACCTGCCACAACACCCCTTAACTCACCTTTTCCATCACAACTGAACCAGCTCTTGAACCTCATGTGGTGTCCTCTCCATCACACCCCTTTTCCCATCAAAATCCTAAGCCAGCACTCTACTCACTCCAACCAAGTCCTCTCATAAGGCCTTGTTCCCTTCTATAACGTCTAGTTCTGCTCCCCTCGACATTTCACCTCCTAGCATCCTCTCACAATCACCTATTCTCTCTTCTAGCTCCCCCGACACCACTGTTGTTCTTGCCAATCGTGTAGTCATGCAGTCCCAAACAGGAACCTTCAAGCTGAAAGCCTATCCTGACTACACTATTTTTCGTGCTACCAAAACACCCTTGATGAGTGCCTAAAAGTGCTTATTTGGACCCCTTAATTTATATTTGTTAGGCTTTTAGCTTTTTTAATATCTAATATTTTGTGTTGTTCTAGTGTTTAAGTGTGTTGTAGGTCCTTGGTGCGAATTGTGGTTCAAATGGGCGAAATTAAGCAAATATGGAATTTTAGCCTTTGCAGATGCGTTCGAACGCAGAAGCCACGTTCGATCACACGTTACATCAGCCCGCATTTCCTGAGTCGCCCTAGCCGGCCCTATCGTCCATCGCTTCAACCTTGCACCGTGGGCAATTATGTGCGTTCGACCGCACGTAGTGCGTTCAAATGCACTGCAGTCGAACACAACGCCTACTTTCGAACGCACCCGGCACGACGATGTGCCTACGACCGAACGCACGCAGGGTTGCGTTCGAATGCACCCCTGACCTGGCAGCACACTAAATTTTGTCTATAAATAGGATTCGTTGTTTTATTTGTTTTCCACGCTTGGGAGACGGGTTGAGGCGCCCTTAGTGGCTCAAAACCTCATTGTTCTTCATTGTAAACACTCCTAAACGTCAATTTTATTAAATGTTTTCATTTGTTTAATTTAAGTCTCTTATTTCCCACACTATGAATTTGTTTATATATATTCATGTTTAGTTTTCATTTTCTGTATTTTAATTTAACGTTTGTTCGATTCAATCACAATCTCGTGACAAGATTGTGATTGGTTGTTGTTTATGGATCGTTTTTCTGTCCAATATGCGTTGTGATTTATCTGGAGTACATCGGATGGTGCAATCGAGTCAAATATCCGTTATCGTCAACGACACATCGGATGATTCGATTTCTGTTCAACATCCGTTGTGTCCATTTATGGGTTAATACATCACATGATTCGACTAGATTTCGTAAAGGCAAAAGAACATGCGTAGAGCTAGGCCGTACGACGGGTGTGTGCACTATCGTGAGAATAGGACATGCATTTTAGCCTAATTGTTTGATGGAAGTGTGAATTAGCATGCCTATATATTGATTAAATTGTGGTGAGGTAGATTAGGGACCTTAGTGCTTTTATTTATTTATTTTATTGCATTTTTAATTTAGTTTATATTTTACGCACGCCATATGTTTGATATTGGAACTAGGTTAAAATAGGATTAGTTTAGGCGCTTTAAAATTAGTTTTTAACAAAACTCGATTCTCTGTGGGTTTGACCTCGCACTTGCACAACCACTCTATTACAAACGACTCGTGTAATTGGCAAGTACTATTTTTGGTACGATCAAATTTTGTCTCATTGCCTTTCCCGGCATTGCTCTCCCTTCAAAACCCACCACCTATCGATAGGCAGCTACCAAACCCAAGAAGGTTGCAACTATGACTATGGAGTTTCAAGCTTTGTTGTCTAACAACACCTAGTCTTTATGCCCCAGGCCTTTACATCATAATGTGGTAAGGAATAAATGGGTGTTCAAAATTAAACAAAAACTCAATGTAAGTGTTGAGTGGTTCAAGGCTCGACTTGTTGCCAAGGGATTTGATCAATTGCGAGGTGTTGACTACCATGACAGCTTTAGTTCTATTATCAAGCATGCTACCATACAATTGGCCTTGGCATTGGCAGTCCAATTTGACTGGAAACTCGAGCAATAAGATGTCTCCAATGTCTTTTTCCATGGTGTGTTAGATTAAGAGGTCTACATGGAACAACCAAGGATTTATGGATTCCTCCAACCCTGAGTATGTGTGCAAATTGTACAAATCACTTTATGGCATCAAGCAGGGCCCCTGGGCTTGGTTTACATGCCTATGCACTGCTAGATATTGGGCTTCTCAACCGCAATTTCAAACAGGCTCTTAGACACTCAACACTGACATTTGAGGATATATATATATATTTTAGTTTGTTATATTAAAAAGGAGAATAAGTCAAATTTAAGAAATTTAAGAGAGGTAAGCTTACGAATAAAAAATCCAAATGAAAGAAATAAGTCAAAATTGGAAACAAAAAATAGGAAATGAACCATAAACAACCTAGTCCTCTATATCTTGACCAAAAGTAAAGAAAATTGCAGCATGAAACGGTATAGGCATCAAAAAGAGGACATGAGCAAGAGCATGACCCTCGACAGATCCTTCAACCCAACTTGAATCCCAATAAAGAGGATGTGAGCAGGGGTACGACTTTCACGAGACATTTCATCCCTGCCAGAATTCTTAATAAAAGGGATGCAAGTAGGGCATGCCTATCAAAAAACCCTTCAACCTATATGAACCTTTTTAGGTAACAACTACCGAGAGGAGCTTGTGATAAGTGCTTAAATATTCATATTTAAGCCTTTTAATTTATATTTGTTAAGCTCTTAGTTTGTTTTATTTCATTCTATTTTACTTTCTTTTTATGTTTTCCATGTTTTATAGGTCTATGGAAGAAAAGGAAGCATTTTTGGAAATCTAGGGCTTCAAGGACAAAAAATCGAGAAAAGCTAGAGTCTGTTAGAGCGATTGAGCGCAGGAGACCTACAATCGAGCGCACTAGTGCTTGAACGCCCAAAGCAAGGAACGATCGCGCCTGCATTCGTGCGCACAAGAAGAGGATCGATCGCAGTGTGAGCGAGTACACACGGCCTGCGATCGAGCGCACCTATGCGTAAAGCCCAATCCAGCCGCAGCCCTATTTTGAAATTTTTTGTTTTGTTAGGGTTTTGTTAATCCTTGTTGCACAGGGACTTTAACCCTATGATTTTTAGGGTTTCTAGGATTCTCTTAGACTCTATAAATAGGCATGTAAACACAGAAAAACACACGTGATTTTGGAGAAGAATTGACGACTCTCAAGGAAGCAATTTTTTCGGGTTTATTCTTTTCCCTTTTCTTTTATTTTATGAAGATGATTAACATCAATATTATATGCAACTAAACCTTTTAGTAGGGCTTGATTGAAGCCCTGATCATGTTTATATCTTAATTCAATATTGGCGCCTTTGCAATAATTGCATGATAGTATTTAACTTGATTAATACCTATTTTCATGAATTCCTCATGTGTGTCTGCCTGATCAACATATGCATGTGGTATTGACTTGTTAGTTAAATCAATTTGGATGGCCGAGCCCTGGGTTTAACATAAGTAACAAAAGCAATCCACGTCGGGTTCTTGGGTTAATCAACATGGAAACCGGGAGTCTATATCATGCCCTAGGTCTCATGTGGTTGTCAATTTTCACAGTTCTTATGCTTTCTTGGAGAACAACTTAGTATATACCATGCTAAATCCTTTAAGAAAGAAAAGAGTTAGAGTATACACCATGCCTAATTCATTGCTTAGGAAAACCAATAGCTTAAGGAGTATATATCATACCCTTATGTTGGCAACCATTAAATATTCATCATGTAATTTAAGCACTGGCATATTGTTTTATTGTATAAGCATGATTAGTGGTGAAAATCAAAGCCATGCTCCTTACCTTTATCGAATTAAAAATCACTTTTTGGTTCTCTTATTTTGCCATTGCGAAATTAATTCTAATCAAAATTTACAAATCCCTGTGGAATGATCTTGCACTTGCACACTATGCTACAACATTGACCTTGTGCACTTGCAAGTAAAACTGCAGTTATTTACCTATTAATTTAGGTAGATAGTTTCAACTGTTGTTATTTACCTATTAATTTAGGTAGCTTATTTTCTTTCTTTGGCTTTACTAATCTTTGAGGGAAGGGTGGTGCATTCACCTTCTCCACTTCACTTACCTTGGATGTGGATGCTTCATTTGGGGATCCTTGTGGTTCTTGTGATTGGACTTTAGTCTTTGGCTTTACTAACCTCTAAGGGAAAGGTGGTGGTGGATATACGCTCATCTTACTTATCTGTGATTGGGTCGTCTCTTCAGGTCCTATCACCTTGCCACTTCTGAAAACCGTGACAGCTTGTAGTTGTTGCCCCTAGATTTGGTATTGTTTGGGCTAAAAATTCACCTTGCTTCCTTCCACTCAGCTCCTTAGCCCATTGGCCCACTTGTACTTCTAGTCTTTGAATAGACTACTTATGCTTTGCATTGGTTTGTCTTTGCTCAATCAGAAATTGTTTTTCATCCACCAAAATTTGCTCTTGTGAAGCTGCCAATTGCCTTATAATACTCTCAAGGTCACCCTTCTTGGATTCTTGAACTAGTTGGGCTGCTTGTTGGGTGTTCCTTTCTTGCCCTTGATGGTTCAGAGCATTCTAATTGTTACTCCATGAGAAGTTAGGGTGATTTTGCCACCCTGGATTGTAGGTGTTGGAGTATGGATTGTTCTTAGGAGGATACTGTCCTACATAGTTTGCTTGCTTTTGATCTACAAATGAATACAAAGGGCAAGTCTTAGTAGTATGATCAAAATTAGAACATATAGCACATACCTGGAGTGGTGCAGCTTGTTGATTAGGTGGGGTGTTCTGAAAAGACATGGCTTTAATAATCATATCTAGCTTTCTTTCCACAATAGACATTTGATTTGGAGATCCACCATTTAGGTTCACTTCATACATGCCCTTGCTCTTTACTCCTTGTCTACCTCTGGATGAGAATTGTTGGGAGTGCTCACTTAATGTCTCAAAAAGCTCTATGGCTTCTTCACTGCTCTTTTCCATCAGCACTCCTCCACAACCAGAATCAAAAACCCCTTTATTTGTGTCATTTAGACCTTCATAAAAAGCTTGTACCAACTCATTTTGAGGTAGCTTGTGATGTGGACACTTTAGAAGCAGGTAATTGAAATGCCCTCATGCTTCGAAAAATAGCTGCCTTGTCTTTTGAGCTGGAAAGAACTTCTTTAAGAACTTACTAGACAGCACTTCCCAAGTATGGATAGAACTTGAAGGCATTGAATTGTACCACAACCTAGCATTGTCCTTCAAGGAAAAAAGGAAAAAGAATCATTCTGATTCCCTCTTGATCTAGGCCTTGGATGTGCTGAAACTTGCAAAGATCAAAGAACTCCCTAAGGTGCAAGTTTGGATCCTCAGTAGGTGTGCCCCTGAAATGCATCAATGCATTGAGTATTTGTGGGGATATGTAGTAATTTCTTTCTGCCTCCGATTGATAGGCAATGCATGATGACTGGTTGGGATTGTCTGGGATGAAAGATTGTTTCATGGGTCTTCGCTCTGGTGGCAGTTGGTTCACAAGTTGCGGTTGGTTGACAAGTTGTTCCGCCATAGTTTCCTTTATTTGGAATTCTTCTTCTTCGTCCTCAACGTTGTCTCTAGGCTTCTGTCGAATGGTCCGCTCAATTTCCGTATTGATTCGATGGATGGTTGGTTTCTTGGATCAAAGCCCTTGCATAAATTGGACAGAATTCAGCAGTTACAACAACTTCAGTGCTGCTATATTGATGTCTCTAAAACTGCGCTCGATCTCCCACGGATGTGCGCTCGATCGCTGCGTTGCGCTCGATCACACTCGGGCTACGATCGATCGATACCACAGTGACTCTATTGTTGTAGAACTAAAACAATTGCAGTAAACAATTTTTTTTTTCTTTTCGAAAATTAAAACAAAATAATTCTAAAACTAAATTAACCAAAAACATAATTAAAACTAAAATAAAATAAAAACAAAATTAACTAAATGAAAACAACTTTAAACAGAATTTAAAGCAATTCCCGGCAATGACGCAAAAAACTTGTTGTTGAAATTATCTACTTAAATTAATAGGCAAATAACTGCAGTTTTATTTGCAAGTGCACAAGGTCAATTTCGTAGCATAGTGTGGAAGTATAAGATCAATCCCACAGGGATTGGTAAATTTTGATTAGAATTAATTTCGCAATGGAAAAAATAAGAGAACGAAAAAGTGATTTTTAATTCGATAAAAATAAGAAGCAGGGCTTTGATTTCCACCACTAATCATGCTTATACAATAAAACAATATGTCAGTGTTTAAATTGCATGATGAATATTTAATGGGTTCCAACCTAAGGGCATGGTATATACTCCTTAGGCTATTGGTTTTCCTAAGCAACGAATTAGGCATAGTGTATACTCTAATTCTTTTCTTTCTTAAAGGATTTAGCATAGTATATACTAAGTTGTTCTCTAAGAAAGCATAAGACCTATGAAAATCGACAACCACATGAGACCTAGGGCATGGTATATACTCCCGGTTTCCCATGTTGATTAACTCAAGAACCCGGCGTGGATTGCTTTTGTTACTTATGTTAGACCCAGGGCTCGGCCATCCAAATTGATTTAACTAACAAGTCCATACCACATGCATATGTTGATCAGGCAGACACACATGAGGAATTCATGAAAACAGGTATTAATCAAGTTAAATACTATTAAGAAAATAAGCTGCTTGATATTTTTGAAATATTAAGAAAAGCTCAGATCAACATTCCTTTATTAGATGCAATTAAACAAATTCCATCATATGCCAAATTTTTTAAAGATTTTTACACTAACAAAAGGAAGTTTCAGGAACATGAAACAGTGGCTTTAACTGAAGAGGTAAGTGCGGTGTTGTTAAGGAAACCACCCCCAAAGCTAAAAGATCCAAGTAGTTTTACCATTCTTTGTAGGATAGGTGATCATGATTGTGAGCAATCATTACTGGACCTAGGAGCTGGTGTCAATTTGATGCCATACACGGTGTATGAAAATCTAGGTTTGGGGGAGCTACAACCAACTTCTATCACCTTGCAACTGGCAAACAGAAGCATCAAAAGACCAAGAGGTATATTTGAGGATGTCTTGGTAAAAGTAGGTAAGTTTATCTTACCTGCTGATTTTATTGTCTTGGATATGGAAGAAGGCCAGATGCCATCACCTTTACCTATTATCTTAGGAAGACCCTTTATGAGAACTGCTAATATAAAAATTTGTGTGAAAAAGGGTATTGTGAGTATGAAAGTAAATGGTGAAAAGATAGAATTCAAGGTTTTTGAGGAATCACAATTACCTCAAAATGATTTGGACTGTGTTAATGTTTGTGTGATCCGAGGTGTTGTTGAGAATACTTTGCAAGACCATCAAACAAATCCATTGGAAGCCACCCTTACTCACAGTGTCCCAAGAAAGGGCAAGGAGCTAGTTGTTGAAGATGTTACTGAAGACATCATGAAAGTTGTGAAACCCCTGGAGACTCCTCCATCACAACCAAGGGCTAAAAAGAATCAACAGCTGAATGAACTTGGGGAGTTAAGGAATAAGGCGGATGAAAATACCAAGCTCTACAAGGGAAGAACAAAGACTGATCATGACAAGAACCATCCCAAGAAGGAGTTTCATGTGGGACAGAAATTGTGGACTTATAAATCAAGATTACGACTCTTTCCTGGTAAGTTCAAGTATAAATGGTTTGGTCCTTGTGTTATCACTAACATGTGTCCTCAGGGAGCTTTGGAGGTTCATAGTCCACAGAGAAATCAAACATTCAAGGTGAATGGACACAGAGTGAAGCCATACATTGGAGTGAATTCTACACCAAGAGCTCTTGAACCACATGGGGGATAACAGTGAACGACCACATAGTCTGGCTGAAGACGTTAAACTTAGCGCTCATGGGAGGCACCCCACAGCATATCCTTTTTAATTCTTGTGTTTTATCTTCGCTTTAATTTTTTTTCCAGTATTACTTCAGTATTGTGTTTTCAGGGACAAAGGGTACTTCAGTTCAAGTTTGGTGGTGTGCTATGAGCCATGCCAGTCCAGACAGTTATCCATCTCCTAGGTCAGCTCTTTCCATGTTATTTATACATTGGGGACAATGTGCAATTTATGTTTGGGGTTATGGGGGACACATTTACACACACTTTGTCCCTTTTTTTAAAAAAAAAAAAATGCATGTTCATGTTGTCTTGAAGTTTTTGTTGATTTCAAAATTGT
Organism: Carpinus fangiana; assembly: GCA_006937295.1. Lineage (NCBI taxonomy): Eukaryota > Viridiplantae > Streptophyta > Magnoliopsida > Fagales > Betulaceae > Carpinus > Carpinus fangiana. Next base: position 25,564,912 of record CM017324.1, read on the forward strand.
GATTTGATTTCATCAGTGAGCTTAAAATTTTGAACACATAATCTGATGATAGAATGTTAAGTTTGTTACTTACTTAGGGCATTTGAGAATTCACATGTTTGATCTGCTTTAACACAAGCACATTAGCACATGATTTGTGTGGTATGACATGTGGTTTTGATGTGTATGTTTCTATGTTTTGGATGAAACTGGATGACTTATTGGTTGGATACTTTGGCATAATTTAAGAAAAATAGAAACAATAATAAAAAAAATAAAAAATGATGATCATTGATAAACATTTCACTAAGTAACTAGACCTCTTGCTTCATTAAGCATTGAGTATTCACGTCAAACGGTGAGAATTTTAATTTGGTTAAATTATGGCTAGTTTAGTTTTGTAGCCTTTTTTACTCAAGTTAGTAAGTCCTTAGAGATGTCTTTACACCTCATGCCCTAAAACCATCTGGTTTGGGAGTCATTGGCTCAACGCTCGCTACATGGGTCAATTAAAAAGCTCAAGGGAATTAAACATTGTAAAGCCTAATAATAAAAGAAAGAACAAGAAAAGTATGCCATTGTTGTTCATTCTAATAGGACTTTCAGTGAATCTTGGGATATTGAGACATTACACATTGAAATTATTTGGAAGCTTCATAGTTTTGTGCTAGTTCACTTTACACTGTTTCGAACATGTGTTGCCTTAGCTTGCCTGTTGTAAGTGATTAGACTTTAAATTCCAATTCATTATGAAGATGGAGTTTAACTTTTTAAGCCTGCTAATGAATGAAAATCATGGTTTTGTGTGATGCTTTAAATTTTGGATAAGATGAACTGTGCATAATGTTTATGGGTAACATTCCTGGAAAACCCTCATGAGACTTCACTCGTCCTTTAGGGAATTCCTAGGGGTTTAAAAGGCTTGTTGCATACGCTAAATGCAATCGTACATCCTACGAAAGATGGATTTATCTTTTTGTTTTTCATTTCATTTTTAGTTTAGTATTGCTAAGGGACTAGCAATATGTAAGTTTGGGGGTGTGATAAGTGCTTAAATATTCATATTTAAGCCCCTAAATTTATATTTGTTAAGTTCTTAGTTTATGTTATTTCGTTCTATTTTACTTTCTTTTTGTGTTTTCCTTGTTTTATAGGTCTATGGAAGAAAATGAAGCATTTTTGGAAATCTAGGGCTTCAAGGACTAAAATCGGGAAAAGCTAGAGTCTGTTAGAGCGATCCAGCATAGGAGACCTGCGATCAAGCGCACTAGTGCTCGAGCGCCCAAAGCAAGGAACGATCGCACCTACGTTCGCGCGTGCAAGAAGAGGATCGATCGCAGTGCGATCGAGCACACCTGTGCTTAAAGCCCAATCCAGCCGCAACCCTATTTTGGAAATTTTTGTTTTGTTAATCCTTGTTGCACAAGGACTTTAACCCTATGAATTTTAGGTTTTCTAGGATTTTCTTAGACTCTATAAATACAGAGAAACACACGTGAGTTTGGAGAAGAATTGACGGCTCTCAAGGAATCGATTTTTCGGGTTTATTCTTTTCCCTTTTCTTTTATTTTATGAAGATGATTAGCATCAATATCATGTGTAACTAAACCTTTCAGTAGGGCTTGATTGAAGCCCTGATCATGTTTATATCTTAATTCAATATTGGCGCCTTTGCGATAATTGCATGATAGTATTTAACTTGATTAATACATGTTTTCATGAATTCCTCATGTGTGTCTGCCTGATCAACATATGTATATGGTATGAACTTGTTACTTAAATCAATTTAGATGGCTGAGTCCTGGGTTTAACATAAGTAACAAAAGCAATCCACGCCGGGTTCTTGGGTTAATCAACATGGAAAACCGGGAGTATATACTATGCCTTAGGTCTCATGTGGTTGTTGGTTTTCACAGTTTTTATGCTTTCTTAAAGAACAACTTAGTATATACCATGCTAAATCCTTTAAAAAATAAAAAGAGTTAGAGTATACACCATGCCTAATTCATTGTTTTGGAAAACCAATAGCTTAAGAAGTATATACCATGTCCTTAGGTCGGCAACCATTAAATATTCATAATGTAATTTAAGCACTGACGTATTGTTTTATTGTATAAGCATGATTAGTGGTAGAAATCAAAGCCCTACTCTTTATCTTTATCGAATTAAAAATCACTTTTTCGTTCTCTTATTTTTCCTTTGCGAAATTAATTCTAATCAACATTTACCAATCCCTGTGGAATTGATATTGCACTTGCACATTATGCTACGACATTGACCTTGTGCACTTGCAAATAAAACTACAGTTATTTGCCTATTAATTTAGATAGATAATTTCAACAACAACATGAAGAGGGGGAGCCAATTCCAAAATCAAAAAAAAAAAAAAAAAAACCTATTGTTAAAGAGTAATAAAGTCCAGATACAAAGGTCTCCACAACAAAATAAGACCACAAAAAACAGGGGAACTAAAACCAACAAAGTAAGAAAAATAGAAATAATAATATAAAAAGAAAAAGAAAAGCCAACAACAACACCACTAGCATATGGAGTAGCAGAGGAAGAGGAAGGTAGAGTTTGGCCTCAACATGCACACCATGCTCCAACGCATAGGGGCCCGATGAAGAGGCAGAGTATGGCGGCATAGTGGAGCAGCTGGTGGAATTGATGGAGGATTTAAAAAGAAGGGGGTATGTAAGAGAATGACACAAAACATCAATTTAATCATTTACTTAATATTTTAATACTTCCTCTCACATATGGACTTAAACTCAATTTTAATAGGTGTGGCTCAATCGGCTGTGAACCATGCCTCATAAGGCGGATGACACAAGTTCAAATCCACCTTCCCCCTTCCCTTGTATGGACATGTCGTAAAATAAAAAAAAAAATAAAAAAAAAAGTGGGGTTCAACACTTAGAATATTTAATTTAAATAATTAATGGAATCGGGATTTAAAATCAGGACATATAACTTTAAATATACCATGTTAAATAACTAATAGTCCTAAAAACTTAAGTTAATAAGAATAGGTAATTTTAATCATTTAATTAACACTCTAACAAAATAAGCATTGAAAATAAAGTAGTCTAACCTTGCATAAACACTTATAATTTTACTAGAATGCAGCCTAGTCTGTTACATCTCAAATCCCAACCAATCTCAACCAAACATTCAATCATAGGTGAGCTCAATTTCATAATAGAACAAAACAATTTGAAGAACATAAAACGTACTGGACAGAAAGTCCAACAAATCAAGCATACGTAAAACCACAACCTCAAACTTATTTCAATCAAATCCAATCCAACGCAATTCAAGTAAACTAATATTATGCTCGAAATCATACCAAAAGTGGCTCAATTTGACAAAAAAAAAAAACACTAGAGCAGGATAGCTTTGAGTCAAACCGGGAGTTGTCACAATGAATTTAATTGCATCTTGTTGTGTTATGCTAACTTTATGCGAAAATTGATCCTCTTCATTTCATTTAGAGATCGAGATCTATTTTCACTTTCTGCGTGCACAACACATATAAAAGAACAGTTATCGTTAAAATTTAGAGAGGCAGATACTTAATATGCTTACTGTAAACTGATTTTATATATTTATAGTGCTACCTTGTATCACTCTTGTCCTTCATCTTTCTTGCAACATTCTAGCGCGCCGAGGACATCCATTTATCTAACTAAATTAGGTCTCTGACTGTCCAATATTTGTTGAGGGATATCTAACGATGATCAACCTCGAATATTTGAGTCGTTGTCAACCCTGGCCTTCATGTGCCAGACATATATTTGAGTCGTCATCAACACTGGCCTCGAGTGTCTGCTTTTTGCTGATACCTCCCAACGTTCAAAAACTCTTACTTTAGTATATTCATTTTTTATTTTCTTTCACTTTGCCCCTTCCGTTAGGATTTTGCAGTTAAATCAAACGGTCAAATGTGTAAAAGACCTTTATACCCCTAAATTTTGTAAAAATTCCAAATTACCCTTATTTATAAATAAAAAAATTATTAGGGAAAACTTCACTAGCCCCATGAACTTTCACGCTTTTTGCAGAAACCCCCTATTGTTTAAAAACTCTCACTTTGGTGTATCAAAGTTTATTTTCCTTTCACTTTCCCCCAACGTTGATAAGGGTATTTTAGTAATTTAACACCAGTCCATTAGGATTTCACAGAAAATCCTAAAGGAGGAGGAAAAGTGGAAGTAACATAAACTTTGATACACCAAAGTAAGAGTTTTTGAACGTTATGTGGGGTCAATAGAATCGCCCTAAAATTTATTTATTTATTTTTAATTTCTGATTTTTTTTTTTTTTTTTTTCTCATGTCAGTTGTTTTTGTATTTAATTATTATTATTTTTTTTAACTTCTTTGGTCATTTAGTTTTATTAGTTTTTTTCTTTTTTTCTTTTTTTAATTTTTCTACAAGAGTGGTCGTTTAGTTTTTTTTTTTTTTTTGTTATTTTTCTACTAGAGTATTAGCGTCCACTCTGTTGGTCGTTTAGTTTTATTGGTTTTTTCTTTTTTTATTTTTCTACAAGAGTATTAGCGTCCACTAAAGTGGACGTTAATGACCTATCATCAGCGTCCACTTTCAAGGTGGACGCTAATAATTTGTCATCAGCGTCCACTCTAATGACCTATCATCAACATCCACTTTCAAAGTGGGTGCTAATGATCTAGCTATTGGTCATTTAGTTTTATTAATTTTTATTTTATTTTTCTACAAGAGCATTAGCGTCCACTTCTATCATCAACATCCACTTTAAGCGTCCACTAAAGGGTATGGTGCTTCGGATGGAACTTCCAAGTTAGAGGTGGCAACACCCAACTTACACTCACCAACAACATAACCAGAAAACATGCGAGCCAGCTTTGATTACAGGTCAATTACATGTAAAAACAAATTCAGATTGTAAAATGGTTAGCTTCATGCCATAGTATCCTGGTTAGATGTATTCTATGTTAGATAATTCTTATGTATGTTCATCTTGAATGACTTGTAGTGGCTTTCTTCACATCACATGGAATTGCTTGTATGTTCTTCTGTCATTTTGATAATTATCATGAAACTCTTGCCATGACTAATGTTGCTTGTGACTTTTGCTCTGCACTATTAATACAAGATAAAAAGGTTTGTTTATTTTCTAAAGATTTTTTTTTTTTTTTAAA
>CM017324.1:25578176-25670728 GCA_006937295.1 Carpinus fangiana
TCCCACGATGGAAATTGAAGAATTGGCAAAAGCTAAAGAACTGACGGGGCAATAAATTGGCCTTTGGATATATTTCTTGAAACTTCTCTTCCATCTAAATAAAACTGGGATCAAATGGTAGAACGGAAGCCTTTCACTGATTCTCCTCGGCTGGGTCATAGATGAATATATCATCAATTTCAACACGAGGGATGTGTGCTATCTTCGACCACTCTCATCCTTGATCTTTCTTGCAATGTTCTTTCAACAAAGGAAAGACAATTGGAGATATAAAGTTGCTGGAGTGTGGGAGGCAGGCCTTCCTCTGGAATGGATGTGAGATTTTCACATTCATTGATACTCGGTGCTTGAAGATAGGCAAGGTCTCAAAAGCCTTTGAAAGATAAGCATTTCAAATTCAGGAAGTTTCTAATGACGAGGCTGGTTAGAGAGGCAGGCAACATCATCTCTGGAAAGGATGCCATATACATACATCCACCATTAATTTCAAGCTCTTTAAGAGAGATAAGCATGTTCAATACCCACTCAAGCAAGGCCTCAGTTATGTTGCAATCCCAGATTTCAAGTGATGTTAGGCTGGTGGGAAAAGCTCCTTCTGGAAAGGATGCAATGCCTGGACATTTCCAAATCTGCAATTCTTGAAGAGTGGTGATGTAAGTGATGCAGGTAATTCTCCGCTTGATGTCAAGGATTTGAGAGATGGACAATCCCAAATACTCAAGTACTCAAGAAGAGATATGCTTTGACTACAACTGTTGTTATGATCCTCGTCCAGCAAAATCAGTGCATTCTCACAAGACCATATCTGCAGCCGCTTTAGAGTTGGAGGTAGCTGGCCTATTGCAAAGTGTTTCAGCGTATCACATCCAGAAATATAAATGTGTTCAAGACACATGTTGTTGTACGTCATTGCCCTGGGTAAATATTCCATGCCATTGCAATTATATATATAAATTTCTCTCAGTGTTGAAGGCAACCCCAGTTGTGGCTGCTCATTGACTTCTTTTGCCACTAAAAAAACTAGTTTCGGATGGTTATAAAACCTTAGAACATGTAGACAGGGGAGGGGTTGTAGTAATCCCACATCATTTGACCAAAAAGATGTCATCTCCTCACAATTGTTAATAACTAGATTTTCTACATGTGTTAGTCCTTCAAGACCATTGGACATGTGAATTCTGAAATTGTTGAAAGAGAACTCAAGTTTAGTAAGCTAAAGTCAACCTTACTTCTGCGGACAATCGCTTTCAATCCGTCAATTTGTTGTTCGTAGAGCTCAGGAAAGTTTGAAATTGAAACCACCAATCGCTTACATTCATCTACCAAAAGCTTTTTGAGTAAAGGAAGGTGGTTAGGTAACTTCCCTAACAACTAGGAGCAGTTTTCAATAGAAAGCTCATGCAGGTTTGGGAACTCTCCATTAGGACTCCAGTTCTCCCATTCCTCCATATCCTCGAAACTCAAAGTCTCCAACAATCTAAAAGGTTGTGAGGAACCTTTCCCAAAAAATACAACACCATCATTCTTCACACTAGCCATGCCTTCAATGAAAAGGTGTTTAAGTGATGATAGTTGGCCGACTGGTGGCAAAGATGTGTACTTTTTACAGTTTGAGATCATTAGGAGCACCAAAGTCACTAGCCCATGCTTTCATATCAAAAGAGCTTTGCACTTTTTCATCATTGAATAAAAGCTGGGCAAGAGTTGTCTTTCCTATACCCCCCATACCAAGTATAGGAATCACAGTGACTTCAGCATCACTACATTTTTCACCCAAAAGCAATTCAAGTACAGCCATTTTATCTTTTTCCCTGCCATAAACATGACTATCAGCCATTACAGAAGTTGGCACCAATATCCCTCTTACTCTGTATGACCTCTCATCCACAATTCCTTTCAAATTCAATTGATCTTTCCGAGTCACGATATCATTGAATCGATTTGTGACCTCCTTTATCTTTGACCCCAACCTACTATTGATCTTAAAACGACTTTGAGTAAAAGGATTAAACCAAGCAGCTGGGGTCAGTTTCGATACCTTACTTGGGCGAACTTGATTTCCAGTCATCAATGCTTAGGTGGTGAGCTCATCCACAATGTCGGCCACATCATAAGCCAAGTCTTTGAGATCACTCAGCCACTCTTTCACAGCCCTCTCAGTAAGTTGCTTCTCCTCTGCATCATCAAGCATTGTCTGAATTGTCGACAGCGTTTTCCTCCACTTTTCCAGGTTTTCTTGAAGTCCTGCTCCATGTGCAAAGTCTAAAAACTCGGGAACCATTAATTGATTTCACAGCAACTGAATGCAGGAAGAGACAAGGAGCTCTCGCACTTTCTTGACTGAAGAAACAAACAACTCTCCAGCTTTCATGGTTTTCTTGGTAAAAATGAATGAATAAGGAAATGATGCAAATGCAGTAAGTGATTGGAATTTCTGTGAAAGCAAATTGCAATCTCAAAAGTTGTTATTGCAAGAATTCAATGTACTTTTCAGTAGGGTCTGTTTCTGGTGTGCTTGCTGGTATCTTCCTTGACTACATACGAAAATACTAAGGGCATTGAAACTGATGTTTGGATTTTGGATGGTTGAGATGGTTTGATCATGTTTTTGGTGGTTAGTTTTAGCTGATTAAGGTTGTTGGATACATAGAAGTATGTAAGTTAAGTACTCACCCTCGTACTCAAGACTACCAATATATGTAAATAAATTAAGAGTAACTTTCTATTATAAGAGTTGACTATACAATAAACAATACAGCTCATAACTACCTATTAACGGCAATAACCACCATGTTTTTGGTGGTTAGTTTTAGCTGATTAACTAACAATGAGCACACTCTCTTACAAGAAAAGGAAGAAAAAAAAAAACATTTGTTAACTGCAGGGCTCTATCTTCCATAAAAAACAACAGAGCATTTGTTAACTCCTCTGCCTCTTGCAGCAACCTTCAGTACATCATGCTTGCCACAATATAAGGATGATATTCTAGTTCAACATAATCCTGTAAACCAGTTTCATAGTTCACCACGTCAACATCTTGTCATCTCTTTACCCTCTTTACCCTCTTTACCTAACAAGTTTTGTAGGAGTTGGAGCATACTGAACCTCATAAGTTGCCATAAATATGCTGCAGGCGGAACAGGAGGCAAGGAGTTCAGTGTTTCTCAACAGTGGAGCAATTTCTACAAATTAAATTTTCTCAAATAGAAAGTCTTATTAAAGAGGGAAAGAACCAAAAGTATATAAACAATTGCTGAAACTATTTAGAAGGAAGAAGATTAATTGAAAGATTAGCCGATTAGAGAAATCCTCTGATTAATGCTGAAATTATGACCTTCATTTATCTAAAGTGCCTTACAACATAAGGCATGATTGTTTATTAGAGCCATTCCAATCCAATTGCCAATCAAATACACAGGTGCAAATATTGAGGAAACAAAAACCACATAATGTTAGCTCACCACTCCACGCACACACATATGTTTGTATCTATATCATATATGTATATGTATGTGTAGATATATACAACAAACATCCAAAACTTTTGCATGGAAAATGATCATTCCCCGCAACTGAATTGAAAAACCCCATTTAAAACTTCTGCAAGGATTTTCAAGATGCCAAGTTTCTGTCTACACAGGAGAAGAAAAAAAAAATGTAGCTTGTTAAACATGTGCCTTGCATAGGCAGACCTACCTTAGAAGTTGGGGGATCCTTAGCAACCCCAAAAATCCGTCATTGACAACGTTTTCACCCCCTAGATGACTAGATGATTTAGCTTTATACTCTACTATTTTTTGTATCTATGTATTTATTTATTTAAATTTGGACCGCCACGCAAAAAATCAATAGTTTCATCCCCGCTTGCATGCTACCAAAACTAAAATCGAATCCCTTTATCTAGGCACACAGATATCACAATCTACAATATCACCTCTCTTGCTTGACCATGCTACTTCTTTATTGACTTGACTGGTTATAAAACTAAGGAACTAGCAATCCAGACATGACAACTATATCACGCGTTTCACAAGTGAACCTTGGAAAAAACCTGAATAATTTCATAACTTAGAACAATGCCATAACTTGTTGACATTCGCATCCCAATAATATAGCCATATGAAATCTATCATATGGCACCAATTAACTTGTTGAGATAGCAAGTAAGAACTAAATAGAAAACATTTCGATCAAGTTACATACTTCACTTTGCAGAGAACAAAAAGATCCAAATCACTGGTATCATGACTGTGTGTGATATAATAATGGGAAGAAAAAGGTTGCTAAATTTTCATATTGCTATTAGATTCTAAATTTAAGTATTGTGGTAGGTTTTTTTTTTTTTTTTTAAGTGGTGAGGGAGATTGTCAACAGTCCCTAAGGTGTGGATCAGAAAATGTGAAATAATTTAATTAAAATGGAGATAAGGTTAAATTCAAGATCTTTACTCTAATACTAAGCTCATTTCGAAAGGTTAAGCTAATAGAAAAGAGTGCATTGAATGATTTAATTAATACTTCACCAAAGATTAAAAAAAAAAACATGTCTTTAATCACATATTAACATGTGTCAATAAGTTGAAAAATAGTTGCAGATTTAGCATTACTGGTTATTTCTGTGTATGAAAATTAAAGCCCTATTGCTAACAAAAATTTCCTAAATTACGGATTACCACATCAATTTGTACGAAAATTGTAGTAAAAGGGGAAGTCCTACTGCTAACAAAAATTTTCAGACATTATTTCTCTGCACATGGATGAAATACTACAACAATTATTTACTTTACAGACTGCAGCTACGTTGGAGTGGCGTAGAGAAAAGGTCACCAAGGAACTGGATTTTGTCTTTGCTGATGTGGTGCGTTCTTCTTGATTACCTGAATATTTTGTTAATCCCACAAGAATTTATTTCTCTTAAGTTATATGTGATTTCCTTCAGGCTCTTAGGTAGAAAGTTAATAGGATTGCAAAGTTTCTGGTTATATTCTTCACTCTTTTTCGTTCTTAACTTGATATTACTTGGTTTCTTATTATTTCATTTCACCAATCTATAGATTTAGCATCTTTCTGATTTATTTTTTATCTTAGGTGATGGGGCATGATAGCAGATTTTATGCTTGTCTGGCTTCCTGCTCCTACTGTTTCTCTCTGTTCACCTCTTGCCGTCAGTGCCGGATCTGTTGCTAAGTTTTTCTACGGCTGTCTTGATAATGCATTTCAGGTTATTCTTTGTATCAGTATTCAGTTATTTGTTGGGAGTTTCAGGTTGTAGTTTTGACATTCAACTGTAACATCACATGAACCTAATAGTCAATTATCTGCAGGTGGTTTTGGCTGGAACATGTTATTCATTGTTACAGAGAATAGGTGCAATAGTGGTATGTTTAGCATGATTACGAAAAAAAAAAAAGCTGTACTTTCCAAAAAATCAGAATTCTTATGGTATGTATCAATCTCTTATGCAGCATAATGGAGCCAAACTATTTTCAGTTGGGACAGGTGCGTCTCTGGTTAGTGAAAAACTTACATGTTTTGAAATGCCACATATGTAGTTTTCTACAACTTTTCGGTGTGCCTATATGATTGATGATATAACTATCTATTTGGTGTCATAGGACTGATTGAAGCATTTTTCAGATTGGTACAGGCACAACAAATGCATTGATTAATGCACAAAAAGCTCCTGATAAATCTTTTGCTGGTGAAGCAGAGATGTACCTATATTATCAGCCAGTGTTGCATATGGTGTCTATATGGCAGTTTCTAGCAACCTAAGGAGTGTGGTTTAATACAAATAAGTATCTGTAATTAGCCTCAGCTTCTAAGAATTTTCCATTTTCGTCACAAATCTAATATCATGGATTATAAATCAACCCCCCATTCTCGAAGGAAAAATAAAAATCGATCTCTATTATTTACCATATACATGAGAGAGTAGGAAGTATTTGGCAACCATATCAATATAGATTATGTCCTTGTGAGTAATGAATAGGTGAGGCTAGTTCTATCAGATCATCATCTCAATGTACAGCTATTTTGGACGGCAAATCATATGCCTTCTTTGTTCAACAGGTACCAAGTACTTGCCAGTGTAATTGAACAACGAATCCTGGAACCCTTGCAGCATCAGCACAAGCTTATACTGAGTGCTATTGCTTTGTTGTCCGAGTTGGCAACACATTCCTGGGGTCATTGATGTAAGATTTCATCTCTCCTAGGATGAAATTCTATTAGTTTATTGTACTTCCTCTTTACACTTCTCATTGCCTGTATATGTTCTGCAAACAGGTGGGTGGATTATGTGGGCTGGACTGGAATCCAAAAGATTTGGGACTAGAGCGTAGTCTGGAAAAACTTAGTTGCATCATTATTGTAGGTAAAATTTATGTTTGAATGGATATCATTTTTTGTGGAATTGCAGATAAATTTGGGTGCTTAGGTTTTGTATATTCCGTGGCAAAATTCTGGCTGTAAGTTGTCATAGTTGATGTTATAGGCAGCTAGGATTTTCTTGTATTCCTGAATGTCATAGTCATTGGGGACAACTGCAGAAAAATTCAACTATAGTAACAAGGAGATGTCACATTGTATATAGAGTTGTATTGTATGAACTTTGCAGATTGAAGGTTTAAATGATTGCAATCTAGTGTTTGCTTTGGTGAATTGGCTAACATCTTTGTCAATGTTATATTCACCAGGAACCAATTCAACAAAAAGAAGAGAATGAAAAAACAGTGGAAAAACAAAGCAAAAGGCTACCAATATGGTAAAATAAAGTTGCATACCTCTAAATATTTAGAAAACAGATTGCCCATTTCATGATTACATAGTTTTTTCTAAACAAGCCATCTACAATATCTAAACAACAATACACTTTTAACATGCATAAATGTCTTTCCTTTTTGTGCAATTTTATCAATAATCAGCAAAGTAGAAAAAAGTCATGACCACTTAGGCAAAGACAGTAACAGTAAACAAAATAACACTTGAATGTTCTAACTTGTAATTTTTATCAGAGATGAGAGAATTATTTATCAGAGATGTATCTGTAATACTCCTCTGCAAAAATTTTCTTTTTTTTTTTTTTTTGGTTTCAAAAAACAGAACGTAAATTTCCAATTTTTTTTTCTGACAAATTTTTTTGAGAATTTAAAAGAATAACAAGAAATTTGTGTAGATTTATAGTTGAAAACAAGTTACTTTAATTACCAAAACTAAGAAATCTTTGTATTAGATGTTATTTTCATTCTTCATGCTTTTTCACCATTTCGACAAACTTTCTACATAACAACTAAATCCTATCTCATTTTATTAAATCCTATCTTGAGCTTTTTTTATTTCTTGGGATTGTAACCAACTTATTTGTTTAAGAAATTAGATTAAACTTGTATCAGTTTAATCATGAGCAACAGTTTAGAGCTTGCAGGCAGTTCGCTTGACTTTTTAACACCTCACCGTTATCATTTTCAACCTTGGATTTGAGGAAGATCATTGATTTCAATACCATTTGCTTGCAAATATGTTTCAAGAACAAGTGCTTGTTAAAGAAGTTTGCTCAATCCATACTTGGAAAAGACCAATGCCATGAAAATTAATACCGGAAAGGATAAATCCAATACGATTGAAGTCCAATGGGATACAGTTAATACCAAGGATGAACAAATAAATAAAAAAATCCCCACTTAGATTATCTCCCAAAATGAATGTAATTTGAAGTAATAGAATATACCTGACAACAACAATCTTTGGTTAAAAGGAAATTTTACAGGAACCCCTTCTTTTTCGTATGTTGTTTAAAAGCACATGATAGAAAGAGCACACTCTCTTACAAGAAAAGGAAAAGAACATTTGCCAACTGCAGGGCTCTATCTTACATGAAAAACAACAGAGCATTTGCTAACTCCTTTGCCTCTTGCTGCAACCTCCAGTATATCATGGCTGCCACAAAATACGGATGATCGTCTACTTCAAGATAATCCAGTAAACCAGTTTAATAGTTTCCAACATCAGCATCCTGTCATCCCTTTACCCTCTGTACCCTAATTTCCAATCAATAGACTGGTGCAAATATAGAGCAAACAAAAACCACAAATGTCAGCAGACCAGACAAAAGAAAAGAAAAAAAAAATAGAGAGCATGATAAACACGCGCGTGCCTTGCATGCAACCAAAACTAAAATCTATCCCTATATCTAGGCACATAGGCATCACAATCTACAACACCAACTCTCTCGCTTGATCCTTGCTACTTTTTTATTAACTTGAATCATTGTAAAACTAAGGTACCATACAATCCGGACATGACAGAAACATTCTGCACTTCACATGGGAAAATTGCCAAACCTGAATAATTTCATAACTTAGAACAATGTCATAACTTGTTGCCATTCACATGTTTTAATAATAAATTGTAGAACATAATTATAGAATCCCATAGAAGTCAATTAATTGAGGGGTTTTTGGTGAGCTAGTATAGTGTCTTTGTCACTAAATCTACATCAGTGTTTGTATTTGATCTTTTTTTTTATTGATCAGTTTTTCATTTGTGACTTTATTTTTAATACATCTTTAATAGATTCTCTTAATCAAATGCACCTCTTTTGATATTTTTTTGGTATAATGAAATTAGAAAATCTGTCACTGGTTTTAAAAAAGTTTCATGTACAGCATTGTTTACAGAAATATTATGGTCATCAATTTGTTGGCAGAGAACTTCTGACTCTCCAAAAGATGGAAAAAAGGAAAAAGAAAAATCAAACCACAGATAGATTAATCAACATGCTTATAATTAACTGTATTCTCAAACCACTAAAAAAGATGCTTCGTCAAAAGAGTATAAATATTTCATAGCACAATTCTAATGCTGCATTAGGATAATCGCTTTCCTTCTTCATCCTTACCTATGTTGTTCCAAAGGTAATGATACAAATGTAACTACAAGAATATAGATATTTCATATCAATAAAATTAATTACCATGTTATAAAATGAAAAGATCATAAAAAGGAGGAAATATTACCATCAATATCCACTTCAGGATCAACATTTTCATCATTGAAAACATCGGCTTCCACCTACAAGGGTTTGATGACAAATCATTGGGCAAAATGTATCCGGTTTGGTGTTTAGGCCAGGAATGTTGAACTTGGAGGTTTCAGGTTTCTTCTTCTTCCTTCTTTGTGAAGCCCCCAAAGGCACTGTCTTCACAATTAGACACTACGAAATTGTTTGAGGATAACTACCAAAAAATAATTAATAATAAGATACTGCAAAATTAATCTTGTCAATCCATTTATTGAATATGATAGCCAGTATAAAATGTCCATAATATGGCAAGGATCACTATGCATATCCCAACACTATCAGAGGATCACAATTCAGTTACATACCTCTTTTAGGGGGTACCGATGATTTGTAGAATTGGTAATGGCTAGCAATAGGCCAATTGGTAACAATAAACTCAAATGTCCAAAGGCCTTCTCTCCCTCCTTGGTGACTGAGGCATTAGTACAAACACTCATGATGCCATTATGAGAGCCGAACAAGACTAGCAAACCCCATCAGCAAACCAACAAAAATGGCAGCAAGAAATAGGAGCAACAGGATCTCTCCAATGCCAACATTCAGATGACAACCAAAAAAGCCTCCCATATCTACGCAGCATTGATGACAAGTATAAAATTCCCAAACATGAGAATCAACAATATAACGGATGCAAACCCAAATGGTTTCTTATGTAAACATAAACTATACTTAATCATTCATTTAACTTCTAGAGATTAAAAGCAAATTTATGTAGGATGATGGATTACTAACCAAGCATGTTCTCCTGCTGCTGCTGATAGTTTAGAGGCCTCCTGAAAAATATGATTGAAATTTGTTCAACTAATTTCTTAAGAGTATCAAATGCGCATATCAATTTACTAACATTTCAAAAATTGTGAACCAAAATTATCAGAACCTCTAATTACTTACTTGAGAGAGGAGCCGCTTCTTGGGAAGAGGTTTCGGCACTTCCAGGATGAAGCCCCGAGTCTCCCACGATGGAAATTGAAGAAGAGGCAGAAGCAAAAGAACTGGCGGGGCAATAAATTGACCCTTGGAAATATCTCTTGAAACTTCTGTTGCATCTAAATAAAACTGGGATCAAAGAAGGGGAGCCTTTCACTGATACTCGTCTTCTGGGTCGTAGATGAACTTCCCGTCAATATGAACGCAAGGGATGTGGGCTATCTTGGACCACTCTCGTCCTTGATCTTTCTTGCAGTGTTCTTTCAGCAGAGGACAATTGGAGACATTAAGTATCAGGAGTGAGGGAGGCAAGCCATCCTCTGGAAAGGATGTGAGATTTTTACAAGAATAGATATTCAGTTTTTCAAGAGAGGCTAGGTCTCGAAGGGAAGACAGGTATTTCAGATTGGGGAAGCATGCGATGGAGAGGGTAGTAAGAGACGCAGGCAGCATCTTCTCTGGAAAGGACTCCACATTCGGACATCCACCTGTAATATCAAGATGTCGAAGAGAGGGAAGCCTGTGCAGCCCCCATTCAAGCAAGGCCTCAGTGAAGTTGCAATCCACGATTGTAAGTGATGTTAGGTTGGCGGGAAAACCCTCTTCCGAAAAGGATGATACCACGCTTACCACATTTCGACTATTCCTCCTAATGTCTAAATCTTGAAGTGAGGTGAGGTTGTGAATGCAGTTAGGTAGGGCCATATCACAAATCACTAACTGTCTAAGGTTGCTAGGGAGCAACCCTCCGTCTGGGAAGGAAGCAAGAGTTGGACAATTCTCAATATAAATCTGGTCTAGATGGCTAAGGGTGTGTATGCCCGTGGGTAAGGATTTAAGGTTTTTACAACCCCAAATACTAATCTCTTCAAGAGACGAGTTGTGATGGAAGCTCTTTGCTATTGACTCCAGCTGTCCACATTTTGAAATACGAAGCTGTTGAAGTGATGCAGGTAATTCTTCACTTTTAGCTATTGACTCCAGCTGTCCACAGTATCTAATATTGAGTTGTTGAAGTGTTGCCGGTAATTCTTCACTTTTCACTATTGACACAAGCTTTCCACAATATGAAATATTAAGCTTTTGAAGTGTTGCAGGTAATTCTTCACTTTTCGCTATTGACACCAGCTTTCCACAATTTGAAATGTTAATCTTTTCAAGAGACGAGTTGTGATGGAAGCTCTTTGCTATTGACTCCAGCTTTCCACAATTTTCAATATGGAGTTCTTGAAGTGTTACCGGTAATTCTACGAGAGATGTGCTAGAATTGCAACGGTTGGCATCATTCTCATCAAGCAAAATTAGCATATTCTTGCAATTATGTATGTATAGCCGCTTAAGTGTTGGAGGTAGCTGGCCTCTTGCAATGTGCGTCAGCGAATCACATCCATAAATCCTAATTTCCTCAAGACACGTGTTGTTATACATGATTTCCTTGGCTAAAGATCCCATGCCATGGTTGGTGGATGACATACCCTCTTTTGGTTGCTCTTTTACTTCTTCTGACAAAGAAACTCGTTTTTGAACACTGCAAATCGTCAAAACACGAAGACATGGGAGGGATTGTAATAATCCCGCAACATTTGACCACAAAGGTGTCAGCTCCTCACAAATATCAATATTTAGATTTTTTACTTCTGTTAGTTCTTCAAGAATAAATCCTTCTATTGGATATGGGAATTTTGAAATTGTTGAAAAACTCTTGGAAATTAGTGAGTTGAAGACAACCTTGTTCTCACGCATCACCCCTTCGAATTCTCCAATTCGTAGTCTGCAAAGCTCAGGAAAGCTTGAAATTGAAACCACCAATCTCGGACAATCTTGGACCGAAACATTTTCTAGTAAAGGAAAACGGTTAGGTAACTTCCCCAACAACTTGGGACAATTTGTAATGCAAAGCTTACGCAAGTGTCTGAACTCTCGATTAGAGCTCCAGTTCTCCCATTCTTCCATATTCATGAAAGTCAAAGTTTCCAAGGATTCAAAAGGTTGTGAGCAACTAACCCCGTAAAACTCATGACCGACATTCTTCACACTCACCATGCCATCGATGAAAAGGTGTTTAAGTGATGGTAGTTGGCCCACAGATGGCAATGACGTGCACTTTTTACAATTTTCAATCCTTAAAAGCACCATATGAGAAAATGAATGACTTGTTAACCAAGTTGGAAATTCCGTACCACCATAACACATGATAGTTAGCTCTTTCAAAGTCTTGTGAGGTTGTAGCATGTTAAGCACATCAAATTCACTTGTTCTGTCTCGTGGCTTACCCAATTTGTCACTCCATTCCAAGCACAACACATTAAGATTGGGCTTTTCAATTAACTTAGCGTCCCTTGCATCTGTGGGTTCAATGGCATTCTCCAATCGTGAGATGATGAGCGACTCTCGAAGATGCAACAAAGAACCTAGCTCTTTTAATGCAAAGCAACTGCCATTTCCCACAATTAGATTAGACAATGTTCGGAGATGAGTTAATTTACCTATTTGAGGAGGCATTCCTTCCAGCTTATTTGCCTTGAGAATGTTGAGGTGGCGCAAGTTGACCAGGTTGCCCAAATTTGAAGGCAATTTCTTTAGATAAGAACATCCCTCCAATATCAATGTTTGTAAGTTGTAAAGAGTGGTGGTTGATTCAGGCAAGCCTCTAATCCAAGTGTAAAAAAGGTCAAGGTACCGTAGATGCTTCAAATCACCAATCGAATTTGGTAACTCAACTATGTTGTACCCATGGAAAGAGAGCACTCTTAAACATAGTAATTTTGGCAACAATTGATGAGAAACACTATAGGTCAAATAACATTGACTAGGAAGTGGAAGAGGGAGGAAGGTACGTAGACATTTGAGTTCAAAGAAAGGCTCAAACTTTTTAGAAATATCGAATTGGCCACCCAAGTAAGAAGAGTGCCGAGACTGTTTAGGAAGTCTCCTTCCATTACTACCCCAAATTCCATCCTCCAATCTGAAACACATATCTCCTGCAACCCTTTGGGCCAAATCCTTGATGAGGTCATGCATCACATATCGTGTTTTCTCCTTGCTTGAATGGTCTAAAGAAAAACTCCATGGCATCTCATATTGTAATTTCGCCGTGCTTGATTGTTGGAAAAATGACCTTGACAACAAATCTCGAAAATACTTGCTACCCAGATCTTCCATTTGCTTATCCCCTTCCGGTGGTTGAATTAGACCTTCTGCCATCCACAATAGAATCAATTCTTGCTCTCCAAATTCATAGTCCTCTGGGAGTATTGAACAATACATAAAGCACCTTTTGAGATGTGAAGGGAGATGGTGGTAGCTCAACATAAGGGATGGAACAATTCCACTTCTCGCCTCTGGTATATCCCATATCTTGCTCTTAAGTACATCTTCCCACTCATTACGTTCCTTCTTTATAGTGCGCAAGAGGCCTCCGAGAGTCCTTGCCGCCAAAGGCAAGCCTTTACACCTTCCAACAAATTTTTCGCCAATATCTTGAAGGTTTGAATGTGCATTGAAGTTGCTTGCCCCTAGTGCATGTTGGGTAAATATAGACAAACAATCATCATTTGACAACAGTGGCAAGGAGTGGGCTTGAATGGTACCTGTCATCGATGAAACTTTCGAACTGCGAGTTGTGATGATAATCTTACTTCCCGGAGCCCCAACTAGAAAAGGAGCTCTTAGGATAAACCAATTACTATAGTCATCGTTCCAAAGATCATCTAGAACGACTAAAAACTTCTTGCCTTGCAGTTTCTCCTTGAGTTTGAGTTGCAACCAATTAAGATCCTTGCCATCACAATTATCATAAGTGAGGGCCTGTAAAATTCTTTTTGTGACTCTGTCAATATCGAAGTCTTGAGAAACACAAGCCCATGCTTTCAAAGTAAAAGAGTTTTGTACTGCTTCATCATTGTACACCAACTGGGCAAGAGTTGTCTTTCCTATACCCCCCATACCAAGTATAGGAATCACGAAGAGTTGAGCATCACCACAATATTTTTCACCCACCAACAATTCAACAACAGCCTCTTTATCTTTGCCCCTGCCATAAACATGAGGTTCAGGTTCAGTGAGTACAGAAGTTGGCGCCGGAACTCCTGTTTTGCTATGTGACCTCCCATCAGCTGTTTCCTTCAAATTCAGTTGATCTTTCCGAGTCACAATTTCATTGAATCGACCCGTGACCTCCTTTATCTTTGACTGCAGCGTACTATCAATCTTATGAGTAGACGAAGTACCTGGGATGTTGAGTTTGCGTACTTTAGTTGGGCGAGCCTGATTTTCAGCTAGGAATGCATCAGTGGCGAGCTCATCCACTATGTCATCCACATCATAAACCAAGTGTTTGAGATCATCCAGCCAGAGCTTCACAGCAGTGTCAGAATATTGCTTCTCCTCCGCAGCATCAAGCATTTTCTGAATATCTTGCAGCTTTTGTCTCCACTTGTCCAGGTTTGCTTGACTTCCGTTTCCCTCACCGCCTATGAAGTCCCAAATATTTGGAACCGCCAATCGATCATACAACGACTCAAATAATTTAGAGAGAACGAACTCTCCCACTTTCGCAACAATGAACTCTTTCACGGGTTCCATGGTAGGAATTGATGAATGAATCGGTGATTGGAATCTTGTGTGAAAGCTTGTACAGTCTCGAAAGTTGTTATTTCTTTGAGGAAGTAGGGACTGTTTGGTGGCGCGCTTGCTGTGGCCAATTACAATTATGGCATGGGTAGCAGCACATAAACCACAGGATAAAATTAATGTTTGAAAATAACATTATAATTTAAGCATCTGAAAAATATATACTTTCGCACTAATGTTATTAAAAAAATATTTATAGCAAATTTAATCAATACTTTAACACTTTATGTCATGTGTTGTCTCAAACACTCTTTTAATGGGGAATATCCAACACGTGAAATATTTAATTAAAATGAGAGGTGAATGATAGAGACAAAGTTCAAACTCAGAATCTATGCTTTGATACCATGTTAAATCAATACTAGTCTAAAAAACTTAAAACTTATAAAGGACATAAAATTAAATCATTTAATCCAGTATTTTAACAAAAACTACATTTCTTGATAGCGAGAGGGGTCCATTGGTGGTGATACAAAGACGTCTCTCCACTCTCCTAGTCAAATGATGCCAAAGTAGTGCCAGCTTTCTATTTTGATTTTTCTTGATTCATTTCTTTTAATTACTAAATCATGGAGTGGAGTCGTCCACAATGGAATGAAGGGTGAGCTTTCTCTTTTGCTTTTTCTTTGATTCCTCACTAAATCACGGAGTGGGAGTCCACCATACTTGGCCACATTCAAGTAAACCAAGGAATATGCAATTATATTGGGCAGAAACTAAGAAAATTCTGAAGATAGGGTGAGTTTCAGAAAATCCTGATGACTCAAATTTGCAAAACAAAAATGACCAAACCAGTTCACTCTATGTGCAAGTTTCTAAAGCAAAAGTACTTCCAATATCAGAACTAGGAAAAAGTAAAGAAACTTTGAAGTTGTAGTCAGTTAGAAGCATATACGCATCTACAGAATGTATACCCAGCTCAGTTGAATTCTTACATTGAATAGGTGAAAATTAAGATCACTAAGGCTGTTCTCTTGATAAATCAGCAGCTTACGCAAGAACTAGCAGAGACAACGATACTTCCATCCACTACCTGTGAAGCTGATAAGTCACGAGTCTGCGACTGAATGTACCAACATTGAAATTATCAGAAAGCGATTATATTTTCAGTTATAAGAAACAAGGAAAGAAAGAAGGCAAAGACCGTATTAGCTATATGTTTTAACATGCAAATACAAGTAGAAGCTCATCTATTAAGCTTAAGATAAGAGGCGGATGCTTTTAAAAATAAAAGTACCATCCTTAGATGCAAATTGTTCTGCAAAAAGTCAAAGGAAACCAGTAATAAAGGATCTAAATCATCCCATAAGCATTTTAGCATATAAATAAAATAAAAAAACACGAAGGGCAGTTCTACAACCAGTTAATGTAAGCACTTAAACAAACAGAGCATGGTTAGTCAACAAATATGTCTTCCTTACAAGTGGAAGTATTATTTGCTCCACATGGGCATGTGAGGGGTAACCAAAGCTTCTCACCAAAGCTCTCTTACGTTCATTTGAATCACAGCATCTAATTTTTTTATATCTGAAGAATATATATTTTTTTTCTCACATTTTTAAGACTAAAATAACTTTCAAATATAGGTAACCAAATCTTCTCCATTTCATTATGATCCTAGTTCCTATAGGCTATAGGATATGAACGAGATAAAGACGATGAGTTTTACGTATAGTTAAATAAACTAAGCCTCTTCATTAATTGTAGTTAAGATACGCAGTGAAGAAGTATAGCAACCAAATGTTTTCGAGAGTTGACACATGTAGAAACCTTAAAAAACCTTAAAAGCGATCTAAAACACAAAAAGAAAGAGAGCTACTATCAGCAGTCCGCAATAACAGGAGCATATAGCCAATCGGTGAAAGATAGATAGCAACGAGTCACCTTCAAGCAAAATGGAAGAGCAGCTGTGCACCATCCACCTTAATTCCTTCAATTTCAATAGTTGTAGATCCTCTGGTGATACAAGGACTTCTTTTTACAAGTCTTCTTTCCTTTATCAAATAATGCAGAGTGTTAGCTAGCTGTCTCTTTTGCTTTTTCTTGGGGTCCCTACTAAATAACCGAGTGGGAGTCCACCATAATTGGCTTCATTGATTCAAGTAACCAACGGATCGAAGAATCCAAGCTCTCTCTTTTCCAGGAAAAAAGAAGAAAGACAAAGAAAGAAGAAAACAAGCTTCGAGGAAGAACATGAGAGTTTGTCGCGTGCTTGTCCCCAAAATGTAATAGAATTACATGACTTGACAACCACCCAAAATGTTGACCATTGACGAAGACTTAAAGCGAAATTAAGAAATAGTGTAGAAATTAAGAGTTTTGTTTTTGTGTTTAGGTTAAATACTGCAGCAAACATTACAGTTAGTTAATGAACTCTGGCGTAGCCACTTGGAGGATCCTCATGCTCTGTTGCTACCCAAACTTTTCCTCAAGAAAAACAAAATTTGACTGACCAACCAATCTGTTACGGGTCTTTCTATATTAGGCTAGCCGTATTAATTTTTATGTACTAGGTTTATATTATGTTAGCATAAGTCGGCTAACCCTAGCTATATTAGGGTTATTGTATTGTCTTTATTTTATTCCATATAAGAGTCTTGATGACTCAGCCCTAGAAATATTGTAATAGTTTGCCTATTTAAAGGCTATTATGTTATGAATAAAGGTATGAAGAGAATTAATCCCAAACCTTGTGTTTGTGAGGTCTAGGTTCCCTTAGAATCTAAGGTCTAGGTTCCCTTAGAACCTAATTTATCTCGTTGCGAATTTAGGTTCGTAACAACTTGGTATCAGAGCTTAGTTGCGACGACGGACCAAGCCAACTATGTCAGATTTCAAAGAATGTTTGACAGAGTTTCGCCGCCTTATCAAGGAGTGGAGAGATGAAATTGCAGCTCGTCAGGCGCAGCAGTTAATCTCAATCACCACATCGGAAAATCCATCAAAACCAAAAACATCCATAGAACCACCGAAATCCCCAACACAAGCCCACCACATTGAAGCTGCACCACAACAAATTATCTCATCTCCCAAAATCTCACACAAAACCCAAAGAAAAATAACCTCCCGACCAAAACCCACCAAACAAACCCACATCACCTCCCAACATCTCTATCACAGCTTGCGCCGCTATCAACCTCAGACCCCAAAGCATCTCAAACAGCCGCTGCCATGGTTCCACTGTCAACCACCGTCAGCCAAAAAGCCATTACATTGTGCCATTCGACGTTGTCGTCTCCTCAAACTGCGCTGCCAACACTGCCAAACAGCTCGCGCACCGTCATCCAGCCCCAGATCGCAACACCGCAATCCCAGCCACCAACCCAGAAATTGCCGCACCAAATCCTCTAGTGCCGCTGCATCAGTTACTTCCCAGTTGGCATCTATGTTTGAGTCTCAATCTTGGAAGACTGCTACATGCTCTGTATTTCGAAAATATCTATTTTTGAGGTTGAAGTTCACGCAGAGGAGAAGAAAATTTGTCTTCTTCGTATGGCTTAGAAAGAGGAAAAAAAAATAATAAAAACCTTGATCAGGAAGATTTGACCTTGAGGACAAGGTACATTTTTAAGAGGAGAGGAATGTTACGGGTCTTTCTATATTAGGCTAGCCGTATTAATTTTTATGTACTAGGTTTATATTATGTTAGCATAAGTCGGCTAACCCTAGCTATATTAGGGTTATTGTATTGTCTTTATTTTATTCCATATAAGAGTCTTGATGACTCAGCCCTAGAAATATTGTAATAGTTTGCCTATTTAAAGGCTATTATGTTATGAATAAAGGTATGAAGAGAATTAATCCCAAACCTTGTGTTTGTGAGGTCTAGGTTCCCTTAGAATCTAAGGTCTAGGTTCCCTTAGAACCTAATTTATCTCGTTGCGAATTTAGGTTCGTAACACAATCTAATTGGTGTTCGATTTCGCACCCTGCAAGACATGGTTTAAAAGTTGTATATGAGAGTAGAGCAACAATGTCTCGCTTTGATACCATTTGATGAATTGAGATTTTGATTATCTCATCAGAAAACTAATTGGTGTCCAAATGAGAAAAGTCAAAGCCTTTTATAACATTTGAAATCGTACTCCAAACGGCAGGTTTTAAGAGCCGACCTCAACTTAATCTCATTCTTGAAATCAATCACCTGTGCATGACCAAAACAGAGTAGAACTCCAACTCTTGACAAATCAGCGACCACGGCACTTCTGTGATAAACAGGTAGTTGGTAGTTAAGCTTTCTGTACTGGTCCTGCATCATCATCCATTTTCGGTCACGTGTGATATTATTTGGAGCTAACGGTGTCATTCGACTTGTCTTCCCACTCTGCTTTGGAGGAGGAGATGTGATTTGTACAATTACTTTTTACCAAATAATAAATCTGAATACAGAAAGAAATAAAATCAAAGTCCAAGTTAATACGCACAACACTGCT
This sequence comes from Carpinus fangiana, assembly GCA_006937295.1. NCBI lineage: Eukaryota > Viridiplantae > Streptophyta > Magnoliopsida > Fagales > Betulaceae > Carpinus > Carpinus fangiana. Next base: position 25,597,250 of record CM017324.1, read on the forward strand.
CAATAACAAATGCTTTTCTTTTCTACATTACATACACAATCTGTGATTTACTTTTCATAATCTGAAGGTCTAGAGCAACCAGCGGAGCAGGTGCCTTCCTTTTCACGAGTCTTAGTGGTGGCCCCCTCAAACCATTATGATTCTGATTCATCATGCTGATAGAATTTAGGGAACTCTGATTTGGTTAACTTACCAAATGACAGAGGAGATGATCTTATTTATAGTGAAACTCATGGAGTCGTTTTACACACCGGTTTACAAGAGTTTCAGACAGAACAACTGGTATCACATGGATACAATACATAAAACATAAGTTCCTCAAAAGCTGGAAAAGAGGAAGACAAAAGAGGAAAAGCTGCATGAAAACATGGAGCCATAAAACATGGAGAGAGGGGAGTGCGGCTAGCTTGTCTGGGCAGCATGGGTTGAAGAGGGCAGCACGTGGGTTGGCAGGGCATGGGCAGCACGGGCGTCTGGAGCATGGCAGCATGGGTTCTTGTACTCTAACACATGCATCTTTACTCTTTATTCTTCTACTTGTTGAAAGTGGCAGCAACTTTAGTTGAATAAGTGGGAAGATTAGTGAGATAAGAAGAAACCAAGTTTGTGCAGCAACTTTAAAAGGAGGATGAGAGAGTAACGTGAGATGCATATAAATACTAAGAGCACTAACTCTTTTACTAATAGGAGCTTATCAAACGAGAGAAACTTTATTGGTACTTGTTATATTTCTCTTAATTAATTGTTTTGTTTTTCTCTAATAAATGAGCTACGCATCATTTTAATAAACCTCTGTTAGTAAAAAAGCTAATACTCCTAACATTTCTCTTTTCCTTTTATTATAATAGAGTATGCTCATTCTATCATGTGCTTGTAAACACCGAAGGAAATGGGCAATGGGCTCATGGAAGCCACTGGTTTTATCTTGTTTTGTTGTTTTCAGGTGCCTGCAGGACAAATGTACTCCTTTTAAATGTCTGTATTACTTTGTCAAATTTATCTCCTTGGTGTCTGTCTGAAACATGTGGGGAAGGTCATATGTTTTAAGGAGAGTTGTCCATCCAATCAGTCAAGGTCGGCTCAATACATTTTGGGGTGAGAAATTTAAGGGAGGCATTTTTTTCTTAAATGTAAATATTAATCACCGATCAGATATGAAGTCATTTTAAGGACTTGAACAATTAGTTGTTGGAAAATAATAGAAGTGGGGAAAGAAAAGAAGAATTCAAATTTGAATAAGACTTGAATAAAGAAATAGAGATAAAAAATAAAAAAACTTATAAATATGTAATTGGATAAAATATTTAAAGACTTTCCATCTTCTTAACACATCCCATGCAATGACTTTCCAATTGCAGTTGAGACTTGAGATCATAATTTATTGCTTATTAGCCATCATGATCCAAATATCTCTATGTTAAATATAAGAATTTTATTTTTTGACATGTCCGCATAAGAGGGGGAGGGAGATTCGAACTATTAATGTCCACTTCATTAAGCATAGTCTCAGCCAATTGAGCTACCTCTTAAGGATATATGAGAACTTTATTTAAGAATGACTTTGATATTAATTTTTTATTTGATTTCCTTACTTAATGCTATCAATTATTTTAGTACTTATTTCAAGAATGGAATGCGGGAGATTTTAAGAGAATCAAACGATATTAATGTCTTTCTTAATTACTTATTTACCATAATTTGGTGCTATAATTATATTAACTGTAATTATGACCTTAAATATTTTTATATGGAAAACATATTCATTAGTATTTTCCATTTATTAATTAGGGGTCTTATTAAATTAGGGGCCTTAGGTGGCCGCTCCACCTGGCCCTGCATCTGCAAAAGCCTTTTGTATTCACAAGGGAATAAAGAAAGAAAAAAATGCCACAGAATAAATTCTTAAAGGCTACATTTTGCTCTCATTCACTTGATTTGCAATGCAAAAGACTCCTATTTACTTGCTTACTCCTCTGCCCCTTGCTGCAACCTTCAGTACATCACGCTTGCCACAAAATAAGGATAATCTTCTACTTAATTCAAGATAAACCAGTTTAATAGTTTACCACGTCAGTATCTTGTCATCTCTTTCCCGTCTTTACCTTGAGAGAGTGAAAACAAGTTTTGTAGGACTTGGAGAATACTGAACCTCATAAGTTGCCATAAATATGCTGCAGGTGGGGCAGGAGGCAAGGAGTTTAGTGTTTCTCAACAGTGAAGCAATTTCGACAAATTAAATTTTCTGAAATAGAAAATCTTATAAAAGAGGAAAAGAACCAAAAAAGTAAATATAAACTATTGCTGAAACTATTTAAAAGGAAGAAGATTAATTGAAAGATTAGCCCCTGATTAATGCTGAACATACAGACCTTAGTTTATCTAAAGTGCTTTACAACAGAAGACATGATTGCTAGTTTATCTAAGGTTTGTAGGAGTGAAAGGTTACTGTGCACTTGCTCCCTCGGTGTTTTCTGATTCTGAAAAACCATTTAGATGTTTTCAATTTTTACCACTGTGCTTGAATTTTTCCAACACTTTTTAAAGAAGAAATCAGTTCTCAAACAGGGTCTAAAAAAATCTGTCTATTTGAATGCACAACATCCTTAGTAATTACAAAAATTGCATGAGCAGTAAAACCGTAGCTATTTATAGCCATAATTTTGGTCAATTCGTTCCTGGGAATGTTGCATTGGGATAATCACTTCCCCTTCTTCATCCTTACCTATGTTGTTCCATAAGTAATGACATAAATGTAACTACACAGAGTATAAATATTGCATAGAAATAAAAATTAATAGTTCAACATAATCCTGTAAACCAGTTTAATAGATCACTACGTCAGCATCTTGTCATCTTTTTACCCTCTTTACCTAGAGAAAGCGAAAACAACTTTTGAAGTTGGATCATACTGAACCACATAAGTTGCCATCAATATGCTGCAGGTGGAACAGGAGGCAAGGAGTTCAGTGTTTCTGAACAGAGGAGCAATTTCTACAAATTAAATTTTCTTAAATAGAACGTCTTATTAAAGAGGGAAAGAACCAAAAGTACATAAACTATTGCTGAAACTATTTAGAAGGAAGAAGATTAATTGAAAGATTTGCCAATTAGAGAAATCCCCTGATTAATGCTGAAATTATGACCTTCGTTTATCTAAAGTGCCTTACAACATAAGGAATGATTGTTTATTAGAGCCATTCCAATCCAATTGCCAATCAAATACACTGGTGCAAATATTGAGGAAACAAAAACCACAAAATGTTAGCTCACCACTCCACGCACACACATATGTTTGTATCTATATCATATATGTATATGTATATGTGTAGATACATACAATAAACATCCAAAACTTTTGCATGGAAAGTGATCATTCCCTGCAACTGAATTGAAAAACCCAATTTAAGACTTCTACAAGGATTTTCAAGATGCCAAGACTCTGTCTACGCAGGAAAAAAAAAAAAAAAAAAAAAGTAGCTTGTTAAACATGTGCCTTGCATGGGCAGACCTACCTTAGAAGTTGGGGGATCCTTAGTGTTAGTTTAAAGTATTGGCTAATGTTTGTGAGCAAAATGAAAAGAAAAGAGCCAAGCGTTCGGACGGAATTCATAGCCGTTCGGATGTGATGCAATTAAGGACTCTAGTACTAAATCCCGAGAGCTCTGTTCGGAGTCCCGTTCGCATCCCGTTCGCAGCCCGTCCGGACGTCTTCGAACGCGCCGCGCCAAGATTGGAGAACGCGATGGAAGAAAGCGATGGAGCCCTAGCCCGTCTGGACGCCCATCATGACCGTCTGGACGGCCAAGCTTTAATGAAGCCTTTTCACGTGTTTTAAAGAGCCCATCCAGACGGCCCATGTTCCCGTCCGGACGCTACCTAACTGTAACAGTTTTATTTGGATTGTAACTGTGTCCTAGGTTTAGGTTTTGTGGGGCTATTACAAATACACCTCTATAGAATGTTAGAGGTACGGATTTTCACCCCTAGAGAGTTCGTGAGAGGCTGTGCTTAAAGAGAGATTTATTGTGAGCCTTGTTGTTCCTCTTAGAGGATCTTTGTTAGTTTGTTTGTGAGCGTAAATTGAGAAGTCTATCGGAAGGGTCCGGTAAAGGAGAATCACGTTGAAGAAGATTGTGAGCAAGGAGACGAGTTGGAGGCTTGTCGATTTTACAGAGCCGAGGTCTTGCAAAGGGTTGTAAGTGTTCCTAGTGTCTGTAATCTCTGGATAATTTTCTGATAGTGATTTCCTGGGTTTGGCTGCCCCGGAGAGGTTTTACAATTAGATCGGTTTCTAATTGGTTTCCTCTTCGTCACCAAAATCCTTTGTGTTTGATTGTTCATATTTTGGTGATTGCTTGCTTAGATTTAAATATCCGTTAATTCCGCATAAACTGTGATATTTTATCTGTTTAGCGTTTTTCACTTAGCAACCCCAAAAATCCGTCATTGACAATGTTTTCACCCCCTAGATGACTAGTCGATTTAGCTTTATACTCTACTATTTTTTTGTATCTATGTATTTATTTATTTACGTAAGTTTGGAGTCTTTGGACTGCCACGCAAAAATCATAGTCTCATCCCCGCTTGCACGCTACCAAAACCAAAATCTAATCCCTTTATCTAGGCACATAGATATCACAATCTACGATATCACCTCTCTTGCTTGATCCATGCTACTTCTTTATTGACTTGACTGGTTATAAAGCTAAGGAACTAACAATCCGGACATGACAACTATATTGTGCGTTTCACAGGTGAACCTTGGAAAAAACCTGAATAATTTCATAACTTAGAAAAATGCCATAACTTTGAATAATTTCTACGGCTGTCCTGATAATGCATTTCAGGTTATTCTTTGTATCAGTATTCAGTTATTTGTTGGGAGTTTCAGGTTGTAGTTTTGACACTCAACTGTAACATCACATGAACCTAATAGTCAATTATTTGCTTTTGATATCCTGTCTGCAGGTGGCTTTGGCTGGAACATCTTATTCATTGTTACAGAGAATAGGTGCATTAATGGTACGTTCAGCATGGTTAAAAAAAAAAAAAAAAAGCTGTACTTTACAATAAACCAGAAATTCTTATGGTATATATCAATCTCTTATGAAGCGTAATGGAGCCAAACTATTTGCAGTTGGGACCGGTGCATCTCTGGTTAGAGAAAAACTTACATGTTTTGAAATGCCTCATATGTTGTTTTCTACAACTTTTAGGTGTATTATCTTTTGAATTTGGCTGTGAGACTTTTTTGAGCAATTATTGGTGCTTTTCCAGGGCATATATATTTATTCTGTCAAAACTGTCTCTACTTTTGGAGTATTTTTCCCATACTTATCACAATTAATACACCAAAGTTTCTGGTTTGAAAACTGGAAACATATGGCAGTTGACAAATAGAAGTGTAGTTATAAAAAATTTCCAATATACGAGTATTCAAACTTGTATGACTCAAAAACTCAGAACTTCTGTTATAGGGGAAAAGAAAAATGCATAAGAGAATCATCTATTCTATGAGGTATTTTCATAATCAAGATATTGGATCAACAATTAAGGACTTTAGAGATTCTTTTAATGCATAAAATGCTGCTCATAAATTGTTTGCTGGCGAAGCAGCAGATATGAAAAGTTCCACTTGTCTGTAATTTTGGTATATGATTGATGATATCACTATCTATTTGGTGTCATAGGACTGATTGAAGCATTTTTCAGATTGGTACAGGCATAACAAATGCATTGATTAATGCACGAAAAGCTCTTGATAAATCGTTTGCTGGTGAAGCAGAGGATGTGCCTATATTATCAACCAGTGTTGCATATGGTGTCTATAAGGCAGTTTCTAGCAACCTAAGGTATGTGGTTTAATACAAATAAGTATCTATAATTAGCCTCAGCTTCTAAGAATTTTCTATTTTCATCACAAATCTAATATCATGGATTATAAATCAACCCCCCATTCCCGAAGGAAAAATAAAAATCGATCTCAATTATTTACCATGTACATGAGATAGTAGGAAGTATTTGGCAACCATATCAATATAGATTATGTCCTTGTGAGTAATGAATAGGTGAGGCTAGTTCTACCAGATCATCATCTCAATGTACAGCTATTTTGGAGGACAAATCATATGCTTTCTTTGTTCAACAGGTACCAAGTACTTGCCGGTGTAATTGAACAACGAATCCTGGAACCCTTGCTGCATCAGCACAAGCTTATACTGAGTGCTATTTGCTTTGTTGTCCGAACTGGCAACACATTCCTGGGGTCAATGATGTAAGATTTGATCTCTCCTAGGATGACTGACATTCTATTAGCTTATTGTACTTCCTCTTTACACTTCTCATTGTCTGTATATGTTCTGCAAACAGGTGAGTGGATTATGCGCGCTGGACTGGAATCCAAAAGATTCGGGACTAGAGCATAGTCTGGAAAAACTTAGTTGCATCATTATTATAAGTAAAATTTATATTTGAATAGATATCATTTTTTGTGGAATCGCAGAGGATGATGGCAGATCAATTTGGGTGCTTTAGTTTTGTATATTCTGTGGCAAAATTCTGGCTGTAAGTTGTCATAGTTGATGTTATAGGCAGCTAGGATTTCCTTGTATTCCTGAATGTCACAGTTGCTGGAGGCAACTGCAGAAAAATTCAAATATAGTAACAAGTAGATATCACATCATATATATATATATATATATATATAAAAGCCGAATCACTTCTCAGAAAAGCCTTTAAATTGTGACATGTGGCACAAGTCAATTCTTTTTGAGGTAAAAACCGGATTTTTTATACATAATTTTAAAAACTGAACCAGTTACAAAATTGAACCAGTTCAGTTTGACGCCGTCTCCTCATTCTCTCTAACAACCACTACAAGAAATAAGGGTATTAGCGTCGACTTTTTGTCGACACTAATACTCAAAAAGTCAACGCTAATAGTATTAGCGTCGACTTTTGGACGCTAATGGCCGGGTCGGACGCTAATTGTCCGACTCTAATGGTATCATTAGTGTCGACACCAAAGTGGATGCTAATATTAGACTATTAGCGTCGACTATGTCGACGCTAAAATTCCCTGCATTCGACGCTAAAACGTGAACGAACGGAAGGCAAACATCGACGTTGATAGTCTCAAATTAAAAAAAAATAATAATAACTATCAGCGTCCAAACAAAGTGGACGCTGATAGTTAAATTTTTTTAAAAAAATAACCATTAGCGTCCACTTTAGTGGACGCTAATGGTCATAAAAAACTAAAAAAATAATAAAACAATCCTAATAATTAAAAAAAAAAAGAAGCAATTTTAAAACCTCAATATGGATGCACCTAGGCAATACACTTGTACAGATGTATTAGGGAACTAATTCGCTAGGATCGATCAGATGATCGATCGATAATTTAATCAATTCACAGTTAATTGAACTAATTAATTAGGATCGATTGGATGTTTGATTGAATATTTGATCTTATCATGATCAATTGAACTAATTCATTATGATCGATCGGATGTTTGATTGAACATTTGATCTTATCATGATCAATCGAACTAATTCACTATGATCGATTGATCATTTGATCATATTACGATCAATTGAACTAATTCACTAGAATCGATCGGATGATCAATTAATCATTTGATCATGTTAGTTATTTTATAAGTAGTTGGCTATTTCTCGGTGATCAAAACATTGTAAATCGCTTTTTTATGTTCTCGCATCTCTCGGAGGATCGTACAGCAGCTTCATGGCATAGAAGGGTGCATGGGAACAAGGACAGTCCGAACGGCCAGTTCTCCCGTCCGGACGTGATGCAGTAAAAGGCCCCCAGCACTAAAACCCGAGGACACCGTTCGCAAGGCCGTTCGCTAGCCGTTCGAAGCCCGTTCGAACGGACAGAGTGACCGTCCGGACGTGCTGCAGCTCCAGTACTAAATCCCAAGTGTCCAGTTCACTGGCCGTTCGCTAGCCGTTCGAATGCCGTCCGGACGCCTCCGAACGCGCCGCACCAAAAGATTGGAAGTAAGCGATGTTGCCCTAGGACCATTCGGACGACCATTTATACCGTCCGGACGGCCCGTGTTAAAACTCAGTTTTCGCCCTTATTTTAAGTAGCCGTCCGGACGAGCCAAGTGACCGTTCGAACGGTATGTTGCGTCTAGGTTTAATTTACCTTGTATTTGAGTTTCAATAGGACTAAGAGTCCATGTGATTATATATAGATCTTTACAGATCTGTAGAGGTCACGAATTCTGCATCTAGAATTCGCCTTTGTGAGCCAAGAGGGTCTTTGATATAGAACGATTAAGTTCTCTCTCTTGGAGTGTTTAGTTCCATGTTCATCATTGTTCGTCGTCTGTTGAAGTGAAGTCAACCGGAGTTCCGGTGAAAGGAAATCACGTAGAAGGATTGTGCCAGCTGTCTCTGGAAAGGGCTATTGCGGTAGAAGACGAGTGGGTCACTTGTCTTATACAAGATCATGTCATAGCAAAGGTTTTGTGAGTATGAACATCTTGTAATCTTTTATCTTTTTACTGAGTTAGTTGATTTCCTGGGTTTGGCTGCCCCGGAGAGGTTTTACATTTTAGAGTGTTTCTCTAAATGGTTTCCTCTTCGTAACCAAATTTTGTGTGTTCTTTATTGCTTATTGCTTTACATATTTTGTTGAATTGTTTATTGCTTAATTGTTTCAATTCCGCATAAATTGTGATAAACAATTAGTTGGAGTCTGCTTAGGGTCATTCAGATCATATCACGATCAATTGAACTAATTCAATATGATCGATCGGATGTTTGATTGAACATTTGATCTTACCACGATAAACCAACCCGATTCATTAGGATCGATCAAATATCAGTCTATTAAAATTAAGTCCTATTTTAAAATTTTTAACAATTTCTTAATTTTATTTCATTTAAAAAAATTATTTATTTATTTTTTAATTTATCATTTTATTTGATCATATCATGATTAATTGAACAATTTCACTAGGATCAATTGGATATTCGATTGAACCTTCAATTTCAATTGTATCAAGTTTAATCGATCATAACTTGACAATTCATCAATGCTAATTGTATATTAAACTGCCACCTAATTAATTATAAATAAAAAAGCTAATCTAATATAATATATAATAACAGAATGTTAGGCAGGAGAAGCTAAAAACTTGACACGTGGCATTTAAAATTGGGCAATTAAACTTGACGTGTGGCTTGGGCAATTAAAATTAAAACGTGACAGTTTTAGATAGGAAGGCATAAAATTGCAACATGTGACATTTTAAAATGCTGCCAAGTGTCATTTTAAGTTAAAAATAATCAAAAGTTGTCATGTTTCATACTTTAACTGAAATACAACTTCCCCTTTCGTTAAACATGACAAAATAACTGTCTTTACAATTTAAAATATCAGAGACTACAACAAACGTACTACAAATATTCAGACAACATAAAATTCACTATCCACCCCTTCAGCGCAGAGTAAGGTAATCTTCTGTTTGAATTCAAAATCTGGGGATAATTTTGGATGTGTGTCAATATTTGTTGTAATATTTGTTTGAATTCAAAATTTGGGAATAATGTTTTAGTTATGCTAAAAATTCAAAATCTGGGGATAAACATTAGATTATTTTATCTGTTTCTTTGTGTTTAAGTTCTCAATATTCCTACAACAATTTTTTTCCCATTTCTTTAAAAGCTACAACTATCGGCATTTGTTGTTGTTGTAGGGTTTTTTTTTTTTTTCATAAAATGAGTAAGCCAATTTGTATCGGTATCAAAATTCTTTGTTTTTGTTCACAAAATTCATGTTAGCAGCTTCTTTTGCATTCTCAGTTGTAATTCATATGCAGTTTTCTGTTTACTTTTCCAATTCTTTAATCACGTTGATTACCGCTAGCAAATAAAAAATGTTATTATATATTCTGAAATTCCAACAATAAAATTGGTTCAATAACATGAAATTTAAAAGATTTGATTGTTTCTATTTGGTGGGGCTTAGACATTTACAAAGTAATTCATTTTTTTTTTTTTTTGGACTGTGACATCGTATTAGTGAAAATACTATGAATTTTTATTTTGAAAAATTAAACATGAATGTTTTGAGTTATATTGAGATTTTAGAGGAGTTGTTCGCTATGATGGATAAGGATGTGTGTCAATATCTGTTGTAATCTTCTGTTTGAATTCAAAATCTGGGGATAAAATGGGATTATTTTACCTTTTTATTTGTGTTTTTTTATCTCAGTTTTTGTGGGTTTTACATATTATGCTTATCCTCCTGTTCAAACTATTTCAAAAATTAGATTTGATTCTCTTTGTACAATTTTTTTTTTCTCTCCAAACGTTTTTCAGTTTGTTTTGATTTCAATATTTTTTTTCAAATTAAAAAAAAAAGTATAAACAAATATTACAAATATTTACAAAAATTGTTCAAAAACAATGTCACTGAAACTTTAGTAATATTAGTCATGATTTTTTTTTCTTCAAATTATCCTAATTTATCATGTTTGTAAATATATATTTTTTTTGAGAAAAAAAAAATATAGAATACAGGTGATTTCTTTTTATTTCTACAATTATTCAAATTTTACTAAAAAATATTTTTGTCTTATCTCAATGGTATTGAGTAGAGTGTCCTTGAGCATGTTGATTCATATTTTATTGGTAATCTAGATAAGATGAAATTTTAGACCGATTATGCTTTCACTTTCTCAGGGTGTTTCATTTGTTTGAAGGCGACATTATAACAGACAATTAATTTGTCTACCAAGGAGGTAGAGTATATGCCAGCAACAGATGCGGTCAAAAAGGCACTACAAAAAAATCATTGTTTAATGATGTGGTTACTGTTTACTGAACTTTGCCATGTCAACAAATAGTGACGTGGTAAAAACCGACACGTTATTAATTATTTGGGGAAACTTCAGAAATTCCCCCAATCTTCCACCAATTTACACAAGCCACCCCCGAAACAAAAAAAACTCTCACTTACCCCCCCAATCTTCCATTTCCTCTCACTTATAACCCTTTAAGGGTATAATGGGTATATAAATATATAAATATATATAAATGCCCATTATACCCTTCACTCTAAAACGACGTTGTTTTGCTTAAAACGGCATAGTTTTGACCATTTTAGGATCCTTAAAAAAATAAATAAAAAATAAAGAAGGGAAATTGGGGTGGTTGGAGCCGCCCCCTATGGCCGGTATGGGGTGGCCGAAGCCACCCCCAGGCCCTTTGGGAAACTATTGTTAAATTTATCTTAACTTTTTTACAAAAAAAATAATAAAAAAAATTCCAATCTATCATGTTTGTAATTAAATGCAAGTGATTTCTTTTATTTCTTTTCATTATTCTTTCTTAATTTTTATTTAGTTTCTTTACTTTTTTTCTAGCATTAATTTCTAACAATACATTTTGTTTGTATTACACTCTTTAGCTAAAATAATTAGCATGACAGATCTATAATTGATATGCATTAAGGTTGTTTTAAAATGCATTCCTATTTTTCATTTTTGGTTAAATTGAAATTAAGATAGATGCCAATTTTTCACTTTTAAGTAGAAAAACATAGCATTATGATATAATAACTCAAATTGCTCCCATCCAATTTGTAAATTATCTATTATGTTTGACGCATATATGCTTTTATGTGGATATATAATTTGGAAACACTGCGCATGTCGCAAGTTATAGAGTTTTTTATTGGTGTTTTTTTATAAGAGATATGGCGATTTTTTAGTATACGATGTTGTACGTTGATAATTTTTTTCTTATGTTTAATGCACATTGTTTACATGCGTAATTGATGGATGTCATTGGCTTTAATGGTTTTATCGGGGCAAAAAAAGTATATAGCAAAGACAACTCTTTTCTATTATATCAATATTTTTCATTTTATGTTTTGACTTTATATTTAGTAGTCCTGTTCTTTTGTTTTTCGATTTTTGTCATTATCTTCTATTCTAATTTTTATATTTTGTTTAATTATAATTGCTTAATTTTCGTTTTTTGTAAATTTTATAATGAATTTAGGGAAACAATGGTGAGAGAATTTTCTATCGTTGTTTTTTATACGAGGTATAACGATTTTTTAGTTTACACTACTGTTTATTTTTATATATATATTGTTTATGTGCTTAATTAATTGATCAAGGACATTGCGTAGGAAAAAATAAAGCATAGAAAAAATAATTGATTGATTGAGTAAGTGGATGAGGAGGATCTTGATTGGACGTGAAGCATATAATAGTCTTCATAAAGCCAAGTCATTTTTTTTTTAATGATTTTTATCGACATTAAACAGTCTTTATATAGAGTTACAAAGAGATAAGATAAATAATACAAAAACTAATGATAAATATAATCTTAAAACAATGATAATAAAACTAATCTAAATTCTAATTGATAAAACTATCCTATAAAAAAGAAAAAAGAAAAAAGAAAAAAAAAAAGCGAAGTGCTGTTTGCTTTGCTGTCCGAACTGGCAACACATTGTTGGGATCATTGATGTAATTAGATTGTTAATCTTTCCTAGGATGACAGTGTATCATGTTTTTTCCTTGTAATTTATTAATTATATAACCCTAGATATATATCTTAATTACTATATTAGTCTATTAATGAATTAATTAATTATATTAGTCTATTAAAATTAAGTCTTAATTTAAAAAAAAAAATTATATAGGACTATTAGCGTCCACTAAAAATGGACGCTAATAGTCATTATTATTATTATTTTTTTAATTTTTTTTTTTTATATATGACTATCTAATAGTCTTTATTTTTATTATTTTTTTTAATTTCTATGTATGTGCATTAGTGTCCATTGCAAGTGGACGCTAATGGGGCACCATTAGCGTCGACTCCAAAAGTCGACGCTGATAGTCCTTCATCAGCGTCCACTTTCAATGGACGCTAATGCACTTGTCAAAAATTACCTACATAAATGTAAATGACTATTAGAGTCGACGCTGATAGTCCCTCATCAGCGTCCACTTTCAATGGACGCTAATGCACTTGTCAACAATTACCTACATAAATATAAAGGACTATTAGCGTCCACTGCATGTGGACGCTAATGGGGAACCATTAGCGTCGACTTTGGGAGTCGACGCTGATAGTCCCTCATTAGCGTCCACTTTCAATGGAATGGACGTTAATGCACTTGTCAAAAAATTACATACATAAATGTAAAGGACTATTAGCGTCCACTTACTTGACTTTTATTTTTATTTATTTTATTTATTTGATAAGAGCATTAGCGTCTACTTGTTGTGGACGCTAATACGCAACCATTAGCGTTGACATTTGTGGACGCTAATAGTCATTTAGTTGACGCTACTAGTTCTCCCGCAATTGAGATAATTCCCGCCATTGTATTAGCGTTGACTTAATAGCGTCCACTGTGAGGTCGACGCTAATACTCATATTTTTGTACAACTATTAGCGTCGACCTAATAGTCAACGCTAATAAGCATCTATCAGCGTCGACTTCCAATAGTCGACGCTAAAATACTATTATTAGCGTCGACTTCTGGGTCGACGCTGATAGTGTCAACGCTAAAAGGCTAAATTCTTGTAGTGAACAATGTACAACGTCTCTTCCTCTGAACACAACTTTCTTTCTAGCTTCCTATTCTCTGTTTTCCTCCTCTTCCTGTAAGTCACTCTCTCTCTCTCTCTCTCTTTTGATCTCTCTTTTTCCCCTTCTTCCACGTTTTTCTTTTTTTCTCTCTTTTTTTCTCTCTCTCTCTCTCTCTCTCTCTCTCTCTCTCTCTCTCTGTTTTTAGGGTTTTCAAAGCAAAATGGAATTTGACATCTCAGTAAACAACGTACGCCGTCTATTCCTTCTCTCAGCAACGACATGGTGAGTTTTCTTGATTTTTATTGGGTGATTTTTAATATTGATTTTTGATTGGGGGATTTTTAACACTGATTTGGAAGTTTCCCTAAACCCTTCAATTTCTATTCAATCCCAGCCTCTCTAGGATTCTCTCAACTTGCAAATAGGGTTTTCCCCAATCTCTACCGTCTCTTGATCTCTGTATCAGGTTAGTTTCTTTGTATCTATATGTTATTGAGTTATTGTTATCATTTTTTGAATCAACCAAATATTGTGATTTCAATGAAGCTCACTGCGCGATAACGCAGGTGACCACACCATTCCTTTTCAAGCTGATTCCTGCTGTAGTACATATTGGGGTGTTGTTGCGGTGGTTCTCTCCAGATAGTTCAATTGAGGTAATCATCTGACCTAGAAGAAATTCATTCATTCTTGCAGTCACTAATTATTCACCATGTAAAAAGATCATAAATTTAATTATTCAAATAATTAAATTAATTGATTTAATTATTAAATGTCCCAAAACTTAAAAATTAATTAAAACAGAATTAATTTTTATGTAATAATTAATTTAAATTAATATATTCATAATTAAATTGATTAAATTGACTCCCATGAATTTATCCAATACGTTCTTGAATGCCTGCAACTTAAAACGGCAAAAACCATGACTTACAAGGTATATCAGACATTAGTGTGGGTGGTGGAAGTAGGTCTAAGCAACTTAGAAATTATACAAAAGAAGTGTAGAATATTAGTTGATTTTTTTTAATGTTTGACCTGATCAAAATACAATGGCTAAGATGTTTTAGGAGGGTGAAGAGGGTTTTAGAGGTAAATTTTAATACTATTTCTGATATATATATATATATATATATATACACACATAATAAATTCAATGATAGTTCAAAATTTAAAATAAGCAATTTTATTTTTAAATACTCAATGATATAACCAAATGAGTTCTCTATAATCCATTCTGTTTTTCTGTGGTGTAGTCATCTAATTAGTTCAATTAGACATCCTTAAGGTATAAAAAGAATCCCACCATAATTTTTTGGTTAGAGTTTATTTTTGTCTCTAATTCTGCTGGGCCAATTTTTTAGTGTCATTTAGTCCCCTGCTTTTGGTTTTGGTCCATCCAAGTTGACTCCCATGAATTTATCCAATACGTTCTTGAATGCCTGCAACATAAAACAGCAAAAACAATGACTTACATGATATATCTTGGACAGCCACTTGCCTTGCTTTAGTTTTAAGATTTTTGTGAGAACACCTAATTTTTGGCAGCCTTTCTAGGATTTCAGTATGATTGATTTTTGTGACAGGAGTTTTAAAACTGTTGAAGGGCTAGGATTACGATTTTTCATGGTGTAGTAGGGACTATTTCTGATATATATATACATAATAAATTCAATGATAGTTCAAAATTTAAAATATGCAATTTTATTTTTAAATACTCAATGATATAACCAAATGAGTTCTCTATAATCCATTCTGTTTTTCTGTGGTGTAATCATCTAATTAGTTCAATTAGACATCCTTAAGGTATAAAAAGAATTCCACCATAATTTTTAGTTATATTTTATTTTTGTCTCTAATTCTGCTGTGCCAGTTTTTTAGTGTTATTTAGTCCCCTGTTTTTGGTTTTGGTCCATCCAAGTTGACTCCCATGAATTTATCCAATACGTTCTTGAATGCCTGCAACATAAAACAGGAAAAACAATGACTTACAAGGTATATCAGACATTAGTGTGAGTAGTGGAAGTAGGTCTAAGCAACTTAGAAATTACACAAAAGAAGTGTAGAATATTGATTTTTTTTTACTATTTGACCTGTTCAAAATACAATGGCTAAGATGTTTTAGGAGGGTGAAGAGGGTTTTAGAGGTAAATTTTAATACTATTTCTGATACATATATTCATAATAAATTCAATGATAGTTCAAAATTTAAAATAAGCAATTTTATTTTTAAATACTCAATGATATAACCAAATGAGTTCTCTATAATCCATTTTGTTTTTCTGTGGTGTAGTCATCTAATTAGTTCAATTAGACATCCTTAAGGTATAAAAAGAATTCCACCATAATTTTTTGTTAAGAGTTTATTTTTGTCTCTAATTCTGCTGGGCCTGTTTTTTAGTGTCATTTTGTCCCCTACTTTTGGTTTTGGTCCATCCAAGTTGACTCCCATGAATTTATCCAATACGTTTTTGAATGCCTGCAACATAAAACAGCAAAAATAATGACTTACAAGGTATATCTTGGACAGTCACTTGCCATGCTTTAGTTTTAAGATTTTTGTGAGAACACCTAATTTTTGGCAGCCTCTCTAGGATTTTAGTAAGATTGATTTTTGTGACAGGAGTTTTAAAACTGTTGAAGGGCTAGGATTACAATTTTTCATGGTGCAATAGGGTTGGTAATAATAGTAATATGGTCATCAATTAGCAGATTTCTATTAATGCTGTTAGGTGCAGTGATACAATGATCCAAGCCTTAAAGTATAGATGCTTTGACATCAATAAACATATGGAATTAGTATTACAACAAACAAAATCAAAGCATTCACCCATTTTGTCTTGGCATAATGGTATGGATTAAAGACATTTGTGGTGGTTGGCACGGTGTTCTGGGTTCACTTCTCACAATTGACCCATTACATAAATAAATGAAATTGAAACATTACTAAGCCCATCCAGATAAAAATTCAAGATGAAACATTACTAAGTCCAATGCTTAAGTTATTAGTGTGAGTTCCACAATTTAGACACTAATAAATGAAAAGAATTTCGTATAGGCAGCAGAGTAAAATCAAATCTATAGATAAAACAATCAAAAGTAGGTATGCAGCACAAACCAGTCTTTCCTTTTATCACATGTCATTCTACTCTACTACAATCTGAATGTCTATCTGGCAGGTACAACTCCGGAGAGTAGCTTATTTAAATGGTTGCTTAGTACAGAACAATTCATGCACACCGTATTTTAAGACAAATTTCAGCAAAGCAAAAAAAATAAAATAAAAATAACAGAAAGCCTAGAATTTGTTTTGCCTACTCAGCAGGAGACAAAATGATTGATAATAGTCAAATTTGGTTAATATAGGCAATTTATTTATTTTGTTAGTTGCAGTAAGAGCTGAAAAAAATAAAAATAAAAAAGAGTTGTAAATAGATACTCAGTTGGGTGGCTCTTTTGATAAAATCTTTGAGCATGAAGTTTGCTACATACAGGGATAATACATAGCTTTTTAACCATCCAAGGTTTTTCTTTTTCTTTGCTTAGAATTTGAGGCCTTAAATGCATCATTTCAGTTAGATTGAAAATCTAAGGATTCAATGTGGTAATTTTAGAAATAGGCAACAAGAGGTTTTTTAAACATCCAAGGTTTTTCTTTTTCTTTGCTTAGATTTGAGGACTTAAATAAATCCTTTCAATTAGATTGAAAATCTAAGGATTCATTGGGTAATTTTAGAAATAGGACAGGATGTTGACCAGCATTTTTTTGGCATATGATGAAATTAGAAACTGGGGCAAACTGCAATGCAAGCACAAATTGTCAAGGGATGAGTTATGATACTCATTTATTAGAGATAAAGAGACATCATCATATTCTGAATTTATCTCTACATGTTGGAGTATAGCTCTTTGGATAGATCAAAATTATGCAGAACTTTGCCAAATATGTCATAGAATACAATCTTTGCTTCAGCCTACTTAAGTTTAACTGACATAAAGCCATTTTAAAAAAAAAAAAAAAAGGTTAAGATCCGAAAGGTAACATTTCATTATTTATATATTTTTCCTTTATATCTACACAATATTTTCCTACATAATTTGATGCATCTTTTAATTAAATTCAATAATTACAGGAAATAGAAGACGAACAAATCTGCATTCAACATTCTTCAATGTCTTTTTCTGTACCTGTTGGAGATGTACAATCAGATGATGATGATGATGACATGATGTGTTGAGTATCTTGCAAACGAAAGCAAGATACTCAACACAAAAATTTGAAGAATAAGAAGCTTAAAAACAAGAGCCAAGTTAAGATCCGAAATGTAACATTTCATTATATGTTTGTTTTACCCTCTATATCTACACAATATGTTATTACCTAATTTGATGCATCTTCTAATTAAATTCAATAATTACAGGAAATAGAAGACGAACAAATCGAAGATGTAAAATCAGATGATGATGACATGCCGATCAAAATGATTTGCAAACGAAAACAAGATGCTCAACACATAAATTTGAAGAATAAGAAGTTTCATTGATTGAGAATGAACATCTTTTGCTTAATGCACTCCCTTTTCTACTATGATTGAGAATGTTTTAGCTTTTAATGCATTTTTTTTAATTTATTTTTTTAACATTGATTGAAAATGTTTAAGCTTTTTTTTAATGCACTCCTTTTTTTACATTCATTGAAAATGTTCAAGATTTTTTTAATGCACTTCCTTTTTTCCTCTTTTCTATTAATTGGAATTTAGACAATTGTTATATATATTTTTTACAAAAATGTCAAATCATAAACACCAGTGCATTGCGCGGGTTATATGCTAGTTGTATATAGAGTTGTGTTGTATGAACTATGCAGGTTGAAGGTTTAATACAATTTGTTAGACTTGTAGTGTTCGAAGATTGCGAACCAATGTTTACTTTGGTGAAATGGAGGCATAGTAGGGTAACATCTTTGTCAATGTTAAATTCACCAGGAAAATATAAAGCACTCTTTTTGTACATAAATGCATCCTTTTTTGGCTGAGGAACCAATTCAACAAAAAGAAAGAGAATGAAAAAACAGCGGAAAAACAAAGCAGAAGGCTACCAATATGGTAAAATAAAGTTGCAAACTTCTAAATATTTAGAAAACAGATTGCCCATTTCATGATTACAGAGTTCTTTCTAAACAAGCCATCTCCAATATCTAAACAGAAACCACAACAATACACTTTTAACATGCATAAATGTCTTTCCTTTTTGTGCAATTTTATCAATAATCAGCAAAGTAGGAAAATGTCATGACCACTTAGGCAAAGACAGTAAACAAAACAACAGTACTCCAACACACATTACTCAAACAACACTTGAATGTTCTAACTTGCAATTTTTATCAGAGATGAGAGAAATATTTATCAGAGATGTACCTGCAATATTCCTCTGCAAATTTTTTTTTTTTGGTTTCGAAAAACAGAAAGTAAATTTCCATTTTTTTTTTCTGACAAATTTTTTTGAGAATTTAAAAGAATAACAAGAAATGTGTGTAGATTTATAGTTGAAAACAAGTTATTTTCATTACCAAAACAAAGAAATCTTTGTATTAGATTTTATTTTCATTCTTCATGCTTTTTCACCATTTCGACGAACTTTCTACATAACAACTAAATCCTATCTCATTGTATTAAATCCTATCTTAAGCTTTTTTTTTTATTTTATTTTATTTTATTTTTTTTATTTTTTATTTCTTGGGATTGTAACCAACTTAATTGTTTAAGAAATTAGATTAAACTTGTATCAGTTTAATCATGAGCAACAGTTTAGAGTTTGCAGGCAGTTTGCTTTACTTTTTAACACCTCGCCGTTATCAGTTTCAAACTTGGATTTGAGGAAGATCATTGATTACAATACCTTTTGCTTGCAAATATGTTTCATGAACAAGTGCTTGCTAAAGAAATTGGCTCAATCCATACTTGGAAAAGAGCAATGCCATGACAAATAATACCGGAAAGGATAAATTCAATACGATTGAATTCCAATGGGATATAGTTAATACCAAGGATAAACAAATAAATAATCAATCCCCCCTTAGATTATCTCCCAAAATGAATCTAATTTGAAGTAATAGAATATACCTGACAACAACAATCTTTGGTTAAAAGGAAATTTTACAGGAAACCCTTCTTTTTCGTATGTTGTTTACAAGCACATGATAGAAAGAGCACACTCTCTTACAAGAAAATGAAAAAACATTTGCTTACTGCAGGGCTCTATCTTCCATGAAAAACAACAGAGCATTTGCTAACTCCTCTGCCTCTTGCTGCAACCTTCAGTACACCATGCTTGCCACAAAATATGGATGATGTTCTACTTCAAGATAATCCAGTATACCGGTTTAGTAGTTTCCAACTTCAGCATCTTGTCATGTCTTTACCCTCTGTACCCTAATTTCCAATCAAATAGACTGGTGCAAATATAGAGGAAACAAAAACCATAAAATGTCAGCTGACCAGAAAAAGAAAAAGAAAAAATAGAGAGCATGACAAACACTTGTGCCTTGCATGCAACCAAAACTTAAATCTATCCCTATATCTAGGCACATTGGCATCACAATCTACAACACCAACTCTCTCGCTTGATCCATGCAACTTTTTTATTAACTTGAATCGTTATAAAACTAAGGTACCAAACAATCCGGACACGACAAAAACATTCTGCACTTCACAAGGGAAAATTGCCAAACCTGAATAATTTCATAACTTAGAACAATGCCATAACTTGTTGCCATTCACATGTTTTAATAATAAATTGTATAACATAATTATAGAATCCCATAGAAGTCAATTAATTAAGGGGTTTTTGGTGAGCCAGTACGGTATCTTTGTCACTGAATCTACATCAGTGTTTGTACTCGATCTTTTTTTTTTTCTTCTTTTAAATGTATTAAAAGAATATGTTTATTGATCAGTTTTTCATTTGTGACTTTATTTGTAATACATCTTTAATAGATTCTCTTAATCAAATGCACCTCTTTTGATATTTTTTTAGTATAATGAAATTAGAAAATCTGTCACTGGTTTTAAAAAAGTTTCGTATACAACATTGTTTACAGAAATATTAAGGTCATCAATTTGTGGGCAGAGAACTTCTGACTCTCCAAAAGATGGAAAAAAGGAAAAAGAAAAATCAAACCACAGAGAGATTAATCAACATGCTTATAATTAACTGTATTCTCAAACCACTAAAAAAGATGCTTCATCAAAAGAGTGTAGATATTTCATAGCACAATCCTAATGCTGCATTAGGATAATCGCTTTCCTTCTTCATCCTTACCTATGTTGTTCCAAAGGTAATGATACAAATGTAACTACAAGAGTATAGATATTTCATAGCAATAAAATTAATTACCATGTTCTAAAATGAAAAGATCATAAGGCAGCATGAAATATTACCATCAATATCCATTTCAGGATCAACATTTTCATCATTGAAAACATCGGCTTCCACCTACAGGGGTTTGATGACAAATCATTGGACAAAATGTATCTGGTTTGGTGTTTAGGCCAGGAATGTTGAACTTGGAGGTTTCGGGTTTCTTCTTCTTCCTTCTATGTGAAGCCCCCAAAGGCACTGTCTTCACAATTAGACACTGCAAAATTGTTCGAGGATAACTACCAAAAAATAATTAATAATAAGATACTGCAAAATTAATCTTGTCAATCCAATTATTGAATATGATAGCCATTATAAAATGTCCTTAATAAGCCCCCAAAGGCACTGTCTTCACAATTAGACACTGCAAAATTGTTCGAGGATAACTACCAAAAAATAATTAATAATAAGATACTGCAAAATTAATCTTGTCAATCCAATTATTGAATATGATAGCCATTATAAAATGTCCTTAATATGGCTAAGATCACTATGCAGATGCCAACATCAGAGGATCAAAATTCATTTACATACCTCCTTTAGGGGTACCAATGATTTGTTGAATCGGTAATGGGTAGCAATAAGCCAATTGGTAACGATAAACTCAAATGTTCAAAGGCCTTCTCTCCCCGCTTGGTGACTAAGGCATTAGAACAAACACTCATGATGCCATTATGAGAGCGGAACAGCAAACCAACAAGAATGGTAGCAAGAAAAAGGAGCAACAAGATCTCTCCAATGCCAACATTCAGATGACAACCAAAAAAGCCTCCCATATCAACACAACACTGATGACAAGTATAAAATTCCCAAACATGAGAATTAAGAATACAACCGATGCAAATCCAAGTTCCAAAACGCTCAAATTGTTTCTTAGGGAAACATAAACTATATTTAATCATTCATTTAACTTCTAGAGATTAAAAGCAAATTTATGTAGGATGTGGATTACTAACCAAGCATGTTCTCCTGCTGCTGCTGATAGTTCAGAGGCCTCCTGAAAAATATGATTGTAGTTTGTTCAGCTAATTTATTGAGAGTATCAAATACGCATATTAGTTTACTAACATTTCAAAAAATGTGAATATATATATATATCAGAAGCTCTAATTACTTACTTCAGAGAGGAGCCGCTTCTTTGGAAGCAGTTTCGCCAACTACAGGAGGAAGCCTCGAGTCTCCCACGGTGGAAATTGAAGAAGAGGCTAAATTGAGCTTTGGAAATATCTCTTGAAACTTCTGTTGCATCTAAATAAAAGTAGAATCGAATGGGAGAAGGGGAGCCTTTCACTGATTCTCGTCTTCTGGGTCGAAGATGAACCTCCGGTCAATGTTAACATTAGGGATATGGGCTATCTTGCACCACTCTCGTCCTTGATCTTTCTTGCAGTGCTCTTTTAGCAGAGGACAATTAGAGATACGAAGTCTCAGGAGTGAGGAAGGCAAGCCATCCTCTGGAAAGGATGTGAGATTTTCACACTCTTCGATATCCAGTTTTTCAAGAGAGGTGAGGCTTTGAAGGGAAGACATGCATTTCAGATTGGGGAAGCGTGAGATTTCGAGGGTAGTAAGAGACGCAGGCAGCATCTTATCCGGAAAGGACTCCACATTCGGACATCCACCTGTAATACGAAGATATTGAAGAGAGGTAAGCCTGTGCAGCCCCCATTCAAGCAAGGCGTGAGTGAAGTTGCAATTCCGGATTGAAAGTGATGTTAGGTTGGCGGGAAAACCCTCTTCCGAAAAGGATGATACCACGCATACCACGTTTGGACTATTCTTCCTAACGTATAAATATTGAAGTGAGGTGAGGTTGTGAATGCAGTTAGGTAGTTTTCAGAAAATGTGAACCAAAATTATCAGAACCTCTAATTACT
The DNA here is from genome assembly GCA_006937295.1 of Carpinus fangiana. NCBI lineage: Eukaryota > Viridiplantae > Streptophyta > Magnoliopsida > Fagales > Betulaceae > Carpinus > Carpinus fangiana. The sequence continues at coordinate 25,620,140 of CM017324.1, forward strand.
TACTTGAGAGAGGAGCCACTTCTTGGGAAGCAGTTTCGGCACTTCCAGGAGGAAGCCCCGAGTCTCCCATGATGGAAATTGAAGAAGAGGCAGAAGCAAAAGAACTGGCGGGGCAATAATTTGACCTTTGGATATATCTCTTGAAACTTCCGTTGCATATAAATAAAACTGGGATCGAATGGGAGAAGGGGAGCCTTTCACTGATTCTCTAAGTTCCAAAACATCCAGGTTGTTTCTTTGAAAAATACGAACTCGACTTGGAGAGATTACATGTTCTCCTCCTGCTAATAAAAGTTTAGAGGCCTCTTGAACAGCGTGATGTGTGGCTCATGGCGATGACTTGCATAGTGGACCCACCCACGGCTCTGTTGAACCCCAAAAGAAATGAGAGAAATAAGAATAAATGCAAATTATTTCAAAATCTTCGAAAGAAGATGAAGAAAGTGAAAGAAAATCAGAAAACCCAAATTGCTTCCAGGAGGAAGCACTGAGCGTTCCCCAGTGGAAGCAGAAGAAGAAATGTGGAAATAAACTCACCTTTGGATTTATTTCTCAACAGTTGTCTTACATTAAGCAGAAGAAGCCTGGATTACTCCTCTTCCGATTCAGGCATGGATTCCTCCTCTTCCGAGTCAGGCATGGATTCCTCCTGTTCCGAGTCAGGCATGGATTCCTCCTCTTCCGAGTCAGACATGGATTCCTCCTCCTCTAGGACATACGCGAACCTACCATCAATCACAACACAAGGAATGTCGGCAATCTTGGGCCACTCTGGTCCGTTATCCTTGTTGTAGCGTTCTTTCAGCCGATGACACTTTTTGAAATAGAGTTGCAAGAGTGAGGGAGGCAAGCCATCCTCTGGAAAGGATGTGAGATTTTCACACCGATTGATACGCAGTTCTTCAAGAGAGGTGAGGCTATGAAGGGAAGACATGTATTTCAGATTGGGGAAGCATGAGATGCGGAGGGTAGTAAGAGACGCAGGCAGCATCTTCTCTGGAAAGGACTCCACATTCGGACATCCTCCACTAATTCGAAGATATTGAAGAGAGGTAAGCCTGTGCAGCCCCCATTCAAGCAAGGCCTGAGTGAAGTTGCAATTCTTGATTGTAAGTGATGTTAGGTTGGCGGGAAAGGATGATACCATGCTTACCATGTTTGGACTCTTCCTCCTCGAAATGCATAAATCTTGAAGTGAGGTGAGGTTGTGAATGCAGTTAGGTAAGCGAGGCATATCACCAGTAATCGTCAACTTTCTGAGGTTGGTAGGGAGCAACCCTCCATCTGGGAAGGAAGCAAGAGTTGAACAATCATGAATAAAAATCTCGTCTAGATGGCTGAGGGTGTAAATGCCCGTGGGTAAGGATTTAAGGTTTTCACATTTTTGAATACAAATCACTTCAAGAGACGAGTTGTGATGGAAGCTCTTCGCTATTGACTCCAGCTGTCCACAAAAGAAAATCAAAAGGTGTTGAAGTGATGCAGGTAATTCTTCACTTTTCGCTATTGACACCAGCTTCCCACAATATTCAATATGGAGGCGTTGAAGTGTAGCCGGTAATTCTACGAGAGATGTGCTAGTACTGCAACGGTTGGCATCATCCTCATCAAGCAAAATTAGCATATTCTTGCAATTCTGTATCGATAGCCACTTAAGTGTTGGAGGTAGCTGGCCTCTTGCAATGCGCGTCAGCGAATCACATCCATCAATCACAATTTTCTCAAGACACATGTTGTTATACATGATTTCCTTGGCTAAAGATCCCATGCCATGGTTGGTGGATGACATACCCTCTTTTGGTTGCTCTTTTACTTCTTCTGCCAAAGAAACTCGTTCTTGATCATTGTGAATCGTCAAAACACAAAGACATGGGAGGGATTGTAATAATCCCGCACCATTTGACCACAAAGGTGTCAGCTCCTCACGAATATCAATATTTAGATTTTTTAGTTCTGATAGTCCTTCAAGAATAAACCCTTCTATTGGATATGTGAATTCTGAAATTGTTGAAAAATACTTGGAATTTAGTGAGTTGAAGACAACCTTATTTTCACGCATCACCCCTACGGATCCTCCAATTTTTAGTTTGCAAAGCTCAGGAAAGCTTGAAATTGAAACCACCAATCTCGGACAATCTTCTACCAAAACTTTTTCTAGTAAAGAAAAATGGTTAGGTAATTTCCCCAACAGCCTAGGACATTTTGTAATGGAAAGCTCACGCAGGTTTTTGAACTCTCGATTAGGGCTCCAATTCTCCCATTCTTCCATATTCGTGAAATTCAAAGTTTCCAAAGATTCAAAAGGTTGTGAGCAACTAAACCCATAAAACTCATGACCGACATTCTTCACACTCGCCATGCCTTCAATGAAAAGGTGTTTGAGGGATTGTAGTTGGCCCACTGGAGGCAATGACGTGCACTTTTTACAATTTTCAATCCTTAAAAGCACCATATGAGAAAATGAATGACCTGCTAACCAAGTTGGAAATTCTGTACCACCATAACACCTGATAGTGAGCTCTTTCAAGGCCTTGTGAGGCTGTAGCATGTTAAGTACATCAAATTCACTCGTTCTGTCTCGTGGCTCATCCAATTTGTCACTCCATACCATGCACAACACATTAAGATTGGGCTTTTCAATTAATTTAGCATCCCTTGCATCTGTGGGTTCAGTGACATTCTCCAATCGTGAGATGATGAGCGACTCTCGGAGATGCAACAGAGAACCTAGCTCTTTTAAAGCGAAGCAACTACCTTTTCCAACAATTAGATTAGACAATGTTTGGAGATGAGTTAACTTATCTATTTGAGGAGGCATTCCTTCCAACTCATCTGTGTCCAAAATGTTGAGGTGGCGCAAGTTGACCAGGTTGCCCAAATTTGAAGGCAATTTCTTTAGAGAAGAACATCCCTTCAAAATCATTGTTTGTAAGTTGCATAGAGTGGTTGTTGATTCAGGCAAACCTCTAATCTGAGTGTGAGAAAGGTCGAGGTACCGTAGATGCCTCAAATCACCAATCGAATCCAGTAACTCAACTATGTTGTACCCACTCAAAGAGAGCGCTCTTAAACTTTTTAATTCTGACAACAATTGAAGAGGAACACTATGGGCCAAAAAACATCCTTCCATAAGAGGTGGAAGAGGGAGGAAGGTACGTAGACATTTGAGTTCAAAGAAAGGCTCAAACTTTTTAGAAATATCGTATTCGCCACCCAAGTAAGAAGAGTGCCGAGACTTTATAGGAAGTCCCCTTCCATTACTACCCCAAATTCCATCCTCCATTCTGAAACATATATCTCCTGCAACCAATTGGGCCAAATCCTTGATGCGGTCATGCATCACAAATCGTGGTTTCTTTGTGCTTGAATGGTCTAAAAGCCACCATGGCATCTCATATTGTAATTTCTTCATGCTTGATGGTTGGAAAAATGACCTTGACAACAAATCTTGAAAATACTGGCTACCCAGATCTTCCATTTGCTTATCCCCTTCTGGTGGTTGAATTAGACCTTCTGCCATCCACAATAGAATCAATTCTTGCTCTTCAAACTCATAGTCCTCTGGGAGTATTGAACAATACATAAAGCACCTTTTGAGATGTGAAGGGAGATGGTGGTAGCTCAACATAAGGGCTGGAACAATTCCACTTCTCGCCTCTGGTATATCCCATATCTTGCTCTTAAGTACATCTTCCCACTCATTACGTTCCTTCTTTATAGTGCGCAAGAGGCCTCCGAGAGTCCTTGCTGCCAAAGGCAAGCCTTTACACCTTTGACCGAATTTTTTGCCAATATCTTGAAGGTTTGAATGTGCACTGAAGTTGCTTGCCCCCAATGCATGTTGGGTAAATATAGACAAACAATGATCATCTGACAACAGTGGCAAGGAGTGGGCTTGAATGGTACCTGTCATCAATGAAACTTTCAAACTACGAGTTGTGATGATAATCTTACTTCCCGGAGCCCCAACTAGAAAAGGAGCACGCAGGATAAACCAATCACTATAGTCATCATTCCAAAGATCATCTAGAACGACTAAAAACTTCTTGCCTTGCAGTGTCTCCTTGAGTTTGAGTTGCAACCAATTAAGATCCTTGCCATCACATTTATCAGAAGTGAGGGGCTGTAAAATTCTTTTTGTGACTCTGTCAATATCGAAGTCTTGAGAAACACAAGCCCACGCTTTCAAAGCAAAAGCGTTTTGTACTGATTCATCATTGTACACCCACTGGGCAAGAGTTGTCTTTCCTATACCCCCCATACCAAGAATAGGAACCACAGAGAGTTGAGCATCACTACAATATTTTTCACCCACCAACAAGTCAACAACAGCCTCTTTATCTTTGTCCCTGCCTTGAGGTTCAGGTTCAGTCAGTACAGAAGTTGGCGCCGGAACTCCTGTTTTGCTATGTGACCTCCCATCAGCTGTTTCCTTCAAATTCAGTTGATCTTTCCGAGTCACGATTTCATTGAATCGACCCGTGACCTCCTTTATCTTTGACTGCAGAGTACTATCAATCTTATGAGTAGACGAAGCACCTGGGATGTTGAGTTTGCGTACTTTAGTTGGGCGAGCCTGATTTTCAGCTAGGAATGCATCAGTGGCGAGCTCATCCACTATGTCATCCACATCGTAAACCAAGTGTTTGAGATCATCCAGCCACTCTTTCACAGCCGGGTCAGAATATTGCCTCTCCTCCGCAGCATCAAGCATTTTCTGAATATCTTTCAGCTTTTGTCTCCACTTGTCCAGGTTTGCTTGAATTCCCTTTCCCTCTCCGCCTATGAAGTCCCAAATAATAGGGAATCGATCATACAACGACTCAAATAATTTAGAGAGAGCGAACTCTCCCAGTTTCGAAAAAATGAACTCTGTCATGGTTTTCTTGGTAGGAAGGAAGGAATGAAAGAGGAAATGATGCAAATTAAGATAGCCAAAGCACTCAAAGGCACAAGTGATAATTGGAATCTTGCGTGAAAGCTTGGCCAAGGATTCAAAACTGCATGCTTCGAGGAAGTACAGGAGAGTTTGCTGGGATATTCTTTCTCAATTTGCATAATCTATTTTCTTTTTTCTTTTTTTATTATCATGATTATCCTCACCCAACGACTTGCACCCATAATTATTATCATGTCTGGATTGGTCCCTGTTTTTTTTACCCTTTACAACTTCGTCAACGTCCGAAATTACCATCGATTACTACTTTACAACTACCCAAAATGTTGACGTTGACGAAGACTTAAAAGCGAAATTAAATACTGCACCTAACATTACAGTTAGTTAGCTCAGCCACTTGAAGGATGCTCATACTCTGTTGCTACCATAACTTTTCCACGAGAAAAACAAAAGTGGATCAAATTCAGGCGGTTAAAATCACACCATGTAAAACATGTTCTTAAAGCTAAATTTGTGAGCAGAGCAACATTGCCGGGCTCTAATATCATTTGATGAATCAGGCCTATCATCATTTCATATGAAAGTTTAAAAGACCAAGAAGATAAATTCGCCAAAGTTTAAAAGACCAAAAAGACAGGGATTCTAAATTATTTTCGTCACATCATTTAAAAGGACAACATTTGTCTTCCATGCACCTATGAAAACAACAATACAAGATAAAACCAGTGGCTTCCATGATCCCGTGCCTACTTCCTTCAGTGTTTACAAGCACACGATAGAATGAGAACACACTCATTTGTTAACGGCAGGGCTCCATCTTACGTGAAAAACAACAGGGCATTTGCAAACTCCTCTGCCTCTTACTGCAACCTCCAGTATATCATGGTTGCCACAAAATAAGAATGATCTTCTAGTTCAAGATAATCCAGTAAACCAGTTTAATAGTTCACCACGTCAGCATCTTGTCATCTCTTTACCCTCTTTACCTTGAGAAGAGTGAAAGCAAGCTTTGTAGGAATTGAAGCAGTATACTGAACCTCATAAAAGTTGCCATAAATATGGTGCAGGTGGAACAGGAGGTAAGGAGTTGAGTGTTTCTCAACAGTGGAGCAATTTCTACAAATTAAATTTTCTTGAATAAAAAATCTTATTAAAGAGGAAAAGAACCAAAGGTAAATATATTGCTGAAACTATTTAGAAGGAAAGAAGATTAGTTGAAGGTTTCTCTAGAGTGAGTCGAAGTAAATTCCTCCAATTTGTTCTATAAAAATGTCATTTTTCAAATCACAAACACATTTTTTTTAGATAAAATGTGAGAAGTAAATGTTTTTTTAATATTTTTTTCAACTTTATCATTGTAATTACAAAAAGCATATGTTTCTTAAATGCAAAGAAAGACATATGACATTTTTATAAATTAGGTTGAAAGAATTTCCTTCAACCCAGTTTTTTTTATAAACTAGAGGAAACAAAAACCACAAAATGTTAGCTCACCACTAACACACTCTTCCCACACTACACGCACATGTTTGTATCTATATGTATATGTATATGTATATGTATATATGTAGATATATACAATAAACATCCAAAACTTTTGTATTGAAAAAGATCATTCCCCGTAACTGAATTGAAAAACCCTATTTAAAACTTCTGCAAGGATTTTCAAGATGCTAAGATTCTGTCTAAACAGGCAAAAAAAGGTAGCATGGTAAACATGTGCCTTGCATGTAGGGTCAGACCTAATTAGAAGTTGGGGAGTCATTGGCAGCCCCAAAAATCTATCATTGACAAATTTTCCCCCTAGCTAGATGACTAGATGATTTAGCTTTATACTATATTATTTTTTGTATCTTTGTATTTATTTATTCATGTAAGTTTGGATCGCCATGGAAAAAATCATGGGAAGTGCTAGGGAGCCAAACAAATGAACCCAAAAAATTTTCTAAACTAACATGGCAGATCATGAGTAATAGAGAATGGAGAGAGAATTGCATTTTTTTAATTTAAAAATCCTGGCCACATCAGTTTGGAACTTTTTCTAGGTTCATTTGTTTGGTTTTCTAGCACTTCTCAAAAATCATGGTTTCACCCCCGCTTGCATGCTACCAAGACTAAAATCTAATCCCTTTATCAAGACCTTTACTCTAATACTAAACTTATTTCGAAAGGTTAAGCTAATAGGAAAGAGTGCATTAAATGATTTAATTAATACTTTACCAAAGAAAAAAAAAAGTCTTTAATCACATACTAACTTGTGTCAACAAATGTCCTCAAGGGGTAGCTCAATTGGCTAGAAACCATGCTTAATGAAGCAGAAGTCACTATTTCGAATCCTTACTCCCCCTCTGATGTGGGCATGTCCAAAAAAAAAACATGTTTCAACAAGTTGTAAAATAGTTGTAGATGTAGTATTAATGGTTATTTCTGTGTACGAAAATTAAAGACTGACTGCTAACAAAAATTTCCTAAATTACAGATTACCACTTTAGTTTAATTTGTACAAAAATTGTAGTATAAGCAGAAGTCCTACTGCTAACAAAAATGTTCAGATAATATTTCTGTGCACATGGAATACTACAACATTTATTTACTTTTCAGTTGGAGTGGCGTAGAGAAAAGTTCACCAAGGAACTGGATTTTGTCTTTGCCGATGTGGTGCGTTCTTCTTGATTACTTGAATATTTTGTTAATCCCACAAGAATCTATTTCTCTTAAGTTATATATATGTGATTTCCTTCAGGCTCTTAGGCAGAAAGTTAATAGGATTGCAAAGTTTCTGGTTATATTATTCACGCTTTTTTGTTCTTAACTTGATATTACTTGGTTTCTTATTTTTTCATTTCACCAATCTATAGATTTAGCATCTTTCTGATTTAGTTTTGATCTGAGGTGATGGCCATTATAGCAGATTTTATGCTCGTCTGGCTTCCTGCTCCTACTGTTTCTCTTCGTCCACCTTTTGCCGTCAGTGCCGGATCTGTTGCTAAGTTTTTCAATGGCTGCCCTGATAATGCATTTCAGGTTATTCTTTATATCAGTATTCGGTTATTTGTTGGGTGTTTGAAGTTGTAGTTTTGACACTCAACTGTAACATCACATGAACCTAATAGTCAATTAAAACTTGTTATTGCAATGATTCAAAACTGCATGCTTCGAGAAGTACAGGAGAGTTTGCTGGGATATTCTTTCTCAATTTGCATTTTCTTTTTTCTTTTTTTATTATCATGATTATCCTCTCACCCAACCACTTGCACCCATAATTATTATCGTGTCTGGATTGGTCTCTGTTTTTCCCCCGAAGCAACGTCCGAAATTACCATCGATTACGACTTGACAACTACCCAAAATGTTGACGTTGACGAAGACTTAAAAGCGAAATTAAATACTTCACCAAACATTACAGTTAGTTCAGCCACTTGGAGGATGCTCATACTCTGTTGCTACCATAACTTTTCCACGAGAAAAACAAAAGTGGATCAAATTCAGGCGTTTAAAATCGCACTATGTAAAACATGTTCTTAAAACTAAATTCGTGAGCAGAGCAACAATTGTCGGGCTCTAATATCATTTGATGAATCAGGCCTATCATCATTTCATAGGAAAGTTCAAAAGACCAAGAAGATAAATTTGCCAAAGTTTTACTTGAAAAGACCTTCATACAGACATTTAAAAGGAGAAACACTTGTCTTCGAAGCACCTAAGAAAACAACAATACAAGATAAAACCAGTGGCTTCCATGAGCCCATTGCCCATTTCCTCACGGTGTTTACAAGCACATGATTGAATGAAAAACGACAGGGCATTTATTAACTCCTCTGGCTCTCACTGCCCGCCTCAAAATAAGGATGATCTTCTACTTCAAGATAATTCAGTAAACCAGTATAATAGTTTACCACGTCAGCATCTTGTCATCTCTTTACCCTCTTTACCTTGAGAGAGTGAAAACAAGTTTTGTAGGAGTTGAAACAGTATATGTTGAAGATTGCCTTATATTTCACAAAATTAAATATGGCCCTAAAATCATGTTGATTATGTATTTTGTTCTCTCTATATTTGCATGCTTGGTTTTGTTGTAATCATCCGGTTAGATGGAGCATTTTGCAAAGTGTGATGATTTAGTGTGAAAAGAAGACAAGCAAAGTCACAAGCCATAAAAATATGGAGACTTGTTTTTTATGACTTTGGTGGAGCATGTCGGTGGACAATTAATTGAAGAAGACAAATTTGGAAAAGATGAAGACTCATTTGCAAGCCATTAGTCAAGAGGATTAAATGAGGAAGTTGATGAATGGTTGAAATTTGGTGGCTTTTCTCCTGCAGCCACAAATGTGGACTTTTCCTTGTTTGCTTCATGATGAAGTTTGCTTCATGGTGAAGTTTTGTCTTTACTTCATCAAGAAGGATTTGACCGACTCTTTGCAGTATATATTGAAGCTCTCATTCGGCCAAAGAGGCGAGCTTAGGCTTCGGAAGCTCCATTTGTATGGGGGGAATTTGAAGGGGCTTGAGAAGCTCCATTTGAGAGCATGGGGGATTGAAGGGGTAGTAGCCCTCATATGCAGAAGTCTGTTTGAAGAGGCAGTAGCCTCATTTGTAGAGTTTGTTGTCCCATTTGTTAGTAGAGAGAAAAGTATAAGGGGTTTGGGATTTGGGTTAGCATTTGAATATGTGAGCATTTGGAATTTGTATTTGTGAGTGTTAAATACTCTTGTTTTGTATCTCCCTTTTGAATTAGTGAAGTTTCTCTCTACTGTTGCACCGTGGATGTAGGCAAATTGTCGAACCACGTAAAATTTGTGTTCTTGTTGTCAATTTGTTTATTTTTCTTTAAACACTAAATCCCGTTTGTTCCGCTTGTTTTGAGTGTGTGTGAGATTCGTGACCTTTCGCACAACAGTATACTGAACCTCATAAAAGTTGCCATAAATATGGTGCAGGTGGGACAGGAGGCAAGGAGTCGAGTGTTTTCCAACAGTGAAGAGCATTATCTACAAATTAATTTTTCTTAAATAGAAAGTCTTATTAAAGAGGAAAAGAACCAAAAGAAAGATAAACTATTGCTGAAACTATTTAGAAGGAAAGAATATTAATTGAAAGATAGAGTTTTTCTAACTGAGTCAGGAATAAATTTATCTAATTTATTCTGTGAAAATAATTAATTTTTTTATGTTAGAAACACATTTTTTAAATAACATGTAAGAAGTACACGTTTTTTGAGTAATTTTTTCTATCTTTATCTGTATAATTTTTTTAAAAAAATATGTATTTCTCATATATATATATATATATAAACGATACATGACCTTCAATTCGTATATCTAAAGTGCCTTAAAAGATAAGGCATGATTGTTTATTAGAGTCATTCCAATCCAATTGCCAATCAAATACACTGGTGCAAATATAGAGGAAACAAAAACCACAAAATGTTAGCTCACCACTCACACACTCCTCCTATACTGCACACATGTTTATATATATGTATATGTATATATATATATGTATATGTATATATGTAGATATATACAATAAACATCCAAAACTTTTGTATGGAAAATGATCATTACCTGCAACTGAATTGAAAAACCCCATTTAAAACTTCTGCAAGGATTCTCAAGATGCCAAGACTCTGTCTAAACCGGAAAAAGGTAGTATGGTAACACGTGCCTTGCATATACGGGCGGACCTACCTTAGAAGTTGGGGGGTCTTTGGCAACCTCAAAAATCCGTCATTGACGACTTTTTCACCCCCTAGATGCTAGATGATTTAACTTTATACTCTACTATTTTTTTTATTATTTTTTTTTGTATCTATGTATTTATTTATTTACTTAAGTTTGGAATGCCACACAAAAAATCATGGTTTTGTCCCTGCTTGCATGCTACCAAAACTAAAATCTAATCCCTTCATCTAGGTACACATATATCACAATCTACAATATCGACTCTTTTGCTTGATCAATGCTACTTCTTTATTGACTTGTTAATTTAATTAATTAGTGATTGACTTGTCAACTATACATTCTTAATTATTTCACCAAGAAAAATACTAGACCTACAACTTTTCTACTACTACGTTACAACTTGTTGGCACATGTCATCACATGATTGGAGGGTGTTAAAAAAAAATAGTAGTTGACGTATCTTTTATCACATACTAACATGTGTCAATAAGTGGTAAAATAAAAATAAAATAAGAAAAAGGTGGTAAAATAGTAGTTGATGTAGCATTACTCTTTCCCAAATTACAGATTACCACATCAGTTTGTATGAAAATTATAGTAAAAAGTGTAGTCCTACTGCTAACAAAAATGTTCAGACAATACTTGCGTATGCACGTTTGGGGTATTTTCGTAATCACGATATTGGGTCAACAATTAAGGACTTTTTAGAGATTGTTTTAATGCATAAAATTCTGTTGATAAATTGTTTGCTGGCGAAGCAGCAGGTATCAAAGTTCCACCTGTCCGAAATTTTGGAATATAATTGATGATATCACTATCTATTTGGTGTCATAGGACTGATTGAAGCATTTTTCAGATATATAATTGCTATATATATATAATGATGAAATGAGATAATGTGGTGGAAACATTTCCTAGTGGGGCAGCTGGCATGGCCTGCTTTTAATGGATGCTTTTTATTTTTTATTTTCTAAGCAAATGAGAGATGGGTAGAAGAACTAAAACGCCGAAAAAGGAGATGTGCCAACAAGATACCCAAAATGAAAATGCAAAAATGTAATGCATAGCGGAATTAGATATTTATGGTACTTCTTATGTACTGAAAATTAGATTTGATAAAATTATTTCACTTGTTTAACTCTTGAATCACTAGATCAAGAGTTAAACAAGTGATATCTTTATTATCACTTTATTAAAGAAAAAACTATAGAAAGAGATATTTTTTCTACTATTATCATTTGGTTGCTTTATCTCTGTATTTTCACTTGGGCATGGGCGTGAGCCCCTCCCACCATTATTGATCTGAAAAAAATTAATATATCCGTTGTGTTGTGCATTTCTTTTTGTAGATTGCAATTTCTCTTTTTTCCAGATGCAATGTCCATGAAATTTCTTTCTTTCACATTTGGCTCAATCTTAACCTCAATCTATCTTTATCAATTGAAATAAACCAAAATTAAAAACATCATAAATGAATAAGTTTGAAAAACATATTCAATATATATAGTTCAATTCACCAGAAGTCATAAAATTGGAGCGGCTAAAGTTTGCATCTATTTTATTTTATTTTATTTTTTTGGTATAGACATGACAAATAGAAAACCAAAATAAAACTTGTGTTAAAGTGGCATATAATTTTTTTTTTTTTGGTTTTCACCCCATTTATTATTTTTCTGTTTTATGAAAATGTTGTGGTTGTTTGTGCTTAATTTGCCCTGGTCCAAGAAAAACTTGTCTTCAAAACATCGACAACCCTATTTTATGCTAATGTTGTGGTTGTTTTGTGTGTGCTATATATTATGGGGCAAGGCAACAGGGCAGAATGTGAGAGATTGAAGTAAATAAGGCACGTATCCCTTCTAGTATTTATTGCTGGATTAGGAGCCTTTTGCTTGAGTGGCTATCTTCTTGGAGCCATAATCCTCTGTTTGATGCACACAAGCATAGATTCTAGAGATTGCAACTACTGCAATTAATTTGGTTCTTTATAATTGCTTGATTGGCTTTCACATAAATGCGATTTTTTGGCCATTGAGTTATACTGCCTATTAGACTTTTCTGTTGATGATTTTAGTCACCTTGGAGATTATAATCTACTCTTGCGCTAATTTTGTAATTTTGTAATTTTATTTTTTATTTTTTCCAAAAGGAGTATTGTATCCCCCAAATCTTGAGAAGTTTGGAATTGTATGCCCCGAATTTTTATTTTTTTATTTTTTTATTTAGAGTACTTTTGATAGATGATTACAAATTTACAATGCACCTTTTATTTTTTGACAAGCATTTTGAATGAAAATATGTAGTTAAAGGTGTTAACTTTCTCTACCAATAAGTCACTTTCTGTACGTATATATTGTAAATAAGTATATTGAAGTGGGGAAATGGGATAACTTTTTTTTTTTTTTATTCAAAGTGGGAGACAGTAAACAAAATAACACTTGAATGTTCTAACTTGCAATTTTTATAAGAGATGAGAGAAATATTTATCAGAGATGTACTTGTAAAATACTCCTTCGCAAATTTTTTTTTTTTTTTTTTGGTTTCGAAAAACAAAAAGTAAATTTCCAATTTTTTTTCTCACATTTTTTTTTTGAGAATTTAAAAGAATAACAAGAAATTTGGGTAGATTTATAGTTGAAAACAAGTTATTTTCATTACTGAAACTAAGAAATCTTTGTATTAGATGTTATTTTCATTGTTCATGCTTTTTCAAGTAATTCTAGAATGTCTACTTTTGTCCTACTAATATGATGTGACTATTAAAATCACCATTTGATCAAAATCTAATAATAATCAAGTACAAGTCTAATGGTAATTTTAATAGCCACATCATTATTAGTAGGACATAAGTAAGACAAAAATAGGACTTCTAGAATTACTCTACTTTTTCACCATTTCAACAAACTTTCTACATAACAACTAAATCCTATCTCCTTGTATTAGATCCTATCTTAAGCCTTTTTTTTTTTTTTTTTAAATTTCTTGGGATTGTAACCAACTTAAGTAATTAAGAAATTAGATTAAACTTGTATCAGTTTAATCATGAGCAACAGTTTAGAGTTTGCAGGCAGTTTGCTTGACTTTTTAACACCTCGCCGTTATCAGTTTTAACCTTGGATTTGAGGAAGATCATTGATTTCAATACCTTCTGCACGCAAATATATTTCATGAACAAATGCTTGTTAAAGAAGTTTGCTCAATCCATAATTGGAAAAGGGCAATGCCATGACAATTAATATATACCGGAAAGGATAAATTCAATACGATTGAATTTCAATGGGATACAGTTAATACCAAGGATAAACAAATAAATAATTAATCCCCACTTAGATTATCTCCCAAAATGAATGTAATTTGAAGTAATAGAATATACCTGACAACAACAATCTTTGGTTAAAAGGAAATTTTACGGGAACCCCTTCTTTTTCGTATGTTGTTTACAAACACATGATAGAAAGAGCACACTCTCTTACAAGAAAAGGAAAAGAACATTTGTTAACTGCAAGGCTCCATCTTACATGAAAAACAACAGGGCATTTGCTAACTCCTCTGCCTCTTGCAGCAACCTCCAGTACATCATTCTTGCCACAAAATAAGGATGATCTTCTGCATCAAGATAATCCAGTAAACCAGTTTAATAGTTTACCACGTCAGCATCTTGTCATCTCTTTACTGTCTTTACCTTGAGAGAGTGAAAACATGTTTTGTAGGAATAAAACATGCTGAACCTCATAAGTTGTCATAAACATGCTGCAGGTGGGACAGGAGGCAAGGAGTTAAGTGTTTCTCAACAGTGGAGCAATTTCTACAAATTAAATTTTCTTAAATAAAAATTCTTATTAAAGAGGAAAAGAACCAAAAAAGTAAATATAAACTATTGCTGAAACTATTTAGAAGGAAGAAGATTAATTGAAAGATTAGCCAATTAGAGAAATCCCCTGATTAATGCTAAACATACAGACCTTAGTTTATCTAAAGTGCTTTACAACAGAAGACATGATTGCTAGTTTATCAAAGGTTACTGAGCACTTGCTTCCTCGGTGTTTTCTCTCCTTGTGTTCTGATTCTGAAATACCATTTTGATGTTTTCAATTTTTACCACCGTGCTTGAATTTAGTTTCTAAAATCTGTTCTCATTTTTTTTCCAACACTTTCTAAAGAAAGAAATCAGTTCTCAAACAGGGCCTAAAAAAGTCTGTCTATTTGAATGCACAACAGTACCTCTTTATAGCCATAATTTTGGTCAATTCGTTCCTGGGAATGTTGCATTAGGATAATCACTTCCCCTTCTTCATTCTTACCTATGTGGTACCATATGTAATGACATAAATGTAACTACACAGAGTATAAATATTGCATAGCAATAAAATTAAATACCAGTTTTTTTAAATGAAAAAACCAGAAAAAGGAGGACATATTACCTTCAATATCCTCTCAAGGATCAACATTTTCATCATTGAAAACTTTGGCTTCCACCTACAAGGGCCTGATGACAAATCATTGGACAAAATGTATCTAGTTTGGTGTTTAGGCCAGGAGGGTTGAACTTGCAGGTTTCATGTTTCTTCTTCTTCCTTCTTTGTGAAGCCCCAAAGACACTGCTCACAATTAGATACTGCAAAATTGTTTAAGGATAGCCATTATAAACTGCCAAAAGAAAAAGACTAACTAAAATAGAAAACCACAACAGCAAACCAACAAGAATGGCAGCAAGAAATAGGAGCAACAGGATCTCTCCAATTCCAACATTCAGACGATCAACTACCAAAAAAGCCTCCCATATCTATGAAGCATTGATGACAAGTATAAAATTCCCAAACATGAGAATTAACAATCAATATAACCGATACAAACCCAAGTTCCATAACACCCAAAATGTTTCTTAGGCAAACATAAACTCTACTTGATCATTCATTTAACTTGTAGAGATTAAAAGGCAATTTCTGTAGGATCTTTGATTACAAACCATGCATGTGCAAAAAAATATCAGAACCTCAATTACTTACTTCATAGAGGAGCCTCTTATTGGGAAGCAGTTTTGCCACTTTGAGGAGGAAGCCCCGAGTCTCCCACGATGGAAATTGAAGAATTGGCAAAAGCTAAAGAACTGACGGGGCAATAAATTGGCCTTTGGATATATTTCTTGAAACTTCTCTTCCATCTAAATAAAACTGGGATCAAATGGTAGAACGGAAGCCTTTCACTGATTCTCCTCGGCTGGGTCATAGATGAATATATCATCAATTTCAACACGAGGGATGGGTGCTATCTTCGACCACTCTCGTCCTCGATCTTTCTTGCAATGTTCTTTCAACAAAGGAAAGACAATTGGAGATATAAAGTTGCTGGAGTGAGGGAGGCAGGCCTTCCTCTGGAAAGGATGTGAGATTTTCACATTCATTGATACTCGGTGCTTGAAGATAGGCAAGGTCTCGAAAGCCTTTGAAAGATAAGCATTTCAAATTCAGGAAGTTTCTAATGACGAGGCTGGTTAGAGAGGCAGGCAACATCATCTCTGGAAAGGATGCCATATACAGACATCCACCATTAATTTCAAGCTCTTTAAGAGAGGTAAGCATGTTCAATCCCCACTCAAGCAAGGCCTCAGTTATGTTGCAATCCCAGATTTCAAGTGATGTTAGGCTGGTGGGAAAAGCTCCTTCTGGAAAGGATGCAATGCCTGGACATTTCCAAATCTGCAATTCTTGAAGAGTGGTGATGTAAGTGATGCAGGTAATTCTCCGCTTGATGTCAAGGATTTGAGAGATGGACAATCCCAAATACTCAAGTACTCAAGAAGAGATATGCTTTGACTACAACTGTTGTTATCATCCTCGTCCAGCAAAATCAGCACATTCTCACAAGACCATTTCTGCAGCCGCTTTAGAGTTGGAGGTAGGTGGCCTATTGCAAAGTGTTTCAGCGTATCACATCCAGAAATATAAATGTGTTCAAGACACATGTTGTTGTATGTCATTGCCTTGGGTAAAGATTCCATGCCATTGCAATTATATATATAAATTTCTCTCAGTGTGGAAGGCAACCCCAGTTGTGGCTGCTCATTGACTTCTTTTGCCACTAAAAAAACTAGTTTCGGATGGTTATAAAACCTTAGAACATGAAGACAGGGGAGGGGTTGTAGTAATCCCACATCATTTGACCAAAAAGATGTCATCTCCTCACAATTGTTAATAACTAGATTTTCTACATGTGTTAGTCCTTCAAGACCATTGGACATGTGAATTCTGAAATTGTTGAAAGAGAACTCAAGTTTAGTAAGCTAAAGTCAACCTTACTTCTGCGGACAATCCCTTTCAATCCCTCAATTTGCTGTTCGTAGAGCTCAGGAAAGTTTGAAATTGAAACCACCAATCGCTCACATTCATCTACCAAAAGCTTTTTGAGTAAGGGAAGGTGGTTAGGTAACTTCCCTAACAACTTGGGGCAGTTTTCAATAGAAAGCTCATGCAGGTTTGGGAACTCTCCATTAGGACTCCAGTTCTCCCATTCCTCCATATCCTCGAAACTCAAACTCTCCAACAATCTAAAAGTTTGTAAGGAACGTTTCCCAAAAAACTCAACACCAACATTCTTCACACTAGCCATGCCTTCAATGAAAAGGTGTTTAAGTGACGGTAGTTGGCTGACTGGTGGCAATGATGTGCACTTTTTACAGTTTGAGAACATTAGGAGCACCAAAGTCACAAGCCCATGCTTTCATATCAAAAGAGCTTTGCACTTTTTCATCATTGAATAAAAGCTGGGCAAGAGTTGTCTTTCCTATACCCCCCATACCAAGTATAGGAATCACAGTGACTTCAGCATCACTACATTTTTCACCCAAAAACAATTCACAATTCAAGTATAGCCATTTTATCTTTTTCCCTGCCATAAACATGACTATCAGCCATTACAGAAGTTGGCGCCAATATCCCTCTTACTCTGTATGACCTCTCATCCACAATTCCTTTCAAATTCAATTGATCTTTCCGAGTCACAATATCATTGAATCGATTTGTGACCTCCTTTATCTTTGACCCCAACCTACTATTGATCTTAAAATGACTTTGAGTAAAAGGATTAAACCAAGCAGCTGGGGTGAGTTTCAGTACCTTACTTGGGCGAACTTGATTTCCAGTCATCAATGCTTAGGTGGTGAGCTCATCCACAATGTCGTCCACATCATAAGCCAAGTCTTTGAGATCACTCAGCCACTCTTTCACAGCCCTCTCAGTAAGTTGCTTCTCCTCTGCATCATCAAGCATTGTCTGAAATGTTGACAGCGTTTTCCTCCACTTTTCCAGGTTTTCTTGAAGTCCTGCTCCACGTGCAAAGTCTAAAAACACGGGAACCATTAATTGATTTCACAGCGACTGAATGCAGGAAGAGACAAGGAGCTCTCGCACTTTCTTGACTGAAGAAACAAACAACTCTCCAGCTTTCATGGTTTTCTTGGTAAAAATGAAATTCAAGGAAATGATGCGATCTCAAAAGTTGTATTGCAAGAATTCAATGTACTTTTGAGTAGGGTCTGTTTCTGGTGTGCTTGCTGGTATCTTCCTTGACTACGTACGAAAATACTAAGGGCATTGAAACTGATGTTTGGATTTTGGATGGTTGAGATGGTTTGATCATGTTTTTGGTGGTTAGTTTTAGCTGATTAAGGTTGTTGGATACATAGAAGTATGTAAGTTAAGTACTCACCCTCGTACTCAAGACTACCAATATATGTAAATAAATTAAGAGTAACTTGCTATTATAAGAGTTGACTATACAATAAACAATACAGCTCATAACTACCTATTAATGGCAATAACCACCATGTTTTTGGTGGTTAGTTTTAGCTGATTAACTAACAATGAGCACACTCTCTTACAAGAAAAGGAAGAAAAAAAAACATTTGTTAACTGCAGGGCTCTATCTGCCATAAAAAACAACAGAGCATTTGCTAACTCCTCTGCCTCTTGCTGCAACCTTCAGTACATCATGCTTGCCGCAATATAAGGATGATATTCTAGTTCAACATAATCCTGTAAACCAGTTTCATAGTTCACCACGTCAGCATCTTGTCATCTCTTTACCCTCTTTACCTAACAAGTTTTGTAGGAGTTGGAGCATACTGAACCTCATAAGTTGCCATATATATGCTGCAGGCGGAACAGGAGGCAAGGAGTTCAGTGTTTCTCAACAGTGGAGCAATTTCTACAAATTAAATTTTCTTAAATAGAAAGTCTTATTAAAGAGGGAAAGAACCAAAAGTATATAAACTATTGCTGAAACTATTTAGAAGGAAGAAGATTAATTGAAAGATTAGCCAATTAGAGAAATCCCCTGATTAATGCTGAAATTATGACCTTCGTTTATCTAAAGTGCCATACAACATAAGGCATGATTGTTTATTAGAGCCATTCCAATCCAATTGTCAATCAAATACACAGGTGCAAATATTGAGGAAACAAAAACCACATAATGTTAGCTCACCACTCCATGCACACACATATGTTTGTATCTATATCATATATGTATATGCATATGTGTAGATATATACAATAAACATCCAAAACTTCTGCATGGAAAATGATCATTCCCCGCAACTGAATTGAAAAACCCCATTTAAAACTTCTGCAAGGATTTTCAAGATGCCAAGACTCTGTCTACACAGGAGGAAAAAAAAAATGTAGGCAGACCTACCTTAGAAGTTGGGGGATCCTTAGCAACCCCAAAAATCCGTCATTGACGACGTTTTCACCCCCTAGATGACTAGATGATTTAGCTTTATACGCTACTATTTTTTGTATCTATGTATTTATTTATTTACGTAAGTTTGGACCACCACACAAAAAATCATAGTTTCATCCCCGCTTGCATGCTACCAAAACTAAAATCGAATCCCTTTATCTAGGCTCACAGATATCACAATCTACAATAACAACTCTCTTGCTTGATCCATACTACTTCTTTATTGACTTGACTGGTTATAAAACTAAGGAACTAACAATCCGGACATGACAACTACAATGCGCGTTTCACAGGTGAACCTTGGAAAAAACCTGAATAATTTCATAACTTAGAACAATGCCATAATTTGTTGACATTCACATTTTGCACGCATCCCAATAATATAGCCATATGAAATCTATCATATGGCACCAATTAACTTATTGAGATAGCAAGTAAGAACCAAATAGAAAACATTTCGATCAGGTTACATACTTCAATTTGCAGAGAACAAAAAGAACCAAATCACTGGTATCATGACTGTGTGTGATATAATAATGGGACGAAAAAGGTTGCTAAATTTTCATATTGCTATTAGATACTAAATTTAAGTATTGTGCGAGGATTTTTTTTTTTTAAAGTGGTGAGAGAGATTGTCAACACTCCCTAAGGTGTGGATCAGAAAAATGTGTGAAATATTTTAATTAAAATGGAGATAAGGTTAAATTCAAGATCTTTACTCTAATACTAAGCTTATTTCGAAAGGTTAAGCTAATAGAAAAGAGTGCATTAAATGATTTAATTAATACTTCACCAAAGATTAAAAAAAATATGTCTTTAATGACATACTAACATGTGTCAATAAGTTGAAAAATAGTTGCAGATTTAGCATTACTAGTTATTTCTGTGTACGAAAATTGAAGCCCTATTGCTAACAAAAATTTCCTAAACTACGGATTACCACATCAGTTTGTACGAAAATTGTAGTAAAAGGGGAAGTCCTACTGCTAACAAAAATTTTCAGACATTATTTCTGTGCACATGGATGGAATACTACAACATTTATTTACTTTACAGACTGCAGCTAAGTTGGAGTGGCGTAGAGAAAAGGTCACCAAGGAACTGGATTTTGTCTTTGCTGATGTGGTGCGTTCTTCTTGATTACCTGAATATTTTGTTAATCCCACAAGAATTTATTTCTCTTTAAGTTATATGTGATTTCCTTCAGGCTCTTAGGTAGAAAGTTAATAGGATTGCAAAGTTTTTGGTTATATTCTTCAATCTTTTTCGTTCTTAACTTGATATTACTTGGTTTCTTATTATTTCATTTCACCAATCTATAGATTTAGCATCTTTCTGATTTAGTTTTTATCTTAGGTGATGGCCATGATAGCAGATTTTATGCTCGTCTGGCTTCCTGCTCCTACTGTTTCTCTCTGTTCACCTCTTGCCGTCAGTGCCGGATCTGTTGCTAAGTTTTTCTACGGCTGTCCTGATAATGCATTTCAGGTTATTCTTTGTATCAGTATTCAGTTATTTGTTGGGAGTTTCAGGTTGTAGTTTTGACACTCAACTGTAACATCACATGAACCTAATAGTCAATTGTCTGCAGGTGGTTTTGGCTGGAACATCTTATTCATTGTTACAGAGAATAGGTGCAATAGCGGTATGTATCAATCTCTTTTGCAGCATAATGGAGCCAAACTATTTGCAGTTGGGACAGGTGCGTCTCTGGTTAGTGAAAAACTTACATGTTTTGAAATGCCACATATGTAGTTTTCTACAACTTTTCGGTGTGCCTATATGATTGATGATATCACTATCTATTTGGTGTCATAGGACTGATTGAAGCATTTTTCAGATTGGTACAGGCACAACAAATGCATTGATTAATGCACAAAAAGCTCTTGATAAATCTTTTGCTGGTGAAGCAGAGGATGTGCCTATATTATCAGCCAGTGTTGCATATGGTGTCTATATGGCAGTTTCTAGCAACCTAAGGAGTGTGGTTTAATACAAATAAGTATCTATAATTAGCCTCAGCTTCTAAGAATTTTCCATTTTCGTCACAAATCTAATATCATGGATTATAAATCAACCCCCCATTCTTGAAGGAAAAATAAAAATCGATCTCTATTATTTACCATATACATGAGAGAGTAGGAAGTATTTGGCAACCATATCAATATAGATTATGTCCTTGTGAGTAATGAATAGGTGAGGCTAGTTCTATCAGATCATCATCTCAATGTACAGCTATTTTGGACGACAAATCATATGCCTTCTTTGTTCAACAGGTACCAAGTACTTGCCAGTGTAATTGAACAACGAATCCTGGAACCCTTGCAGCATCAGCACAAGCTTATACTGAGTGCTATTTGCTTTGTTGTCCGAGTTGGCAACACATTCCTGCGGTCATTGATGTAAGATTTCATCTCTCCTAGGATGAAATTCTATTAGTTTATTGTACTTCCTCTTTACACTTCTCATTGCCTGTATATGTTCTACAAACAGGTGGGTGGATTATGTGCACTGGACTGGAATCCAAAAGATTCAGGACTAGAGCATAGTCTGGAAAAACTTAGTTGCATCATTATTGTAGGTAAAATTTATGTTTGAATGGATATCATTTTTTGTGGAATTGCAGATAAATTTGGGTGCTTAGGTTTTGCATATTCTGCGGCAAAATTCTGGCTGTAAGTTGTCATAGTTGATGTTATAGGCAGCTAGGATTTCCTTGTATTCCTGAATGTCATAGTCATTGGGGACAACTGCAGAAAAATTCAACTATAGTAACAAGGAGATGTCACATTGTATATAGAGTTGTATTGTAAGAACTTTGCAGATTGAAGGTTTAAAAGATTGCAATCTAGTGTTTGCTTTGGTGAATTGGGTAACATCTTTGTCAATGTTAAATTCACCATGAACCAATTCAACAAAAAGAAAGAGAACGAAAAAACAGTGGAAAAACAAAGCAAAAGGCTACCAATATGGTAAAATAAAGTTGCAGACCTCTCAATATTTAGAAAACAGATTGCCCATTTCATGATTACAGAGTTCTTTCTAAACAAGTCATCTCCAATATCTAAACAGAAACCACAACAATACACTTTAACGTGCATAAATGTCTTTCCTTTTTGTGCAATTTTATCAATAGTCAACAAAGTAGAAAAAAGTCATGACCACTTAGGCAAAGACAGTAAACAAAATAACACTTGAATGTTCTAACTTGCAATTTTTATCAGAGATGTACCTGTAATACTCTGCAAAAATTTTATTTTATTTATTTTTTTGGTTTCGAAAAACAGAAAGTAAATTTCCAATTTTTTTTTCTAACAATTTTTTTTGAGAATTTAAAAGAATAACAAGAAATTTGTGTAGATTTATAGTTGAAAACAAGTTACTTTAATTACCAAAACTAGGAAATCTTTGTATTAGATGTTATTTTAATTCTTCATGCTTTTTCACCTTTTCGACAAACTTTCTACATAACAACTAAATCCTATCTCATTTTATTAAATCCTATCTTAAGCTTTTTTTATTTCTTGGGATTGTAACCAACTTAATTGTTTAAGAAATTAGATTGAACTTTTATCAGTTTAATCATGAGCAACAGTTTAGAGTTTGTAGGCAGTTTGCTTGACTTTTTAACACCTCGCCGTTATCAGTTTCAACCTTGGATTTGAGGAAGATCATTGATTTCAATACCATTTGCTTGCAAATATGTTTCAAGAACAAGTGCTTTTTAAAGAAGTTTGCTCAATCCATACTTGGAAAAGAGCAATGCCATGACAATTAATAACGGAAAGGATAAATCCAATACAATTGAATTCCAATGGGATACAGTTAATACCAAGGACAAACAAATAAATAATCAATCCCCACTTAGATTATCTCCCAAAATGAATGTAATTTGAAGTAATAGAATATACCTAACAACAACAATCTTTAGTTAAAAGGAAATTTTACAGGAACCCCTTCTTTTTCGTATGTTGTTTACAAGCACATGATAGAAAGAGCACACTCTTACAAGAAAAGGAAAAGAACATTTGCTAACTGCAGGGCTCTATCTTACATGAAAAACAACAGAGCATTTGCTAACTCCTCTGCCTCTTGCTGCAACCTCCAGTATATCATGGTTGCCACAAAATAAGGATGATCGTCTACTTCAAGATAATCCAGTAAACCAGTTTAATAGTTTCCAACATCAGCATCCTGTCATCCCTTTACCCTCTGTACCCTAATTTCCAATCAATAGACTGGTGCAAATATAGAGTAAACAAAAACCACAAATGTCAGCTGACCAGAAAAAAGAAAGAGAAAAAATAGAGAGCATGAGAAACACGTGCCTTGCATGCAATCAAAACTAAAATCTATCCCTATATCTAGACACATAGGCATCACAATCTACAACAGCAACTCTCTCGCTTGATCCTTGCTACTTTTTTATTAACTTGAATCGTTGTAAAACTAAGGTACCAAACAATCCGGACATGACAGAAACTTTCTGCACTTCACAAGGGAAAACTGCCAAACCTGAATAATTTCATAACTTGTTGCCATTCACATGTTTTAATAATAAATTGTATAACATAATTATAGAATCCCATAGAAGTCAATTAATTGAGGGGCTTTTGGTGAGCTAGTACAGTGTCTTTGTCACTGAATCTACATCTGTGTTTGTATTCGATCTTTTTTTTTATTGATCAGTTTTTCATTTGTGTCTTTATTTTTAATACATCTTTAATAGATTCTCTTAATCAAATGAAATTAGAAAATCGGTCACTGGTTTTAAAAAAGTTTCATGTACAGCATTGTTTACAGAAATATTATGGTCATCAATTTGTTGGCAGAGAACTTCTGACTCTCCAAAAGATGGAAAAAAGGAAAAAGAAAAATCAAACCACAGATAGATTAATCAACATGCTTATAATTAACTGTATTCTCAAATCACTAAAAAAGATGCTTCGTCAAAAGAGTATATTTCATAGCACAATTCTAATGCTGCATTAGGATAATCGCTTTCCTTCTTCATCCTTACCTATGTTATTCCGAAGGTAATGATACAAATGTAACTACAAGAATATAGATATTTCATAGCAATAAAATTAATTACCATGTTATAAAATGAAAAGATCATAAAAAGGAGGAAATATTACCATCAATATCCACTTCAGGATCAACATTTTCATCATTGAAAACATCAGCTTCCACCTACAAGGGTTTGATGACAAATCATTGGACAAAATGTATCTGGTTTGGTGTTTAGGCCAGGAATGTTGAACTTGGAGGTTTCAGGTTTCTTCTTCTTCCTTCTTTGTGAAGCCCCCAAAGGCACTGTCTTCACAAATAGACACTGCAAAATTGTTTGAGGATAACTGCCAAAAAATAATTAATAATAAGTTACTGCAAAATTAATCTTGTCAATCCATTTATTGAATATGATAGCCATTATAAAATGTCCATAATATGGCTAAGATCACTATGCAGATGCCAACACTATCAGCGGATCAAAATTCATTTACATACCTCCTTTAGGGGTACCAATGATTTGTTGAATCGGTAATGGGTAGCAATAGGCCAATTGGTAACGATAAACTCAAATGTTCAAGGGCCTTCTCTCCCCGCTTGGTGACTGGGGCATTAGAACAAACACTCATGATGCCATTATGGAACCCGAACAAGAATAGCAGACCCCAACCGGAAAGCAACAAGAATGGCAGCAAGAAATAGGGGCAACAGGATCTCTCCAATGCCAACATTCAGATGACAACCCAAAAAGCCTCCCATATCTACGCAGCACTAATGACAAGTATAAAATTCCCAAACATGAGAATTAAGAATACAACCGATGCAAATGCTAGTTCCAAAACACTCAAATTGTTTCTTAGGGAAACATAAACTATATTTAATCATTCATTTAACTTCTAGAGATTAAAGGCAAATTTATGTAGGATGATGGATTACTAACCAAGCATGTTCAGATGAGCCTGGTTCTCCTGCTGCTGCTGATAGTTCAGAGGCCTCCTGAAAAATATGATTGTAATTCGTTCAGCTAATTTATTGAGAGGATCAAATACGCATATCAGTTTACTACCATTTCAAAAAATGCAAAAAAAAAATAAATGAAACAGAAGCTCTAATTACTTACTTCAGAGAGAAGCCGCTTCTTGGGAAGCATTTTCGCCAATTACTACAATATTTTATGTTTGTCCTTGATAACCACTTGCCAACCACCCAAAAAATGAACTCTGGTGTACCCACTTGGAGGATGCTCATGCTCCGTTGTAACTTGCAAGGCATATTTTAAAAGTCGTGTTTGTAAGCAAAGCAGAATTGTCCGTCTTTGATATCATTTGATGAATCAAGGCTTGGATTATTTCATATGAAAATTAATTGGTGTACAGCAAGAAAAGCCAACATCTTTTATGGCACTTGTTTTAAGAACCGTATACATGAGTAAAGTGGCACTATTACACCTCATCTTAATCTCTTTCTTTGAAATCAATCCCCTGAGCATGACCGAAACAAAGTAGAACTCCAACTCTTGACAAATTAGCAACCAATGAAGCAGATCGCTTTTACTTTCATAAAAAATAAAGCTTCAGGACGAGTGAATCATTGTTTAGTTTGAGTGAATTTAAAATATCCAGTTACCCCAAACTAAATGAAATATATTCCTATTAGCAACTGAATTGATCACATCTTTACTCTGCCTCTGCACACTTTTTATCTCCCTCCTATTTTTTCTTTAAAAAAGAAAAGAGGAAGTAGAAGCCAAAGTGAGCAAAATAAAGGAAAAATCACAAAACAAGGCTTTTTGTTTCCTTGCCACAGTCCTTTAGAATAAATAACAGAAACAAAGTTGAAGATAATAAAAACTGATGGTGAAAAGAAATATAATTAAATAAACTGAACAAACAATTAGTTAGAGCTACTAGAACCATGATCTCATGAGGAACACTTTCTTTCAACTTATTAGTGGAGTAGAATTTCTATTAGAGTACATTATGACATTTGATTACAGAGATTTGATTGTAATCTCCTATAATCAGACTGTCAAGTCTGATTTATTTGATTACCATACTTATTTCTCTCAATTCTCCTACAAATAAGAGTCTTTTGTATTGCAAATTGTTAAGATTTGTAGGAGGGGTTGAAGCTTATCTGATCTAATACAAAGAACCAAATATATAGGCTAAACCCTAATGACATAAAGACCAAACTACCCTTGAAATCCTAATGACTCAAAACCTTAATATCTCTTCTAACACTCTCCCTCAAGCTGGAGCATATACATCATATGGTACAAGCAAATGAAAACCAATTAGAAAAACATACTCTAATACTTCCCCTCAAGCTGGAATAGCTTAGAGCACACAATACAAATAACAAGATAATTATATAAAACTTCAACGCCTGTCGAAAACTCGTCGGAAACTTGAATAATACAACCATTTGATCGGTTCTCGCCTAAAAACACCAAGGCCGATCGAATACAACAATCTCAACATTGGATCGGTTCTTGCCGCAAAACACCAAGGCCGGTCGGATACAATGATTACTAACAACTTTGGATCAGTTCACGCCGCAAAACACCAAGGCCAGTCAAATACATCGATCACCAACAACCAACAACAAATACATGATTAACCAATAAGTTTCGCTGGAAAATTGCTACTGGAAAAAAAACAACTTCGTCAAAGACTCGCCGGAAAATGCAAAAACTCATCGGAGATAAACAGAACAGACCGGAGACAAGTAGAACACGCACGGAGACACAAAAACCAAGTTGGAAAATTGTAGAAATGTCAAATTGAACAGTCACCGGAGACAATTGGAACTTACCAGAGAAGACGGAAACCTCCAACCAATACAAAAACAACAACAACAGAAGCAATTGAGGGTCACAGAATAACTTTTCAACAACCCAAAATCACATTGGCATTTCTTTTTTTTTTTTTAATTTTTTTAATTTTTTAATTTTTTTTTTTCTTTCGATGGCCACTACAATCCAGTGGCCACCACAGACAACAATGACAACAACAGAAATACACCTTGACAGAAAAATATTTTTGTTTTTAGGGAAGAACTCTGACCCAACAACAACGACAACATTGTTTTTTTTTTTTTCTTCACCGGAAAGTGTTCCGATCTCTATAAAAAAAGTAACAAAAACTGTTATAGAGATCTACGAAGGCACTGCCACTAACAAAAAAACTAAACTACCCAATAATCGAAGCAAGCTCTGATACCATGTTGAGATTTGTAGGAGGGGAAAAGAGATGGAGACTACTGCCTTTTAATATTATTCAAGCTTATCAAACCTAATACAAACAACCAAATATATAGGCTAAACCTAATGACATAAAGACCAAACTACCCTTGAAACCCTAATGAATCAAAACCCTAATATATCTTCTAACACAAATCATGTGAATAAAAACAAAACGTAGCCCTTGGAAATGTATACTGTAGATGTAGGTTTTAGCCTGAACCAAGTAAAATCTTTATGTTTTCTCTTTCTTTATTCCCTTGTTAATACAAAAGCACCGGATGGGCACCTCTCCTTAACAAACATATGACCTACCCCACATGTTTCAGACAGACACCAAGGAGATAAATTTGACTAAGTTTTACTTGAAAAGACCTTCATACAAACATTTAAAAGACAGGGATTCTAAATTGTTTTCATCACGGCATTTAAAAGGAGTACATTTGTCTTTCAAGCACCTATGAAAACAACAATACAAGATAAAACCAGTGGCTTCCATGAGCCCATTGCCCATTTCCTCCTGGTGTTTACAAGCACATGATACAATGAGCACACTATCTCTTAAAAGAAAAGGAAAAACAAAACATTTGTCAACTACAGGGCTCTCTCTTACATGAAAAACAACATAGCATTTCCTAACTCCTTTGCCTCTTGCTGCGACCTCCAGTAAATCATGCTTGCTACAAATAAGGATGATCTTCTACTTCAACATTTATTTACATTTCAGACTGCAGCTGAGTTGGAGCGGTGTAGAGAAAAGTTCACCAAGGAACTGGATTTTGTCTTTGCTGATGTGGTACGTTCTTGATTACCTGAATATTTTGTTAATCCCACAAGAATCTATTTCTCTCAAGTTATACGTGATTTCCTTGAGGCTCTTAGGTAGAAAGTTAATAGGACTGGTCACTCAACAGTGTGTATGCACGTTTGGGGTATTTTTGTAATCAAGATATTGGATCAACAATTAAGGACCTAGAGATTCTTTTAATGCATAAAATGTTGTTCATAACTTGTTTGCTGGCGAAGCAGCAGATATCGAAGTTCCACTTGTCCGAAATTTTGGTATATGATTGATGATATCACTATCTATTTGGTGCCATATGAGTGATAGAAGCATTTTTCAGATTGGTACAGGTATAACAAATGAATTGATTAATGCACGAAAAGCTCTTGATAAATCTTTTGCTGGCGAAGCAGAGGATGTGCCTACATTATCAACCAGTGTTGCATATGGTGTCTATACGGCAGTTTCTAGCAACCTCAGGTATGTTGTTTAATACAAATAAGTATCTATAATTAGCCTCAGCTTCTAGGAATTTTCTATTTTCATCACAAATCTAATTTGGGTGCTTTGGTTTTGTATATTCTGTGGCAAAATTCTGCCTGTAATTTGCCATAGTTGATGTTATAGGCAGCTAGGATTTCCTTGTATTCCTGAATGTCACAGTCGCTGGGGAAAACTGCAGAAAAATTGAACTATAGTAACAAGTAGATATCACATTGTATATAGAGTTGCATTGTATGAACTATGTAGATTGAAGGTTTAATGTTATTCGTTAGATTTGTGGTGTTCAAAGATTGCGATCCAATGTTTACTTTGGTGAAATGGAGGCATAGTAGGGTAACATCTTTGTCAATATTAAGTTTTAAATTGTGAACATTATTTTTCCTTGATGTTAATAAGGGTAAGCCTTTTTACATAGTTATGTCGTACATTTATGCAGAGAAACACAGCAATATCACACACAGGACAAATCACCCATCCCAATTCACCAGGACAATATAAAGTATTCTTTTGTACAAAAATGAATCCTTTTTCTGGCCTAGGAACCAATACGAAAAGGAAGAGAATGAAAAAACAGTGGAAAAATATAGCAAAATTTGCAACCAATACTGCAAAATAAAGTTGCACACCTCTAATAAGATTGCCCATTTTGTATGTTGTTTACAAGAAAAGGAAAAGAACATTTGCAAACTGCAGGGCTCTTATCTTACATGAAAAACAACACAACAATTGCCAACTCCTTTGCCACTTGCTGCAACGTCCAGTACATCATGCTTGCCACAAAATAAGGATGATCTTCTGCTTCAAGATAATCCAGTAAACCAGTTTAATAGTTTCCAACGTCAGCATCTTGTCATCGCTTTACCCTCTGTCCCTAATTTCCAATCAAATAGACTGGTGCAAATATAGAGGAAAGAAAAACCACAAAATGTCAGCAGGCCAGGAAAAAAAAAAAAAGAGCATGATAAACAGTATACACGTGTGCCTTGAATGCTACCAAAACTGAAATTTATCCCTATATCACAATCTACAATACCAGCTCTCTTGCTTGATCAATGCTACTTCTTTATTAACTAAGGTACCAACAATCTGGACATAACAACAACATTCTGCACTTCACAAGGAAACCTTGCCAAACCTGAATAATTTCATAACTTAGAACAATACCATAACTTGTTGCCATTCACATATTTTAACAATAAATTGTATAACATTCTTATAGAATCCCATAGAAGTCAATTAATGGGTGAGTAGAGTGTCTTTGTCATTGAATATACATCAGAGTATACTCGATCTTTCTTCTTTTTTTTTTTTTTTTTTTAAATTTTTAAATTTTTTTTATTGTATTGAAAGAATATGTTCATTGATCAGTTTTTCATCTTTGTGACTTTATTTTTAATACATCTTTACCAGATTCTGTTAATCAAATGCCCCTCTTTTGACATTTTTTTGGTATAATGAAATTAGGAAATCTGTCACTGATTTTAAAAAAGTCTTATGCACAGCATTGTTCACAGAAATATTATGGTCATCAATTGTTGGCAGAGAACTTCTGACTCTCCAAAAATGGAAAAAAGGAAAAAGAAAAATCAAACCATAGAGAGATTAATCAACATGCTTATAATTAACTGTATTATCAAACCACTAAAAAAGATGCTTCGTCAAGAGAGTATAAATATTTCATAGCACAATCCTAATGCTGCATTACGATAATCGCTTCCCCTTTTCATCCTTACCTATGTTGTTCCAAAGGTAATGATATAAATGTAACTAGTATAGATATTTTATAGCAATAAACTTAATTACCATTTTTTAAAATGGAAAGATCGTAAAAAGGAGGAAATATTACCATCAATATCCTCTTCAGGATCAACATTTTCATCATTGAAAACTTCGGCTTCCACCTATAAGGATGCGGTGACAAATCAATGGACAAAATGTATCTGGATTGGTGTTTAGGCCAGGAATGTTGAACTTGGAGGTTTCAGGTTTCTTCTTCTTCCTTCTTTGTGAAGCTCCCAAAGGCACTGTCTTCACAATTAGACGCTGCAAAATTGTTTGAGGACAACTGCCAAAAAATAATTAATAATAAGATACTGCAAAATTAATCTTGTCAATCCATTTATTGAATATGATAGCCATTATAAAATGTCCATAATATGGCTAAGATCACTATGCAGATGCCAACACTATCAGAGGATCAAAATTCATTTACATACCTCCTTTAGGGGTACCAATGATTTGTTGAATCGGTAATGGGTAGCTATAGGCCAATTGGTAACAATAAACTCGAATGTTCAAAGGCCTTCTTTCCCTGCTTGGTGACTGGGGCATTAGAACAAACACTCATGATGCCATTATGGGAGCAGAACAAGACTAGCAAATCCCAACAGCAAACCAACAAGAATGGCAGCAAGAAATAGGAGCAACAGGACCTCTCCAAAGCCAACATTCAGATGACAACCAAAAAAGCCTCCCATATCTATGCAGCACTGATGACAAGTATAAAATTCCCAAACATGAGAATTAAGAATACAACCGATGCAAATCCAAGTTCCAAAACACCCAAATTGTTTCTTAGGCAAACATAAACCATATTTAATCGTTCATTTAACTTCTAGAGATTAAAAGCAAATTTAGGTAGGATGAAGGATTACTAACCAAGCATGTTCAGCTGGGCCTTGTTCTTCTGCTGTTGCTGATAGTTCAGAGGCCTCCTGAAAAATATGATTGAAGTTTGTTCAGCTAATTTCTTGAGAGTATCAAATATGTATATCAGTTAACTATCCTTTCAAAAAATGTGAAATATATATATATATATATATATATATGAACCTCTAATTACTTACTTCAGAGAGGAGCCGCTTCTTGGGAAGCAGTTTCACCACTTCCAGGAGGAAGCCCCTAGTCTCTCATGATGGAAATTGAAGAACAAGCAGGAGCAAACGAACTGACGGGTCAATAAATTGACCTTTGGATGTTTCTCTTGAAACTTCTCTTGCGTCTAAATAAAATTGGGATCAAATGGGAGAAGGGGAGCCTTTCATTGATTCTCGTTGACTGGGTCATAGATGAACCTACCATCAATCTCAACATAAGGGATGTGGGCTATCGTGAACCACTCTCGTCCTTGATATTTCTTGCAGTGTTCTTTCAGCAAAGGACACTTATTGATATAAAGCTCCTGGAGTGAGGAACACAAGCCATTCTCTGGAAAGAACATGAGACTTTCACAGTCATTGATTCTCAGTATTTGAAGAGAAGCAAGGTTTTGAAAGCCTTTGGAAGATAAGCATTCCAAATTCGGAAAGTTTATAATGGTGAGGCTGGATAGAGAGGCAGGCAACATCATCTCTGGAAAGGAAACCAGATGCGGACATCCACCATTAATTATAAGTTGTTGAAGAGAGGTAAGCCTATGCAACCCCCACTCTAGCAAGGCCTCCGTGATGTTGCAATTAGCGATTTCAAGTGATATTAGACTGGTGGGAAAACCTTCTTTCGGAAAGGATACCACACTTGGACAATTCCAAATTTCCAGTAATTGAAGAGAGGTGATGTTGTATAGGCAGTTGGGTAGGGCCTGCAGTTTCTCCCAATTGGAAATCCTTAGCTCTCTAAGGTTGCCTGGGAGCAACCCTCCATCTGGGAAGGAAACAAGAGCTGGACCATTAAAGATTTGAATCTTGCCTAGATGGCTAAGGGTGTGCATGCCAATAGGTAAGGATTTAAGGTTTCCACAACGCCAAATAAAAATTTCTTCGAGAGACAAGTTGTGATGGAAGCTCTTCGCTATTGACTGGAGCTCACGGCAAAAGAAAATGTAGAGATGTTTAAGTGCTGCAGGTAATGCTCCACTTGCTGTCAAGGATTTGAGAGATGGACAATGCCTAATATCCAACCGCTCAAGAAGAGATGTTCTGCTACTATAACAGTTGATATCATCCTCGTCCACCAAAATTAACATCCTCTTGCAAAAACTTATGCTTAGCCTCTTTAGAGTTGGAGGTAGTTGGCCTATTGCAAAGTTCTTCAGGGAATCACATCCATAAATTTCAATATAATCAAGACAGGAGTGGTTGTACATCACTGCCTTGGATAAAGATTCCATGCCATAGCAGTCACAAATTTCTCTGAGTGTGGAAGGCAAACCTGGTTGTGGTTGCTCTTTTACTTCTTTTGCCACTGAAGAAATTGGTTTCGAACAATTGCGAATCCTCAGCACATGAAGACGGGGGAGGCGTTGTACAAACACATCATTTGACCATAAAGGCATCAGCTCCTCACAATTTTCAATAGCTAGATCTTCTACGTCAATGAATCCTTTAATTGGACATGTGAATTCTAAAATTGTTGAGAGAGACTTGGACTTTAGCAAGCTGAAGACAACCTTACCTTTGCACACCACCCCTTTTGATCCCTCAATTTGTAGTTCGCAGAGCTCAGGAAAGCTTGAAATTGAAATCACCAACTGCTGACATCTTTCTATAACAACTTTTCCTAATGAAGGAAAATGGTTTGGGAACTTCCCCAATAGCTTAGGACAATTTGTAATTGAAAGCTCACACAGGTGTGGGAACTCTCCATTAGGGCTCCATTTCTCCCATTCTGCCATATCCTCGAAATGTAAAGTCACCA
The DNA here is from genome assembly GCA_006937295.1 of Carpinus fangiana. Taxonomy (NCBI): domain Eukaryota; kingdom Viridiplantae; phylum Streptophyta; class Magnoliopsida; order Fagales; family Betulaceae; genus Carpinus; species Carpinus fangiana. The sequence continues at coordinate 25,653,637 of CM017324.1, forward strand.
AAGATCTAAAAGGTTGTGAGGAACCTTCCCCATAAAACTCAACACCAACATCCTTCACACTCGCCATGCCTCTAATAAAAAGTTGTTTGAGCGATGGTAGTTGGCTGACCGGTGGCAATGAAGTACACTTTTTACAGTTTTCAATCCTTAAAAGCATCATATGAGAACATGAATGACCTCTTAACCAAGTCGGAAATTTCATACCACCATAACACTTGATAGTGAGCTCTTTCAAAGCCTCGTGAGGTTGTAACATGTTAAGTACCTCAAATTCACTTGTTTTGTCTAGTGGCTCATCCAATTTGTCACTCCATTCCAAGCACAACACATTAAGATTGGGCTTTTCAGTTAAGTTAGCATCCCTTGCATCTGTGGGTTCGGTGACATTCTCCAATCGTGAGATGATGAGCGACTCTCGAAGTTGCAATAAAGAACCTAGCTCTTTTAATGCGAAGCAATTGCCTTTTCCCACAATTAGATTAGACAATGTTTGGAGATGAGTTAATTTACCTATTTGAGGAGGCATTCCTTCCAGCATATTTGTGTTGAGAACGTTGAGGTGGCGCAAGTTGACCAAGTTGCAAAAATTTGAAGGCAATTTCTTTAGATAAGAACATCTCTCTAGAATCATTGTCTGTAAATTGAATAGAGTGGTTGTTGATTCAGGCAAACCTCTAATCTTAGTGTAAGAAAGGTCAAGGTACCGTAGATGCTTCAAATCGCCAATCGAATCTGGTAACTCAACTATGCAGTACCCACTCAAAGAGAGCGCTCTTAAACATAGTAATTTCGGCAACAATTGATGAGGAACATTATGAGTCAAATAACATCTCGAAAGATGTGGGAGAGGGAGGAAGGTACGTAGACATTTGAGTTCAAAGAAAGGCTCAAACTTTTTAGAAATATCGAATTGGCCACCCAAGTAAGAAGAGTGCCGAGCCTTTTTAGGAAGTTTCCATCCATTACCACCCCCAATTCCATCCTCCATTCTGAAGCATATATCTCCTGCAACCCTTTGGGCCAAATCCTTGATGAGGTCATGCATCACAAACCGTGGTTTTTTCATGCTTGAATGGTTTGAAGGATTCCACCGTGGCATCTCATGTTGTAATTTCTTCATGCTTGATTGTTGGAAAAATGACCTTGACAACAAATCTTGAAAATACTCACTACCTAGATCTTCCATTTGCTTATCCCCTTCCGGTGGTTGAATTAGACCTTCCGCCATCCACAATAGAATCAATTCTTGCTCTTCAAATTCATAGTCCTCTGGGAGTATTGAACAATACATAAAGCACCTTTTGAGATGTGAGGGGAGATGGTGGTAGCTCAACATAAGGGCTGGAACAATTCCACTTGTTGCCTCTGGTATATCCCATATCTTGCTCTTAAGTACATCTTCCCACTCATTACGTTCCTTCTTTATAGTGCGCAAGAGGCCTCCGAGAGTCCTTGCCGCCAAAGGCAAGCCTTTACACCTTTCAACGAATTTTTTGCCAATATCTTGAAGGTTTGAATGTGCACTGAAGTTGCTTGCCCCCAATGCATGTTGGGTAAATATAGACAAACAATCATCATTTGACAAAAGTGGCAAGGAGTGGGCTTGAATGGTACCTGTCATCCATGAAAATTTCAAACTGCGAGTTGTGATGATAATCTTACTTCCCGGAGCCCCAACTAGAAAAGGAGCACGTAGGATAAACCAATTACAGTAGTCATCGTTCCAAAGATCATCTAGAACGGCTAAAAACTTCTTGCCTTGCAGTTTCTCCTTGAGTTTGAGTTGCAACCAATTAAGATCCTTGCCATCACAATTCTCAGAAGTGAGCGGCTGTAAAATTCTTTTTGTGACTCTGTCAATATCGAAGTCTTGAGAAACACAAGCCCATGCTTTCAAAGCAAAAGAGTTTTGTACTGATTCATCATTGTACACCCACTGGGCAAGAGTTGTCTTTCCTATACCCCCCATACCAAGTATAGGAATCACAGAGAGTTGAGCATCACCACAATATTTTTCACCCACCAACAATTCAACAACAGCCTCTTTCTCTTTGTCTCTGCCATAAACATGAGGTTCAGGTTCAGTCAGTACAGAAGTTGGCGCCGGAACTCCTGTTTTGCTATGTGACCTCCCATCAGCAGTTTCCTTCAAATTCAGTTGATCTTTCCGAGTCACTATTTCATTGAATCGACACGTGACCTCCTTTATCTTTGACTGCAGCGTACTATCAATCTTATGAGTAGACGAAGCACCTGGGATGTTGAGTTTGCGTACTTTAGTTGGGCGAGCCTGATTTTCAGCTAGGAATGCATCAGTGGCGAGCTCATCAACTATGTCATCCACATCGTAAACCAAGTGTTTGAGATCATCCAGCCAGAGCTTCACAGCAGTGTCAGAATATTGCTTCTCCTCCGCATCATCAAGCATTTTCTGAATATCTTGCAGCTTTTGTCTCCACTTGTCCAGGTTTGCTTGAATTCCCTTTCCCTCTCCGCGTATGAAGTCCAAAATAATAGGGAATCGATCATACAGCGACTCAAATAATACCGAGAGAGCGAACCCTGCAGCGATATTCATGGTAGGAACGGAGGAATGAATCAGGAAACGATACAAATTAAGATAGCCAAAAGCACTGATCAAATGCACAAGTGACTGGAATCTTGTGTGAAAGGTTGAGCAATGGGCACTCTCAAAAGTTAGTTTGATTCAAAGCTGCTTTGAGGAAGTAGCAGGGCCTGTTTGTTGCGTGCTTGCTGTATCTTCTCAATTTGCTTTTTTTTCTTTTTCTTTTTCTTTCTGTCATGATTATCCAATTTATCCTCCCACCCTCTTCAAAAAAAAAAAAAAAAAAAAAAAAAAGATTATCCTCCCACCCACTTTCTCCAATCTCGACTATGTACGAAAACACTGTGGATGCTAAAACTGATGCCTACAGTTAGATGGTTGAGATTGTATGATCAGGTGGTCAGTTTTATCTGATAACGTTTACATATGCATAGAAGCATGTAAGTTTAGGTACTATATTCGTACTGAAGTAATTGCCCACGATACAATAAATTAAGAGCATCTACCAAAATGTTGACGTTGACGAAGACTTGAGAGCCAAATTAAAGAATAGTGTAGAAATTTTATTATTTTGTATGTTTTTGGGTTAACTATAGCCGAGCATTCTTTGAAATGATAAAAGCGAAGAGAAATAAATAGTTTGGAGAATTTGGAGGGCAGTGTTAAACGAGTGACCTCTTCATGGCTCCGTTTGGCATTGGCATGGTGCTATTTAGTGGAAGCGGCGAAAAAAATAAAATAAAATAAAAATTGTTTGTAGTTATATTTTTTATTTAAATAATAATAATAAGTGATTGATGTGATGTAAAAAATAAATATGTTGAGAGTTTTTTTTTTTTTTTAATGAATAATAACTCTCCATGTTTAAATTTGCTGGTTGTTGTTACAATTTCCGATATGGTGAACTTTGAGGTGAAACGAAGTCGTGTGAATGGCTATTTTTGGTACCTGTAAAAGAGCACGATCGTTAAGAGGACGCGCTGGAGAGTGGCCTGTCATGCCTCCTCCGATGCTTAAGTCAAAAAGTGAATGAACGAAATATAAGATTTAGTTGGATAAAAAGTGTGTACCTGTCTTCTTGTGAGCGAGGCCTTTTATAGGTGTATGCATGGAGGCGTTTGATGACGACAGGGCGGAAAATTCGGGATTGAGCGTGATATCCGGATGGATTGATATCTTTGTTGATGAATGATCATGATCAGAGTGTAACCGTCGATGTCTAATTGGGCTCCGGATGCGGAGCGTAACTGCATAATGGCGATGATGTGTGAGTTGTAACCGTTCGGAGAGCATTAACTTCACCTGCACGGATCATGCAACCGTTATTGTGATAACGGCCGTGGTTTGAATGAGCGAGGCCCCGAGGACACTCTAGTCGGGAGAACCCCTGCATCATGGCCTAGACTGGGTGGGGCTAACTGTTAATGTTCACGTAGCCCACTGGCCATGGGCTGTGCATTTGCGGGTATTGGACTTGGGCCCGAGGATATGTGTAACACTGGCCATTGCCAAACTGATGCAGATCAGATCTATTCAGACCCAATCTGCTAAAACAGCGAACGATCGCACCAAGCCAACAATCGTTCGCAGAACTACGCCTAGAAGCTACTAAGCCAGCGATCGATGAGAATTCCCTGGTGTTTGAGAGTTTCAAACCCTAGGAATTAACTATCTTTCTTCTTGTACTGTTTTATTGGCTTCCGCTTAGTCAGGATGCATCAGTTGGTATTAGAGCTCAGTCACTTTCCATGAATGGGGAGGAGCAACCGCTTTGCAGACATATACGAGGTGTACGCACACACGGAGACAGCACGTAAGGAGCAACCGGCAATTCGTTTGCGGCACATGGGTCGTGGGCCGAATGATTGTCGTTGCCAACCAAGACCGCAATTCGTGGTGGCGGAAGGCAAAATTAAAGCTGAAACCCGGCAATACAAGGAGGATCAATTTCGGGCATTGGAGGATCGATGTGAAGCCTCGCCTACCCAAATATCCAACTTGTATCGTCACAACGGGAATGGATCCAGAAACCCTTCTGCGGAGCGCCGAACGCACGGAAGTCAGCACCATGCGCAAGCTCATGCCACTCGGTGGGTGGACGGGGTTCAAACTCAAGATTCCAGAATTCCCAGGGGTGTTACAACCTTCAAAATTTTGGTATTGGCTATTGGTTGTTGAAGAGTCCTTTGAAGTCAACGGAGTGGCCGACGCACAACGAATCCCTTTGGTAGCACTCACATTCCGGGGAGTAGTTGCTTCGTGGTGGCAACATTTGAAGCAACGTAGGAGGCGACAAGGCAAATTGAAGATCATAGTTGGGAGCAATTATTGAAAAAGATGATAGACGCTTTCGTGTCCCAAGAGGATACCATGGACCAACAAACCCAAAATTGGAGACAAAGGTCTATGGTTGTGGCGATAAAATATGAAAAGTTCGACAAAAAGAAGGTATTTCGGGAAACACGGAGTGATGCCAAGAGTCCACAACAGGCCAATTAGGCTCATATCTGCCAACCACAAATCCATACACCGAATCCATATTATATGGAGGAGGAAAAAGAATCTGTGGATGGAGAGTTTCAGGAATCCGAAATCATTGATGAGAAGTTCGAACATGAATGTGTTGAAGATGAAGAGACTGCACAAGGGTTTGTAGATTGGGATTCTCAACCAACCTATGATGAAGACGTCAATGAAGAAGATTCAATTGAAGAACTTGTGGCATCCGACCTAGAGGAAGAGTACGAAGAATATGAGTTGCATCCCATATTTGGCGTCCCCTACCCCAACGAAGATGACCAATTGGAAGAAGAAGAGCCTACTTATGACATCACCGATTATGAAGAGGTTGATGAAAGCCTTTCAGGTGAAGTGCGTAATTATAATGAGGAAGATGTTGAGTATGTTGATTTCCTTGGCATTGAAGAATTTTTAGATTCTCCTAATCATGATGTTGATGAATTTTATACGGATGAGGAGAATTATATGTTCATAAGGGAAATAACAACTGATCCGTTCATGAACATTTTCATGGCACGTGGGAGAGAAAAGGAACAAGAAAAATATGGCAAATCCGAAGAATTTACAAGTGGTGTGTGGGGCGCTCACGACAGATATCAAGATATTCCGATGGTGAGAAGCGTCACACTTATTTTGGGGTGTTGCCTTGTTTTAATCTTCAGGAAGGGTGATTGGAATGAGTTGACCGGACATCCGAAGGACCGTGGAAAAGACCGGCTGAATTCGAGGACGAATTCTCTCCAACCTGGGGAGGATGATGCAAATCAGATCTATTCGGACCCAATCTGCTAAAACAGCGAACAATCGCACCAAGCCAACGATCGTTCGCAGAACTACGCCCAAACGCCCAGAAGCTACTGAGCCAGCGACCGATGAGAAGGGAACGTGCGCCTAATCATTCACCCAACTGCGAACGATCGCTCCCCGTGTTGCGATCATTCGCTCACGGGCTGTTATGTTAATTTTCGCATTTTTAATTATTAATTACAACTCTATCTCTTTGTTTTAGCAGTATTAGGGTTTTAAGAGTCTTTATTTCGTTATTTTATTAGGTTTAGGGTTATGAGGGTTATTTATGTAATCTTTTTAATAGGTTTAGGGTTTGTGGCTATAAATATATGTTTATAGCCTCCAAACAATTCAGTTTTTATTATTCATCAGTTTACCTTCAATAAGAACCTCAGAGTTGAGTTTTCTTTTAAATTTCTTTTGATTTATAGATAGACTCTATAATTTAGAGAAGAATTCCCTAGTGTTTGAGAGTTTCAAATCCTAGGAATTAATTATCTTTCTTCTTGTACTGTTTTATTGGCTTCCGCTTAGTCAGGCTGCATCACAAACATAGCCATCTCTTCTTAGGATGAAGTGGCTTAGTGAAAGAGCAAAAGCTTTTAAAGTCTTAATCATGACCATCAAAACCCAGAATTTCACAACCTAAATTGGAGTAATTTAAGAAGTTTTTCTTGTATCACTTTTGTGTCCCTCCAAGAATAATGTGGCTCTTAAAATTATTATTTGGTCAAAATTTAATAATAATTGATCATAAGCCCAATTATAATTTTAAGAGCGACATCATTTTCAGGAGAATACAAAAATAACACAAAAAAAAAAACTTGTAGCATTACTCTTTAAATTTAGGTTTCTATTTTGCTTGGTGGTGATACAAAGACTTGTTTACAAGTCAAGCACTGTCAGCTTTCTATTTACTTTTTCTTGAATTCCTACTAAATCACATTTCTTGTAGTGGGAGTCCACCATAGTTGGCACTTGGCCGCATTCAAGTAAACCAATGGAATCCTAAGCTCTCTATCTCTTCACCAAAAAAAAAAAGAAAAAGGGATTTCCACACCAGGAAAAAAAGAAGAAACAAACAACTCTGCAGCTTTCATGGTTTTCTGGTTAGATAGTAATGAATAAATCACGAAAGTAAATGAAGATGTAAATGCACTAAGTGATTGGAAATTTGGAATCTCGAAAGTTTTTTTTTTTTTTTTGAAGGAATATTAAGAATATTCATTATCTCAAAGAAGAAGATCTGGGAAGATCACACAAGAAGGAGAGATTTATCTCTCCTTACAATATCACCAATACTTGGTGGGACATTCCCCAACCAAGTAGACATAGTGACATGGGTGGTAGCCAACTTTGCAAGCGTGTGAGCCACAATGTTGGCATCCCTCAATACATGAATAAAACTGGCATTCTCCAGCTGTTGTAGTTCCTTCTTAATACATTCAATCAAATGACCATAACTACTAAGACACGGGCCTTCTGCTTCAATGGCTTGGATCACATTCAGTGCATCGCCCTCAAAAATGATATTTGTATGGCCCAATTCCTTACAGAAGATTAAAGCATGGATCGCTACATACGCCTCTACCGTGGGAGCATCAGTTTGGATATCAAGGGACATGCACCTTACAGCAATGCAGTTCCCGTAGGTATCTCTAATAATGAAACCCAAGCCCACACGTCCTTCTCTTTCATTCACCCCTGCATCCCAGTTAAGTTTGATCATATTGTTTGGTGGGGAACTCCACTTCACACCTTCAATTGCCCTTTCCGTCTTTTCTCCACTACTACCCCGATTGTGGAGTCTTTGGTAATCATTGAGTAAGGTTTGGGCATCACCAAGTAACCGGGTTGGGTGGGAAAATTGCTCCCCATGGATAACAGAATTTATTCTCAACCAGATTTTCCTTGTAGTGACAGCACAGAGTTCAACCTCTAAATCATCACATCTTCTACAGATGTCTTCGACCAGATCAAGAAAGCTAATTCTACTCCCACCTATCTTTTACAACCGCCTTGGACCTATACCCCATACATCAGCTGACGCTGGGCAGCTCCATATAATATGCATCACCGTCTCCTCTTCCATTGCACAAAGTGGGCATAAAGTGTCTGCAGTAATCCCTCTCTTAGCAAGGTTAACCCTTGTCCGTAACAGGTCATGAAGTGCTCTCTATAAGAAAAGCTTTACCACATTAGGGACTCTCAATTTCCAACACTCCTTCCATATCACCCCCTCCATAGGCCTAGAAGCCTCACCACGCTGAGATTCAGTTTTTTCAACTTCCAAAAAATAGGCACTACGAACAAAAAAAATTCCGTTTTTAGTTCCTCTCCATCTAATACGGTCCTCAACTGGAAGTGGGCTTAGGGGTATACTTTTGACAATTTTTGCTTCATCATCCAAGAAAATTCTCGAAATCATATCATCCTTCCATCTTCGAGTGTCATGGTCTATAAGCTCCGAGACTCACGCAAGTCTGTCAAGTTCCATCCTTGGCGAATGAATCTTATATGTGGTTGGCTTAGGGACCATTTGTCAGTCCAAATTCCAATATCATTGCTGTCTCCAACTCTCCAAATAAGGCCATTTTGGAGAACCGGTTAGGCAGCCATAAAACTCCTCCAAACATAGGATGGGCGATTGCCCATACTTGCTTCCAAAATAGAGTAAGACGGGTAATATTTTGCTTTTAAAATCGTCGCCGCCAAAGAAGTCGGATTCTACAAAAGTCTCCAGATTTGTTTTGAGAGCAATGCTTTGTTGAAAATTTCCAAATCACGGAACCCCAATCCACCATTGGCTTTAGAGTGTCCCATTCTTTCCCAACTCATCCAATGAATTCTAGAGGTCTTTTCCTTATGCCCCCACCAAAAGTGTTGCATCATTCCCTAAATCTCCTTACATAACGCTTTAGGTAAAAGGACACACTCATACAATAGGTGGGAATAGCCTGCGCTACCGCTTTTATCAGGATCTCCTTTCCGGCTTGCGTCAAAAATTTCATCTTCCAATTGTTGAGACAATTCCAGATTCTGCCCTTAATGCCCTCAATTGCGTGCATGCGAGATTTACCAACCATAGTTGGGAGCCCTAAATATTTGTTGTAGCTTTGGGTGACTTGTAAACCCGACAATTGAGATATTTCCATCCTCTTCTCCGAGCTTGTGTTATGGCTAAAATAGATAGAGGTCTTGCTTCTGTTTAGTTGTTGCCCCGAAGCTGCTTTATATTTTTCTAGAATTTTGGTTAGCCTTCGCCATTCAACTGAATTTGCCTTGCAAAAAATTAAGCTGTCTTCTGCAAAGAAAAGGTGACTCAGTCTAGGACCTTTTTTGGAGGTCGGCACCCCGGTTAACACCCCATTCTTCTCAGCACGCATCAGAAGTGCACTAAGAGCCTCTGCACACAAAAGGAAAAAGTATAGGGATAACGGATCCCCTTGTCGAATTCCTCTGGAGGGCTTGATATGACCAACTGGCTATCCATTTACTAGGATAGCATAAGAAACAGAGCTAACACATCCCATGATTAAAGAAATCCATACCTCTGAAAATTCCATCTTACGCATCACTGCCTCCAAGAAACTCCACTCCACTCCACTCTGTCATAGGCCTTACTCATATCCAACTTTATACCCATATAGCCCACTTTACTCCACATTCTTGATTGCATAGAATGTAGAGTTTCATAGGCCGCAACAATATTTTCAGTGATTAATCTTCTCGGTATAAAAGCACTCTGATTTGCAAAGATGACATGAGGGAGAACCTTTTTGAATCGATTGGCCAATACCTTTGCAATGATTTTGTAACTTACATTGCAAAGGCTGATAGGTCTGAAGTCAGTAACACATATAGGAGCCGTGTTTTCGGTATAAGAGCAATATGTGTCGCGTTTATATTTTCATCAAATTTAGACCCATTTAGAAAATGCAAAGCAGCCTTACATACCTCTGGACCCACTGTGCTCCAATGTCGTTGATAGAAATCGGCCGAAAAACCATCCGGATGGGTGCCATCTGCATTAAGGCCTGATGAACCTCAGCTTCTATATAAGTGGTGGTGAGATCACTCTTCATAGAGCTTGTTAGACGGCTTTCCACTGCATCTGTACATGCAGCAATGTCTTGGGGCATAGACGATGTAAACAAGTCTTGATAATAATCCAAGAAAGCTTGCTCCACCTCAATTGTAGTATCACAGGTTCATCCCAATCTATCCACAATACGTTCCACCCGATTTCTACATTGTCTTTGACTAGCACATGCATGGAAATACTTAGTATTTCGGTCGCCATCACCCAACCAATTCTCTTTCGCCCTTTGTCTCCATTTAAGTTCTTCTTGCTCTAACATGACATATAATTCTTCTTTAAGCTCATTCTCCACCTGTAAATTGAGAGGATTGTCTTCTTTTTGTATTGCGGCCAGTTTCGTTGTTTTCTCAATAATAATTTTCTCTGTCAGAGGTTGTGATATTAATATATATATTAAATGAGAAATAATAGAGGCAGGTGTCCGGATTAATATATTTTTTTTAAAGGACCAGTTCACTACTTAAAATAAATAATTTTATTTATTTATATTATTTGTTTTTTTATTTGATTCGGACATTAATAATACTTATTTATTGAATAATTGATATATGAAAAGATCTTGAAATATAATTACACTAATTAATGACTATTTTTACCTGAAAAACCGGTTTAGCTTTTAAAAAAAAAATGGGTTCACGCTACATGTCGTAATTCTAAACTATCTCTAAAGAGTATTTCGGCTTTTACATATATATGATTGCACAATAATCCAAGTGAATTAAGATCGATTCTCTTGAGAACATGTGTTTTCTGATAAAGAACGTGTCCTAGCTAATATACAGAACACCGCTAAACATCAAAAGCTTTTTTACCACACCAAAAAAAAAAAAAAAAAAAACATTGTTCATCTCATTTACAAAGGTCTAGTGCAACCAATAAAGCATAATAGGATATTAATTTTGTTTTTGCTTTCATGGAAACACAACATTGAGTACCTATAAATCGATTTTTAGTTTTAGGTGGTTGGTTTGATGTGATTAAGGCTGATAGATGCATAAAAGCATGTACTTTTTTTCCCAAAGTGTGTTTTGTCTGTTCTTTTCTTTTTTTGGAGAAAAAAGTTAAAGATATATATATATATATATATTGTAACGCCCCCAAAATTAGCCTTAGCTAATCCAGTGGAGTCACTGGTGAGTAACCTATTTAGGTCAACTTGCGACTAAACAGGAAATTACCATTGTAATACTGTCAGAGTAAATGCAAGGAAATGTGAAGAAATCTAAGTCACTATAATTCATCAAGTAAGAACATGGAGCTACTAAACAGTAAAGACAAACTTGTAGTTATAAGTAAAGCCTAACCAGTCAGGCAGTAGCATCTCTTGCCATTCTCACAGCAATAAACCAGGATACCTAGAGAATAATAATCACGTAAGTCTAACGACTTAGTAAATAAACTTTACACATAGTTATGACATGAGCCCAATTAATGAAAATAAACGTGCAATTTGAGTAATAACCAAAAGATGCGTTAATACACCATTTAGTAGGCTTTAGGTTTTTTAAAGCTTATGGTGTAGAACTAGCGATAAATACCTGATTGTTTTAATGCAGAAAAAGGCTAATGCATTATAAGTTATAACTTATACATGGTCTACCCAAGATATTACCCCTTCTCAGTAGGGTTGGTGCTGTCCCAAGGGACCTATAGTACAATGTCAATGTCTCAGCCATTGCACAACATACCATACGTAACATTAGTGGCACGATCGAGTTCGACCTCTGATCGGTGTCAAATATTGTTTATTAAACCCCCCTTGACTTATGTTTGTTAGGCTCTTAGCTGTGTTAATAACTAATATTTTGTATAGTTTTTAGTGTTTTGTGCTGTGCAGGTTATTGCATTAAAACATGGCTAGCAAAGGGCAAAGAGGACTTAAAGTGAAAAAGTTGATTCCTGCCAAGTGCGTTCGACCGCACTTGGTGCGTTCGAACGCACTCACGGTCGCACGCAGGAGCCGCGGTCGCACGCATGCCCAGTCGGCCCTAGCGGTTTTCTGCTGTCGCACGCAGGAGTTGCGGTCGAATGCACGCCCAGTCAGCCCTAGCCGCCATAGCAGTTATTTGAGGTCGAACGTGTACCCTACGTTCGATCGCAAATAACTAGTGCGTTCGAACGCAGGTAGTGCGTTCGAACGCACTCCAGTGACCTGCCAGCCTATAAATAGGACTTCATGTATTTTCGTTTTCTTCACGTTTGGGAGGCGCCTCTAGGGCCCAAAACCCTCTATTTTCCACTGTAAATCCCTCCTAAATTGTCGTTTATTTAATTTATGTTTTATTTTACTTTTATTTAGTCTCTTATTCCCTTCACTTTAATTTGTTTATATATATTCATGTTTAGTTCGTATTATTCTGTCTTTTAAGATTTATATTTATTCGTTTCAATGCATTTTAGTGACAAAAGTGTGTTGATTGTTGTTTACAAATCGCCAAACGTCAACACTCGTTGCAACCGGAGATACATCGGATATTCGTCTTCGAACCATTATCCGTTGTGACCTCTTATAACAGTGTTTGCCTTGAGTAGTTTGACAAGATTGTGTAGCAACAATAGGATATACATATGTACTTTATCAATAGATGGAAATATGAACGATGTGTTAGCGCTCAGAGTATGCCTTGTAGCATAAATGTTTAATACATATGAGCTAAGTATGTTTATATGTGAATTAATTTATTGTGAAGTGAATTAGGGACTTTAGTTGTTTTTATTTCTTTATTTTATTGCATTTTAATTTAGTTTAATTTTATGCACGCCACATGCTTGATTTTGGAAATAGGTTAAGATATTATTAGTTTAGGCATTTAAAGTTGATTTTTAGCAAAACCGATTCTCTGTGAGTTCGATACTCGCACTTGCACTTGCACATCCACTCTATTACGATCGACTCGTGCAATTGGCGAGTACAATTAAATTTGTACATCAACCTCAAGTGGCTCACACCAACTAATAACGTCCGTCCTATAGTGACCGAACCATTGGAAATGGTTACACCAAGGTCATGAAACCAATGGATCCAAAGCCATGTATAACACATACATTTAACCATAATATGCAGTCTATATAGTAAGCTCATGACCATTCATACTGCACGTACCCACGTACCATATCTTATGATGCATCTTAACAGTTAATTAACAACACAGTTACCAAGTAATTACAGCAAGTAGGCATGCTCATATCATGCTCGTGGTCAGTCAATTGACATATCCCATGTTTTACGTAAAAATGGTGTAAGTGTCTACTTACCTTGCGCATTCGAGCGAATCCTCCGACGAAGCTAAGTCTTGTCATAATGGATACAAGACACCGTCATTCTAGGCCCTATTTAACCTAAAAATATAGTTAGGCTAAAGCATACACGTGTGAAACTCAAAAACTAGTGTTCTACCCACTGATCGTACGTTCAGCCTCGATGGCGTACGTTCGCTCAGTGTGTTAAACACACCGTTTTAAGATTCGAATAGTGCATGGTTCTTATAGCATTTCTAGACCTCTAAACCTCGTCTAAACTAATAAAAGAGCACATGCAACGTAAGGAATCACAATACAATGAAACTTTGAAAGAGTCCTTTGAAAACATTATCTTTTTAAGAAGAAACTTCATGAACACTTTGGAAAAACTCAACAAGGCATAAACCAAAGGCTACAACAGTATTAAATAAAAGGGAAACAAGGATTACCCCGAAGCTGAGTATAGACATGGCCTCCCCTCCTTGGAAACTCCTCTTGGAAGCACTCTTTCTCACCAAATTCTATCTCAAAACATAAAAAAAGGGGTTCTCACAATACAATGAAACTTTGAAAGAGTCCTTTGAAAACATTATCTTTTTAAGAAGAAACTTGATGAACACTTTGGGAAAACTCAACAAGGCATAAACCAAAGCTACAACAATATTAAGGGGAAAATACGTTTTAGCCCCCTCAACTACCACCCTGTTACGTTTTAGCCCCCTAAATTATCAAAAGTTGTAAAATGGCCCCCCAACTACCAAACAGTTACATTTTAGCCCCCTCCGTTAGGTTTTGCCGTCAAAATGGTTGGAAGCACCGAAACTACGTCGTTTTGATGTGATCAAGTTACAAAAATACCCTTCCAGCGTTTAAAAAAAAATAAATAAAACCTCTTACCAAAACGGCGCCGTTTTGGATGAGATTAGGGTTTCCCCTCTTACCAAAACCAAAACGACGCCGTATCATCCAAAACGGCGCCGTTTTGGTAAGAGGTTTTTTTTTTTTTTAAACGCTGGGAGGGTATTTTCGTAACTTGATCACATCAAAACGACGTAGTTTTGGTGCTTCCATCCATTTTGACGGCAAAACCTAACGGAGGGGGCTAAAATGTAACTGTTTGGTAGTTGGGGGGCCATTTTACAACTTTTGATAATTTAGGGGGCTAAAACGTAACAGGGTAGTAGTTGAGGGGGCTAAAACGTATTTTCCCCCAATATTAAATACAAGGGAAACAAGGATTACCCGGAAGCTGAGCATAGACATGGCCTCCCCTCCTTGGAAACTCCTATTGGAAGCACTCTTTCTCACCAAATTCTATCTCAAAACATAAAAAAGGGGTTCTGGCAACCTATGGGCACACTAGAGGGTGGAAGTGGGACTGAGAAATGAGAGATGAGGGTTGGTATTTATAGGGAAAGTCCACCACCAACTCTCTGTCAAACCAGCGGACGTCCGGCAACCTTAGCTTACGTCTAGTGGTCTTTGCATAGTAGTCCAAAGGGTGTCTCGTATGTCTAGGTATTACCCAAAGGGTATTTAAAAAGTAACGTACGTCCGCACTACAGAAAACAGTGTACGTCCGCCAGACCTAGCGTACGTCCACCTCTTGAGGGTTTATGTTTGACTTCTATTTTCTAAAGGTTCAAAGTGTGATTAGGTTAACGCTTAGGGTCTTTGGCCTTGTCTAAGCAGCTTTATCAAAGGCTCTTGTTAAATGCTCTATTGGAAAGGATTTTGTCTAATAAAAAGGTTTGTTTTCATCGGGGTATTACACTCTCCCCTCCTTACAGAAATTTTATCCTCGAAATTTAGAGTTTTAAAAACCAAAGATATGACATTCGTTTTTTTTTTAAAAAATTTTTTTTTTTTATAATCCAAGGTTTAGAAAATGAGAAGATGTCATTAATCATGTTAAAAGGCTTTGTAATTTGAAAAGAAATCGTGCTAAGAAATTTTGCAATTTTGAAGGAAAGAGTAAAACAGGCTAAAAAGTTTTGCAATCACACATGCTAGCAAACAAAAATAGCCACAGATATACACATGGCAAAATTGCCACCCAAAAATGGTGAACTTAAGCTGTAGTAAGATACATCCCAAAACTGCCACCACCGTGGTGGACTTAACTGAAACAAGAAAACAAACATCTACCATAATAACCTAAAAGATAAGTATATCAGGGCAACAACAACTAGGAGAAAGATCGCCTCCTCGGAGTTGGCTCATTGGTAGCTCGTCCCAATGTCTCTCCCACCAGGGCTCCCTCTCGCTCTGGGCCTCCCTCTCTCGCCAAGACTCCCTCTCACGCCGAGACTCCCTCTACCTCGGCTGAAATTGGAATTGTAGATGTCGTACTCCTGAACATCGATGGGCCCCATCAAGTGATCTCGCAGCTCTTGAACGGTCTGCTTGAGGCTCTGCATCGCCTGCCCATATGTCTGAAGGGTAGCCTCTATCCTGCCTAGCCACTCTTCTTGGCTAGCAGAGGTGGATGCTCCATTTGCTCTTGTTGTCCTCCTCCATCCGCCTCGGTGCCAGTGCAACACTCGAAGATGAGCATTGCTAGCGTTGAGGTACCGTGTAGTGATAGGTCCCTTCTTAGGCGCTAGCTTGACCATGTTGTCGGTATCCACCTTGGCATGCTGAATGATCCGAATGACTAAGGCTCCATAAGGCAGCACGGTGCATGAATCTGCGTGTCGAACAGACATCATAGTGACCATGACTACAAAGCCTTAATCGATGGTGGCCTCTGTCAAAAGTGCGTAGAGGCATTGAGCCCTGTCCATGGTGATCAACGTGAGGCTCAGCATCGGGAGTACACGGCTCATCACCACTCGGTATACGTATCGAACCTTATTACTAAAGTCATGGATCTAGAAGCTACTCTCGCCCTCGGTCTCCATCGAATGAGGGCGTCCCTCCGCAAAGCATGTGATCGTACCAAATTTAGGTACTCGCAAGAGAACGAACCGTTAGGTCGTATAGCGTTGCGCAAGTACCGAGATCGAACCACAGAGAACGGAGTTTTGTAATTAAAAATTAACACGACTCTTAAATTAAATGTATCTTAACCTAATCCTAAAGAGAATTGATTTCGAACAATGAAAAGTGCAAAAATAAAATTAAATTGAAAATGTAGGGATAAAAATAACTAAGGTTAAAGACGAACCTCACCCAATAAAAATAAACTTAATACATTAAACACTCATTCTCCATTTTTAAACTTTAAACCCTTCAACACACTCTATTGTGGTAATTGACACAAGTCAAACCGAATAATGTGTTTACCGTTAAAGAGCTACATTGAGTATTGATTATGGATAAAATCATCCACTGTATCCTTGGATCACAGTGGATATTGAATCACAACCAAAAACTCGTTGTGCACCCGGCTTGGAACACATCACAGGATGACTATCAATGTATCAACAACACACAACCATTCAATTATTTGTCACAGAAATTAAATGACGAGTACGGAATTAAATAACGAAAAATAAAGCATAAAATGTAAAAGCAAGAAATATAAACTAAGGGTGAGGCTTCATCTTCAACCAAAGTTAAAGATTTTAGCCACCAATTGAATAACAAAGCATAATTGAATTAAAATAATGCATTAAAAATAAATTAAAAGGAAAAGCTTACAAATAAAAGGAGCGGAGCAAGCCAAATAGAAGCAAAATACTCTCCAAAAACGCCCCAAAAGAATGTGTGTTCGACCAAATGGCCTAGGGTCCTATTTATAGGCTACAAAATCCTACGAGTGCGTTCGAACGCATGAGGTGCGTTCGAACGTACTGTTGAGTTTTGCGTTCGATCGCACAATGTGCGTTCGACCGCAGAAAACCGTAACAGCGCAGCTGAAGCGATGGACT